>OY282560.1:117775438-118190438 GCA_958295665.1 Tipula vernalis | reverse complement strand
CATCTGACAAGAAGAAGATTATCATATACCAACATATTATCGAACGCAAAGTGGTCTATCGAGACACATCGAATAAACAAATTTTCCATAGCTACAGTCTTTCCCTTGAGAAAGCCCTGGAAGCAAGAATTGGAAGAAATAGGAATCTTAGGTCATATGGATGCAAGTCTGACCACAACAAACTGAGAAACAAACAAACAAATAAATTTCCAATCACGGCAAGACAATTTTGACGCTACACTAAACATTTTACATAGAGTCATGTGTTGATTTAAAACATTTAAATCAGGAAGAATATAATTCTTTAATGCCAATTATTCACGAAGTTAACGATGTATTTCGATTGGACGGTGATTCTTTAAACTCTACCGATATTAGCACCCATAAAATAGAAACATTACCGAATATTTCTACCATTAACAAACGTCAATATCGACAACCTCATTCGATAAAAATTGAAATTCAACGCCAAGTGAATGCAATGTTGGACATTCAAATAATAGAGAACAGCGTAAGTCCATGGAATTTTCCATTACTGGTTGTTCCAAAAAAATCTACCTCGGATGAAAAGAAATGGCGAGTTGTGGTGGATTACCGCAAATTACATGAAGTTACAGTTGACAATGTATTTCCTCTTCTAAATATTTCGGACATCCTTGATAAACTGGGAAATGCTCAATACTTCGGTTCTTTAGATCTTTACAGCGGATATCATCAGATAAACCTCCGTGAAGCTGACCGGGTTAAAACAGCCTTTAGCACTGACGAAGGACATTATCAATTTATACGCATGCCTTTCGGTTTTAAGGGGGCACCCGCAACCTTTCAACGGGTGTTGAATACCGTACTTTGCGGTCTAAATAATTTAAAATGCTTGGTTTATCTTGACGATGTCATCGTTTTTGGATCTTCTTTGGTTGAACACAACAAACGATTACGCGACGTTTTATCTCGATTCCGAAACCATAAACTTAAATTAAATCCTTATAAGTGTCATTTTTTGAAGCATGAGATAAAATATTTAGGTCATGTAGTTACATCTAATGGAATCCGCACAGATGAAAGTAAAATTCTAGTGGTAGAAAACTTTCCAGTCCCTAACAATCCATCTGAAATAAAATCTTTCCTATAGGGTTCGTCGGCTATTATCGACGCTTTATTCCAAACTTTTCAGGTATAGCCAAGCCTCTTACCAATCTACTAAAGAAAGGCAACTCATTCGATTGGTCCTGTCTATGTCAAAATGCGTTCGAAAAGCTGAAAAGTAGATTAATTAATCCGCCGATCCTACAAATGCCAGATTTTAGCAAACAATTTGTTTTGACATGCGATGCCAGTGATTTTGCTATTGGTTCAGTTCTTTCTCAAACCGTTGAGTCATTCGATTTATCGATACCCTACGCTAGTCGTATTCTCAATAAAGCGGAAAGTAACTACGCTACGATTGAAAAAGAACTACTTGCCATAATATGGTGCGTAAACCATTTTAGACCTTATTTATATGGAAATAAGTTTGTAATAGTTACGGATCATAAACCATTAATATGGTTCTGCAACATACAAAATCCATCTTCTCGTTTAATGCGCTGGAAGATACGATTAGACAAATTTGATTATGTTATACTGCACAAACCAGGATCTCAAAACAAGAATGCAGATACTTTAAGCAGAATCAAAAACAATGTATCAAATAGTATTGAAAATATGGAATGTAACATAGTCACGCGATCACAAGCACTTAAAAGTAATAATAGTAACAAAGACATAAACTTTAACTTTGACAAAACAAATCCGGTAATTAATGAAACTGGAAATAAATTATTTTCTTCTGTAATTTCTGAAATTCCAACACAATTTGATAGCTGTGAACCTACCGATCAACAAAATAAATCAGAATCTAACCATCTTTCTGAAACAATCATTTCCAATAAGTGCGAAAATCATGGCAATAACATTAACCATTACGAAGACAACTTTGATCCTTACCTGTTTCACGATTCAAAATTAAATACAATATATATAACTGATGAACAACAAATAAACCAAATAATCAAATACTTTCATATGTCTCCTCTTGGTGGTCATCAGGGTTTCTTTAGAACATACAACCGTATCAAAAGTTATTTTAAATTTCCAAATATGTACAACAAAATAAAGAATTTCATAATTACATGTCAACCTTGTCAGTCGAATAAACATTCGAAATATACTAAGGAGCTAATGAAAATAACTACAACTTCAGATCGATCATTTCAGAAGGTATTTCTTAAAAATAACAAATATATATTAACGATTCAAGATGATCTATCTAAATTTTCAGTTGCGAAACCTATACCAAATCAAGAAGCTTCAACTGTCTAGCTACATTCGTTGAGGAATTTATTTGTATATATGGTATCCCGGATAAAATCTTAACAGACCAAGGGTCTAATTTTATGAGTTCACTTTTTAAAGCAATATGTAAACTTCTAAAAATTACGAAACTCAATACAACTGCATATCATCCGAGAGCTCGGTACCTCGCTCGGTACAGAGGAGAAAAAATATTGTAATGTGATTTTATTTGAAATTTGTTTAAATAAAGTGAATTTATATGCATCATCAATGAATGATAGAATTAAAATATTATGAACATATTTTTTTCAAATAAACCTCCGATTAACTAGAATCCTGCCTGAACCTTCCTAATTTATGTAAAAATGGTTTTACCTACGGGAGATCCTTAGCCAAACATGTATCCCCCCATCAATCAACCAGTTCGAGTTATATATTGGCTTGGCCGTACACTCAAGCCAACCAATCAATTTCAGTTATTTACTGTTAATCGATTCGAGACAGGAACGATGAGATAGATTTGTATTACATGCTTGATATTCGTTTATAGACCTCCTTAGTTTATTTTGCTATTTGCATTTGGCTCGTCAGAATTTCTAATACTCGTAATTGAATGGTTAACACCCTCACTTGGTCTGTAGTGCTTTTGAGTTAGATGACGGTATATAAAAATTTCAAATTACTTGGAAATCTCTTGTCGATAAAGAAAATTATTGAAAGAATGCAGGTCCCAAAATTATCCAAAGATTATTATCCAGTGTGAGGAGTAAACTGATCATCATACTAAAACGCACTTTTTATTTTACATCTTTTATCTTTTGGAAAAGAATGAAAAGATTGACTGTAAATCAGCCTTTATGCAGATAATTTCAAAACAAAATACCAAAAATATACAAAATTACATCTTAAAATTCCGAAAATACAACTACAATTTAAAAATTCAAATAATCTATTAAATATTAAATTATTCCATGAAAAATTCGCAATAATTCACAAAATATATTAAACAAATAAATACAATAAATATAATTTAATACAATTTAATACGCGTAGATCACTCAATTCACCAGTTATTAGCCCCTCGAGACAAAAAAGAAATTATTTGACGTTCAGGGATGAGTGATTCAAATTTATAATTTGAAGGTGGTTCAATACAGACATTTGTTGTCTCAGTTTCATCTACCTACAATATTGTTACGTTTTTGCCTTGTCAAACAAGGTTCGAATCACTGGATTGTAAATAAAAACAAAACAATTCAATTTATCACCAACGAATTTATTTATTTAACACAAAAATTATTATAACACAATTTATTAATGATAATTCACAAAATTACTTTATATAAATTATTCGCACAATTTTTCTGATCACTTTTACTTTTTATTTCGCACTAAAACACTTTTTAAATCACCTTTTAATTCCTTCTTAATAATAACACTATCGCGTTCCAAATTCTAATAATCCAATTCGATCTTGTTCGCCTTTTTATATACACAAACCAAACTTCTAGAAAGTTCAGGACTTTTACAGTTAGAACAGTGTAGAAACATTTAGAACTGTTTTATCATGGAAAATTCTATTTTAGTACAGTAAAACATTGAGCTATTAGTTTTATTTATTCTATCACACCCTTGGTGTCACAGTCACAATATTTAACATTCATATATGTATAACAATTTTCAGTTTTCTATGTGAAATTATTGTTTATTTTTATATTTGAATTTAATTTTTGTATAATTGCTATTATTGTTCTATTATTGTATTGTTGATTAAAGTATTTAAAAAAAAAAGATTATGGTAAGATAAATTCATGTAAGCATGCAGTTGGGATTGAGTTTGGGCTGAATTGGTGATTCAATTGGAGGTTTAGTTGGAGATTGAGTTAGGGTTTATTAAGGAATAAGGGGTAGAATTTAGTTATGGATATATTTTAATTTTGTTTATATGGAAAATGAAGAAGTGACAAAAAATAAATGCTTTTCTAGTACCTTATAAATTGTATTACGTTAGCCAACCTCCTTAAAATCATCGTGTTATACGCCATAAAGCATTTACGATTCAGTCGATCATATTTATCATGAACTATTTGCATTTCTTTTTAGTATTGATAAGTTCAGTTGACGGCCTGTGTTTATCCAAATTTTTAGAAATTGTCAAACAAACCTAGCATTTAACATTTTCTCTAGGTGCACCGTCCATTTGTTCCCAATCATCACCATCATCATTTTCATTTTATGAAACACATAAACACTATAAATAACTGATAATGTGGTGAATCATCATGCAATTTGGCAAACATGTTATTTATTTGCGAACATTATAGCACATTTTATATATAATAGTTGAAAGAGCTAAAAAATATTTCACAGTAATTATTTGATTACTGTCCGATGCAGTATCAAGATGAATTCGACATTATAGATTTAAGAAATATTACCTAAGATAAAAGAATTCTTTTCGAATTGACTGGCATATTATAAAGAAAAACAAGAAAATGGATCAATTAGGCTCAATTGAATTCCAAAGCAATGTTAGTAAATTATTTATAAAAAATTTTCTTTCAACATAAAATCGTGCACCTAGCAATTTAATCGAAAACTTTCATCAATTTTAAAAGCAAACCGCAAACACACTTGTAACATAATCAAACCATCCATAATCAGTTCGTATATATCTACCTACAGCCTAATAAATAATGTATTAACAATCCATATTATATAAAACCTAATTGAACATTATTTATTTTTAAATATTTTATTAAACAATTTTCCTCTTTTCTTCGACGCATGTTAGGCGTCTGCACGAGAACAACAATAACATTAAAATGAAAATGTAATAATATTTTCATGGTTTTCGGTGAAATATACTTTAGAAATGAATCTTGCATTCTGTGAAAATAAAAATATTTTCATTTTTTTATTTTTGTATGTTGGTGGTACAAAATCATACTCGTACATACATGGCTACTTACATATTACCGAATTTATTATTTAAGAATTCTTCACAACACAATTTACCATTTCACGGTTTATATTTTTCACGGTATATTGTTATTGAAATATTCATTTATTAATTTGGGAATATTATTTTATTAACTATAGCCTATATCTACACGCTGGAAAATTCACAAAATGGTCCTTATGAATCCGTATTGTAAATAACACTCCAGTGAAAACAAAACAAGTATTTTATTAGCCATTCGTTAGATTTAAATGTATTTTCCTCTTATATTTTCCTTTCTTCTGTATTTATATTTTAACGGTCTTACGATTTTTGCGTTATTAAAGTAATAAAATATGTAAGGAAGGTAACGTATACGTATATAATCGTACATAAAAGACGCAACCAGACGGATAATAAAGTGGCTTTGATATTGTGATGTGGTGGTGGTTTGAAATCGTAATATAATTCACATTTTTAATGTAATCGTCAATTTTAATGAGCGATAAGTGTTTTTTTTTTGTGTTCGACATTAATATATAATATATAGGGGGTGTGCCATACATGTTCATTAATCGTGGTGTTAACAATCCAAAATGGAAACAAACCAAAAAAACGAACATTATGAATTAGTGCGAGATTTTTTATCTGGTTTACATATTTAGGAGGTGTATTGGATCGTTAATGTGTATACGAAATAAATTTACCTCAAACAGCAGATGTTCTCAAACTAATTTGTATATACCTTTTACATATCTAATCTATATGTAGTACCTTACAAAATATAGTTATTGAAAAGTCAAACTCCCCAAAATATCTTATTTGACATTATAAGACAACTGTTCACATTATTCGAAAGGTAATATCTAATTTTAGCTAACGACCATTTTCTTTTAAATCAGTTACCTAATTATACAAGGTTTTATATAAAATTGCGAGTATTAACATTTGTAGAATACGTTTTAATTTCTTTAAACTTTGGTTGCTTTACCATTTGAGTAGGTATATACAGAAGACAGAAAATTATTGAAGCTTCGTGTTTAAACGATAAACGTACTTAGACGATAATCGATGGCAAATTTAATTTAAATATCAAATATCTATTTTGAAACGAGAGTTTGGCATACAATTAACAATCATTTAACACAAAACATTGTTTACTTAGAATTTTATATCATACTTTATAAAATCAATTCAAACTATTGATTAAGTAACGATCTTTTTTTTTCTTTGTAAATGGATTTTAATATTTTTTGTTTCGGAATGAACGATAGTAAAACCAAATTTCCATATTTAAATTGGGTTATACCAAAACATGTTTAGAGCTTAATAAAAACAAAACGATGGTAAGGATTTATGCAGGTAGCACGAGAGAAATTAACACTTCTTGGTAGATTGATTGACGAGCAATTGGAATGTGTAGCGGTCGACGTTGGACTATCTATTAGATTGATATAATCACGACTGCAATAAATTGTACGTTGTTTGCCGTAAAGGAGTTTAGTTTTTAGATTGTGTCGACTAAATACGCAAAAAATGTACTGCCAACTAGTTAAAGATCATCCATTTATTAATATCTCATCAGTTTTATCTGAAGTAAAAAATAATTATCCAACTTTTAAAGCTGAAACGTCATCGAAACATCATCACGAACTCTTAACTAATTATGTAATAACATATTGCAACATAAATAAATCATCGCTAATAAATCATTAACATAGCTACAAGTTTTCAGTCGACAGCAAAATAGCGATAATGCTTATTTCGTTATTTACATTAGAACTGATAATAAAAAAATATAGTGGTTATCAGCCGAGAGTCAGCCGATAGTAACTTTTGTCAATAGTCGTGGAAAACTTTATTCCACCCAGTCGTGGTTAATATCGGAAAATCAGGAGAATACACGAAATATTTAAAAAATTTACACAATCATCTTCTAGAGGACCATCTTTCTGTGAGTTGTCAATAGCTAGCGCTGGAATATTTCACTTCATGTTTCCCGTGGGAAACCGGAAAAAAATTCAATTTTCCAAAAATCATTATAAACTTTGTATAAAATCAGCCTTTAGAGGACTGATGTTACTTATCAATAGCCGTCTTTGGGGCTATAGTTAGTAATCTTAGGCAATATGCTAATTTTACACCAAAGGTTTTAGGGTTTTTTAGAAATTCGAATTTTTCCTGATTTTCCACAGGAAATTAAACTTAATTTTAGAGACACGTTGCTTATAGCTTAGGCTTTTGGTTTCTGGTACTAAAAACACAAATACCATCACCTACTGCTGCCATGTCCTGTTAGATAAATGTCTGAGCACAATAAATTTAAGTATTCAGAAGTATTGTAATACGGCACGGATACAGTGATCAGTAACATTAATATTAACCAAAATCTGTGAAACAGATCGCACATTGTTTACCAATTCATGTGCTTGCTTTGTAAAATAAATTTTAAGTTTGACTTACGCAGTCGATGATTGGGTAAATCGCTACACACATTTCACTGACAAAACCATGGATAGGATAAAGCGATTTATTTGTTCACGGCTCTGAAGGCACAATGATGAATCAAGTAAGCATTTCGAGATAAAATATATGTGTTCATCATATAAATATCTTGAAATTTTCGCTTAGTTTCCCACAGGCGGAATGCAGGAGATTTAGCGGAGCTTTATGAACATATGTATGTACATATGTTTAACCTGTCAGGGGAAACGCGCTCATCCAAACTAACAGATAAAAGATTTAACCTTAAAATAAAATTTGCAAAGACCAACTAGGATGGTTTCATTGAAAAATAGATATACATTGTTAATTCTGATCATATAGTTTTTCGGAAGTTACCGAGCGAACTAACTGAAAGGCATTGGATTATCACCACTAAGAGTAAAATTGATCACGCCTAAAACCGCCAGGTAGAAACTCAATTTTTTTCGTATTTTTTAAGCGGTTTAGTACGGTTTCTTACAGCACACTCAAAATTAACAACAAGCAATTTCGTTTCTTTTTGTATGGAAATGCTAGCAATAACTGCAATATGCGGAAAAAATATCTGTACTGCTCGTTGACACATAAGAGGATACGCCTTGTTCAATGAAATATGATCCGGTTGAACACATCTGTGGTAATTATTCCGGTAATCATGCCGCTAACTCTGTTACATGTTAACACAGAGATAAATATAAACAGATGAAGGCGATTTTACTAAGTAAATCACAACCAAAAATTGCTACTGATAGAAGCGACTTCATTTATCGACAGAGTGAATTTCCTACATTATTTAATCAAACTGCTAATGAAATCGCCAATCCCAGTATAAATAATACCAATAATTTATGTTATGCTAATTTTGCTAACCAAAACAGTTCTAATTCTAATTATATTTTAGGTAATAGCAGGTTTTCCAATAATTCTTTGTTCAATTCTTTGCTTTTTACTATTTTCAAAGATATAGTTACCAATTTAAGGAATTGCTCTACCCGTGAGGAATAATTCAAATATAGATATAGTGTTAATATGTTTTGCGTTTTGCTTTATCAAATTATAAGGTTTATCGTAATGATCGTATAAGTCAAGCTGGTGGCGGTGTCGCAATTTTAATAATATCTAATATCAAACATAACTTGATTTCCAATCTAAATGTGACTACAGTTGAATCCTTAGGTATTGTAGTTACCACCGCTAATGGGAAAAATATTAAAATATTTTGTTGCTATTCAACAAAGTCAAATCGGGTTCCTTTCAAAAATGGCATCCTTCAGGTAATAAGGCGCCAGAAAAGCCCACACATTATAGCGCTAGAGGAAAGTCGCAAGCCTCTTAGATTTTTTTGTTATCCAAAACCTTCTATTAGTAAAGAAAATTAAAACTATTGAGCAACTGAGTTCGGACCACTATCCAGTGATTTGTGTTATTGATATAAAGGCTGAACAATCTAGTTACTCCAATAAAATTTTGAACTATATATGTAGCTACTAACTGGCAAGACAAATACTGATTTGTCTTCTATACTATACTATTTCTATGCTTACGGATAATATTCTAGTTGCCCGTAATAAATTAACCCCATTGGTAACGTTTTCCAGACCGGAAAGAATTACCTTTACCAAAGAAAGAGACCTGATAAAAATACGAAATTTAAGAAGAAGGTAATGGCAAGGAACATTAGTGACCCATTTATCAAAATAATAGTAAATGAGCTTAATATCCAAATTAAATCAAAAATTTATGAAATAGTGAACTGGAATTGACAAAACAGACTAGAAAATTTGTGAAAGGTACCAAACCGTTTTAGAATGCTATAACTAAATTTTAACAAATGAACATTGCTATCCCTCTCTACCTTATTTCTAAATCTAGAAAAAGCCGAAAAATTAGCTCAAACTTAAATAGCCCTACAATAATTTCATTAATCCACAGCTATACATTAATTAATTCCACACAAAAAAAAAAAAAAAAAATTAATTGAAGAAATTTAACTCGTCACTGAAAATGAAGTAATTTATATTCTAAGAACAATTCCGTCTATAAAGGCTCCTGGAACGGACTCTATAGTCAATATATTGATGAAAAATATTCCGCTTTTAGAATAAAACTTTTAACGAAAACTGTCAATGCTTGCCTATCAATCGGCTATTTTCCCAACTCCTGGAAAATCGCCAAAGTACTCCCAATTCTTAATCCAAATAAAATTCCCTATGATGCCCGCAGTTACCGTCCTATACGAATTTTTCCTGTCAGGGTAAATTGTTTGAAATGTTCATTAAGCTGAGAAAGAAAAATTTTATTAAGGAGAAACGATTGATAATTGATGAGCAATTTGGATTTAGAGCAACATTCTACTATTGACCAAATAGATATGTAGGATAGTTTCTCATGTCAAAAATGACTTGTCTTTGTTCTCTCTAAGCTACTCCCTCTAAATTTTCTCTAAACAAGCAATCACCAATTTTATGTTAATGTTACTATTTAATATCTCGATTGACGATATCCCCAAAAACGATTCTTGTCTGTTGGCCCTGTAAGCGGATGATCAGCTATACCATATTTATTTCGGATGAATTCGCAGTACCTATCATCAATCGATTAAATATTTACTTAAATCAGTTTATAACATTTTTTTAATGACCGGAAGCAGAATATTGAATACCTGGGTATGCATTCTAAAGTTACCTTGAAATTGCATAGAATCTATTACCCCCTGTTGAATAAAAATAGTAAATTTAATCTCAACAATAAATTGTTTGGATTAAGAATTTCGCTTAAGCTTGAATAAAACTCAACAACGTGCAATTCAATACCAAGCACTAATCATTAAACACCACGAAACATTGTGCAAATTCCGAAACATGCATAATTATAACATCAAACAGTTCAGAAAAATTTTGTTCTATATTAGAAAATCTTTAACTTATTACTGTTTTACTTATTAACTCAAAGTTAAGCAACACAAAGCAATAAGCAAGGCTTTGAAAAGAAGTAAAGCTCAGCTTCAGAAGAGCTAGTACCCTAATCACCCATAGTTTCCTGTTTTATTACATAAGATTTACATACGAAATCCATTACATGTGTAAATTCTGGAAAAAGGAAATTTGACCAACCTTTTAACACCAACAGTTTAGGCGGTGGCCATTCGATCCCTGATTTATTTAACCTCGTCAGCAGCATAGCACAAGTGTTTACGGTACAAATTGAGAGCAATTGGACTTCCTAGTATGATTGTGTCATAGATTAAGAAATTATTTTTTTCCCCAGAATCCAAATGGTGGTGGACGGTGTGACTTTCGCTCCTCATACACTAAATGTTAGTGCCATGTTTCAGTCAAGGAATTTCACCGACAGAAACGACCAATACGCACCTTCCTTGGGAGGTCTCCGATCAGATAGAAATGGAATATTAGTTAAATAAGACCAGTAGACCTACCTGGTTCGATTCAACCGAATTCAGAACTGTATGCCGAATGATAAAAGTTTCTTCTCTTAATTTAAGCTATAGTGTTGAATGTTTGCCTTTCGACAACAATCGGATTTTTACCTGATGTAAGAAATGCTCGGGCATTATTTTTACTAAATTAATAAAGATGTTGCTTGCGACAGACGGTAAGCAAACCCCAGTTAATTCTGAATTTTTTAGCCTAATCTTCTCGATGTAAAAATAAGTTAATAATCCATTCGCTACCGCTTTTGTTTTTTACCAACACCAGATTTATGCTACCACGGCTGCATGATCAATTTGACTGACTTGAGTGTAGAGAAGCTGTTCCACTCAGAATGACCTGAGCGGTTTTTTTTTGCTGTTTCTCTCAATCGAATTGATTAATTAGATCGATCTTTTTTAGTTTGTAATAGTATTCCGATTTCTAATATTCATTTCAGTTCCCCTAATTTCTCCTTAAAATTTCAATTTCTTCCTACTCTAATTGCTATAATGTTAACCCTTCATCGCCTAAATCTATAATTCTAAATAATTTCTATTCTGCTCAAACTGTTGGTAGAAACAAGAAAAGTTATTATTATTCTTGTAGTAGTTAGAGTTATTATTATTAAAGTAAATAACTTTAAAACATTTTATTTATACGTACATGGTGAAAAATAGCACGAAAATACGAATTTATAGTAGTCTTGGTTTTATGTTATGATTTTTATGTTTTGCAAATATAAAAATCATAAAATTAAAATATGATTTCCGGTCCCATATAAACATTTTTCGAGTTCACGTATTTTTCTTCATATATTTGAATAAAATTTATTAAAGACAAACAAATAATTTTAAAACAATATGTGTTACCATATAAGCATAATACTGGACTTTATGTGTAACATTTCTAAAATCGATCGTTTCCTAAATTTTTTTGTAACGTACAATTGTATTGATAAACATTGTAACCATCCACTATGAAACACGTGCCTACTTGGTGTACTGTAATCATTGATGCGCAATGAATTTAGTCAATTCATTGGTTGGTAGTTGTAGATATATACGAGTCAATTACATACAAAAATTAAAATGTATTATAAAGTGTAGACAGACATCACTGCGGTTTCATATTGATGCAATCCAACGCTGTTGAAGAGATAGCTGTTATTTCTGCGGTTTTGCTTGGTTTCGGACAAGAGCCATGTACTAACTTAGTGTTGGCGCGCAAATTCTGGTCGGGCTAGTTACAATATAACATACAAACAAAATTAAAAAAAAAAGTTTGTGGGATTGAGGGGGGGGGGGAGGGGGGGAGGGGGGAGGGGGGTGGAGAAAAAAGAAACATATTAGCGGGGAAAAATGTAAAGATCTAGAAAACTGTTGTAGCTGATGTTTTGTAAAATTGAATAAAATTAAAATTTAAAAATTGTAGTAAAAAAAATAAAAGGTTGCAAAAGCAATGTAAAATTTAAACTGACAAGAATCAAATTTTTTTTGATAAGCATTGTTAATGTAGAACTTAAAATTGTCTGTAAAAAGGAAAAGATAATTGTAACAAACACGTAAAAAAAAGTGTAGATCAAAGTTTATGTGAATCTAGAACAATAAATTATTAAAATAAAGTTCCGTAACATTACAGAGGATGAAAAAAAAACTAATTGTAACAACTACATTCTGATACTGAAATTATAGTAAAACTGTACGTATGTATATCAAAAGCTTATGTGAATGTATAATGTTAGACCACTAAACCAATTATATCTAATAAATAAAATAAATCAAAGATAGACAAGTATATGAAGTGTGAACGACGATTTTGTTTTGTGTGGAAGTGAAAGTTTTGGCCCAAACCGTCCAGATTAACATATGTAGACCAAATCATATAGGGTTTAGTTTATTTCACTAACGTACGCTAATGCCTTTCGACATTTATGGCATGATATTTGATCATTGAACCAATGCAAGGTTTTCGAGCTAAACCCTCCAGCATATGTAAATAGTACATCAGTCTTGTATAAATGGACACGACCACTTGGATATATTGACCAACAACACACCCACCACCTATTATAGCCGCCTTTAGTGTGTATACGTTTTGGAATCATCATCGTGAGTGGATACCGTCAGGATGCTGCCATGATAAGTATAGTACAGGTGACGTATTTTTTAAGATTTGTTTTGTTGTTTTTGTAATTATTATTATTTCGTTATCATTTCATTTTTATTTTTTTAAATACTATTGTTCATGCACGACGGTGCGCGAATTTATTTTTCATTGTTGCGCGTTGATAGAAACATGTGGTAACGGTCTTAAGTTAAACATGGGATGACCTTGGTGGATCATGCGTTATGACGAACCATTAGTACGGAGGCACATTTGTTAAATTTTTTTTTGTTTTTTTCGTTGTAATAAATGGCATCCGACGTCTTGTGTTGCGGAAAAGATCACTCCCTAGCCACTGACTGCTTTTCTCGGATTCTGGAATGGGGGGGGGGTTCCTTTGTTTTTTCGATTTTGTAAAATACAACATCGGTATGGTAATTTTCTTATCACTTCTTATCACTTTCCATAAAGTGTTTTCTTTGTCCAGTATTTTACGTCACACTTTTGCCTTGAAGTTGAAGAATAACATATGATAGTTTCTTTCTACTGGGTCCTTAAATATAAAAAAAGAGTGGCATTCAAATTATATGCTGGTTTTCCAACAATTTTGATACTATAATTTTTTAATAAATATCTAATTTTCTCGAAAGAGTTTTTATACGAGGGATCGACAAGTAATCTTGTTTTCCATTTTCGGCCAGAAATTCATTTTCACTACAAGTGAATACCAAATTATTTAGTACGATTTCTAAAGCTATTAAAATTTTACTTTTTTCAATTTTGTTTTAGAATTTGATTTTATACTTCTCCGTTTGCAATCAACGCTTGTAAATACTGCTGACACGCCTAACGACAATAAGAAGAAATTTTGAGGAATATAATTGTTACTAATTTTTTGTTTGAAATCTTCTGAATTAACTATAAACGAACTGGTTTTTCCTAGCCGTATTGCTCTTCCATCGTGAACAGTGTGGTTTTTCTTCTAACATCACGGGTACATTCAACAAAGCAAAACACATTTTTTTTATACATATGATTCTATACATGTGAAAGTGGGATATGTCTATTTACGGTTTAAAATCCATTTGTGATCACTTGTCAAATACAATTTCAAAATATGACAATTTTATTTAAAAAAAAAAAATCTCAAAAAAGGAAAAACAATTTTTAATAGAAAAATTAAAATTCTTCATCCATCGTCACTCCCCTATGCGAGAAGGAAAAACTTTAAGAATTTAACCTCATTACTTTGGTTGTATTTTATTCTGTGGACAGATTTGATTTCTTTGGATTTTTATACACGACTAACTGTTTTATAAAATTTTCAAATGTTAACAAAATCAAATACAATTTTTAAGCTTTAATTAACTAGGCTTAATCTAAATTTATATAATACTAGCTGTACCCTGCCCGCTTTGCTGGACGTGTAAGTTTTTTTTATTTTTTGATGAACATATTGTTACGTTTTTGTCTTGTCAATCAAGGTTCGTACCACTGGATTTTGAATAAAACACAACACTTCAATTTATAACGAATTTTATTTTTTGAGCATAAAAATTATTTCATCATAATTTATTAACGATAATTCACAAAATCAGTTTTTTATTATTATCGGACAATTTTACTGATTACTAACTTATAATTTTTATATCGCACTAAAACACTTTTTAATTCATTTCTATTCTTCACAGAATTTTATTCATTAAGAACAGTTTTATCATGGAAAATTCCATTTTAGTACTGTGGAACTTTGCGTTATCAATTAACTCATTCTATTCTACTCTAGGTATCATCGTAACAATCTGGAATAAAACATTTTTTTTTTTTGGCATTTTAAATTAAAGATTATATTTTGTTTTTAATTTTTGTATTTTATTAAATTAAAATTATAATGAAAAATTAAATTAAAAATATTTTAATTAGATAAAAATTGTTTGATTTATTGATTTATTCCAATGCTTTTTGGTATACAACATTTTTAGTTGTACCTTCAGGTGCGTACACATATAATGATGAAGGTTTACCTACACGTGAGCATCCAACATATAACTGACCGTGTGAGAAGCATGGATATTCCAAATTTAGACCACAAACTTGAAATGACTGACCTTGCGATTTGTTTATAGTCATAGCAAAAGTTAGACGTATTGGAAATTGTATTCTTTTAAAATTAAATGGCACATCTGATGGAATTATTGGAATGCGTGGGATTAAAACCTCTTCACCTTTGTATTTGCCAGTTAATATGGTTGCTTCAATGACATTTGTCATTAATTTTTTAACAGCAAGTCGTGTACCATTACAAAGTTTTGGTTGATTAATATTACGTAATAAAATGATTGGTACACCAATTTTTAATTGAAGAATATGTGGTGCTATTCCAGGCAAATCTAATGAATTTAAAAATTCTGTAGGATAATTTACCACTTCGTCTTGATCTATAACACAATCTATTGATTTATATGCAAATGTTTCACCTACAATTTTATTTTGAATGGCAATATTTATATCATTTACGTCTTTGTTTTTTGCTGCCAATATTGCTCGTTCACTTAACCAATTATGATTTTTGTATTGTTGTACAATATTTGTATATACGCTTTCAATTAATTCTTCTTTTGATTATTTTAAAATACAAAAATTATGTGGAAATGTAATTAAACCAGTTGTAATATCAATTGGAATTTTTCCATTTCCAATGTCCAATAATTGTTTAGAAAATGTTACAGCGGATTCATCGTTTTGCAAATGAACACGCATATTTCTTGTTAAATTTAATTTTTGAACGTTTCTCCATAAATTAGATGATTTTAAACACGCATTTAATTCATCAGCTGGAGTTGATCGTGGTATAACAGGTAGTGTCTGTCTATAATCGCCTGATAATAATACTGTTGTACCACCGAATAACTGTTGATTATTGCGTAAATCTTTTAATGTTTTATCTAATGCTTCTAATGATTTTTTATGTGCCATTGTGCATTCGTCCCAGATTATTATTTTGCATTGTTGCAATACTTTTGCCATTCCTGATGTTTTTGATATGTTACATGTTGGTGTTTAAATTATTTGCATATTTAATGGAAGTTTTAATGCTGCATGAGCAGTCCTACCGCCATCTAATAATATTGCTGCTATACCTGAAGAAGCAATTGCTAATGCTATGTTTTTTTGAGATCTTATATTTGCCAAAAATAATGATAGTAAAAATGTTTTTCCGGTTCCTCCTGGAGCATCTAAAAAGTATAATCCACCTCTTTGATTATTTATAGCTGACAGAATTGTATCATAAACATGGTTTTGTTGTTGATTCATTTTTTGTAAATTTTCTTGTAAATATTCATTTAATAAATGTATATCAAAGTTTTGTTCGCGTTGGATTTCAATATTGGTGATATCATTTACTAAAAGATTGGGCGCTGTCAATCCTTATTGTGATAATGTTTTGTTTGCAATTGATAAACAAATATCTTCAATTAAAATTAATGTTCGATTATACATATCTATTGTGAATTGTAAATCATAATTTAGTGTATTTGAACGTATACGATGTAAAATGTCTTCCGTGAAATATGTTGGAATATCTAAATATAATAATGTTTTTGCGTTGACATAATGAAAAAAATGCAGTTAATGTTGTTAGTGGTGGTTGTTCAGCTCTTTGTAGTACATTTTGTGTAATAAAGTAAACTCTTTGTCCATTTTCAAGATGAATCGCTAAATGAACAACGGTTGGATGTCGTTCATGTATTGGAAATGATGAAATTCGCCAGAAAGCTTCATTGCTACTTATATAACGTCCCATTTGATATTGTGTAATTTCATCAATATTTTTGTTAGTATTAGATGTTACACCGAAAACCGCCATATCACTCCCTTTGTTTACATATTTGCAAATATATTTTATTGATTTCACGGAATTGCAATATTCAACGTTTATATGTGCTTTATATGCTTTAGATAATAGTGGTGAATACGGTACAACCCATCTATTATCTATTTCAATTTCTTCATTTTTAATTTTTATAATGAAAGATTGACCATTATCCTCAATTGAGCGCCGACGATATAATAGATAACCATCAATACCTGTAATTGATTCTGATATTAATGCTCTTGGGTATCGTTTTGAGCACTTACCGTTAATCATGGAAGGTGAATTGATGTTATATGCACCACATGGACCATGAATCATATTTTGTTTAATAATTTCAAATAATTCTGGATCAGTTGTTAAATCTGGAATTTCTGCAGAAATTATATTATCAACTTCGTTTGGTGTTATTTGTGCTACTAACCAAATTAAAATGTGGGCATGTGGCAATCCTCTTTTCTGCCATTCGATGGAATACATCCAGCAACGTGTTTCGCCAAAAATTTCATGTTTCGTTATTAAATCCAGTAATGACTTAAGTTTCTGTTTAAAGACACGTGCTATAATATCATGACGATCTGTATATGTTTGACCTTGAAATAAATTTTGTTTTATTTCATCCCATTTGGGATTACATGTGAAGGTTATAAATAAATCTGGGCGTCCGTGTTTTCTAACATATGACATTGCATCTTGTGCATATTCATGCATATATCTTGGACTTCCAGTGAACGTTGCTGGTAAAATTGTCATTCTTCCAATATTGTTGACATTTCCATCATTATTTATTGCATCACGAAGATGTATGTATTCTTCTGAACGTAATTTTTTTTGATTTAATCGAATATATAATAAACGTTCTGTTTCTATTTTCGCGTACATATCAACAATATATTGATGACATAATTGGCGATATTTTAATATATGATTTTCTTCATTTTCCCGTACCATAAGTTTATATGAATAATAATTCATAGCACTTACTTTTTTATTTAATTCTTCACCTATATTAATTATTAATATAATATTTATTTTGTTTAATAGAAAAATTTAATAAATATTTGTTTACCATTTACTGGATTTATCATTTTAATTTGAATATGATATCCATCTTGTCCTTGCCAAAATATAATTGGATATTGTAATGCATCATAAGACCTATGTGTTTCACAAACACGTTGAAGTCTATCATTTCTGCGATGTAATATAATGTCACGTGATTCAAATTGGTCTCCAGCAATAACTATCGCAACTTCATTGATTGTTGGTGCATTAAATCTTCTAGAGTGTTCTCCAATAGGAGTTTTATCGGCTCTAATTAATATTCTATGATTGTCCGATGGCATTTTTTCAAGTGACGTTTTAAATAATTTAATTAGTTCATTATGTTCATGAAATAAATTTTGTAATGATTCTATAATTACTCTTCTTGTACATGAATTGATTTCACAACGTACATTTAATTCATCATCAGAATTTCCAATAAAATAAATTTGTAGAAATTTATGTGTATCATCTGGAAGTGGTAATAAAGAACCTGCTGATTGATAAATTTGGCCTTGAACTTTGAATGTTGGCATGAAATTATCAGTAATAATATTTGAAGCACCAAAAGAAGTCATTTGAAAAGAGTTATTGTATTTTCGAATGTTTGATAAAAAATGCTTCGACTGTCGTGTTGTTCCCGAAATTAATGTTAGCAATGGCTCTGGTGGATCAATTAAAACTGGCAAATTTACCTTACCATTTGCGCAATACAAGCCATGAGCTTCATTTTTGAATTTTAAAGCTTTGCAATGCACACAAATGTTATTCATACCGCTTATAGTAATAATTGGATTTAAGCTATAATCAATTGTATGATCATAACGAAAAGCAAGCTTATTAAATATTATCCTATTTGTATTTGATGTGCTTCTTCTTGCTTGTCTATTTCCAATTCGATTTGATTCATTTCTTAATTCGTATTGTTCAGCTGATTCATTTGCACGTAACTGTGATATTTGCAATCTAACCCTTCCAATCCGTTCTCTATGTTCAGCTGGTGTTTCATTTGAACGTCGTGTTCTTATTTGATTGTTTCGACATGTGTTGCGACCAATATTTGAAACTTTACGTGGCATTTTAATTTTCACATATAAAATCTGCATAACAAATAAATAAAAATGTCTATTTAACTTAACCTCGTATCATACATTTTTTATTTATTACCTTTAAATTCTTTTTAATACTTTGTAAATTTTTTTCATTTAAAATATCCGTATTATGTAAAAATATTGATTAGAATAAAACTCCAAATGTCTTTAAGCGCGGCCTACCCGTGGTGGATTTAATTTGCGTAAAAGAATTATTGGCATACCAATTTTTAATTGTAGAATGTGGCGTGGATTTCCAGGCAAATCAAGTGAATTTAGAAATTGAACCCAGTTCACAACTTCATCTGGATCCATAACACAATCAATGGATTTGTATGTTTTGGTCTGGCCACAAATCTTACTTTAAATGTCAATATTAAAGTCACTAACGCAATTATTTGTATAATTAAGTGCAATATTGGGATATACAGTTAAAATTAAATCTTCTTTTGATTAATTTGTAACACAGAAATCGAGAGGCAATGTTATTAATCCTGTTGTATTATCTATAGCAATTTTTCCGTTTCCAATATCCAATAATTGGTTGGCAAATAAATGGGATAATGCATCGTTTTGTAATTGTGCCCGCATGTTTACAGTAAGTTATAGTTTTTGAACAAATGAGATGATTCTAAACACGCGTTTAATTCATCTGCTGGTTTTGATCGTGTGATGACTGAAATGTTGTTTTATTTTTTGTATTATTATTATTTCGCAACACACCGTAATGTGCATTCGTTTGTAGAATAGTTTTTTTTTTTTTTAAAGATATACCCAACGATACTTATTAAAATCTAGTGAAAATAATTTTTATACTTGAAAAAAAAAAAAATCTTGCGCTATCTATCGGACAAAAAATAAACTATACAAAAACACTCCTCACGACCCATACACATACAAATTTTTATTAAAATCGGTGCAGTGGTTCTTGAGTTTTAGTGTTACAAACACACACGTCATTTTTATATATATAGAGATTGTCTATTTCTACTAGTACGTAGACTGCACTTTATACGAAATGAGCTTTTCAATTAACAAAATTTAATTAAAGTAAAACAAACCTAGACACATACTATATATACATACATACAACTGAAGGTGGCTTACGTAAACTATCATAGGTATTGGAAATAAATTTCTTCGCTTTAAATACTTATTTGAATTTTCCGACAGTTTACATTGTGGAAAACTATAAGAAAAAATATATCGTCTCCCATCTCAGAAGTAAATAAAAAATTTCAATTAATAATCTGGTAGAAATTTGTTATTGTACCACTATATTCGTAACAAAATGCTTTCTGTGTGTAAAATTATTAGCTTTTACAATTTCACAAGAGATCATTTTTTGCTTCCAATTTTTCATTTCTCTGAGTTTACCTCTAGACTATATACCATATATAGAGAAGAAACCTTATTTTATTCCTTCCTTATTAAACGGATATTATTGTTGTAAATGATTTTTTTATTTTTTTGTTAACATTATACGAGTAGGTAGGCCCAGAGGTAAAAATATTTGGTTTTGATTTCTATACACAAAATAAAATAAAAAAATAGAAATTGAATAGAAAAATAAAAAATTACATAAATATATAGATGGTGAATATAGGTATCTAATAAATACGTGGGTACCCTATATAAAGGTACCTAACGATTTTTATGAAGAAAAAAATAAAATAAAAAATTAAAATTGTTATCTAAATAAAAATCCATTCTCTTATTTAGATAATCCACGTTTATATTGTATTTACACTTAAGAATATATTATGTTTTATATAAGATTATATATATATTTTTTGTTGTAAGTACACAACATATACACACATACATGTCTAATTTTTTTTATACATTTTACATACATTCCATATTTGAATTACTTTTAATGAAATAAAAGCAAAAAGCTTAAGGTGTATATTAAAATGAGATATGGATCATATGTACCAAGAAACAGAGGAGAAGTACGATTTGAATTGGATTCAGATTTCAAATTAATTTTTATTTTCTACTTCAATTCTTGCGTATACGAGAGTACTTTATGTAAGGTGTTTGTAGTTTGTAGGATATAAGAAATCACTGTTTGAAATTAAAATTTTTAAATTCTATGCTCTAAAAATTTTATACCACTTTCTTGGAAGATTATTTTGATATGTATATTCTATAACATAAATTATATTACCAATTAAGAAAAACACAGCATTATTGCTAAATCTAAATATAGATATAAATATGTGTACATATCTTGGTTCAATTGTTTTCATTTGAAAATGTAAGCTTAGAGAAACTCGAAAACTAGACAGCTCTGAATAAATTTTTCGGTTCAAAATAGCATGATGTCAAGACGGGGCAAGAAAAAGTTATTTTCTCATTTAGAACCGTTTTGAAGGTTATTTCAAGTTTGTAGCCGGTTGTTTATATATAATCTATATAATGCCGGTTGTTTATATATATACTATATCTATCCGGCTATAGCCGGATAAATTTTGCAGTCATGTTTTTTTTGCCAATCAGCAATATTATTTTGAACTTGAGCTCTTAGGACAGGTACTTTTAATGTTATGCCGGATGTTTTTATAAACCGGTATGTTAGACCGGCGCTTCAAGCTGAAATAAAGAAAACCTTAAAAATAAATTCAGGCGAAACAAATTTTTACAGTTAAGATAATTAATCTTTTTAAAAGGTTTACGAAGTAAATTCCTGAGAAGACACCTTAAAGCAATATTGAATTACTAGTAAGGGTCAAAGAAATTCGTTTAATTTTGCACAAGTTATGACATTGAAATTTTTAAAATTGCTAATAGCAAGGACTTGATTGTTATAAACGACAGAAGTTCAAAAATTCCTCAGATTTAAAATGATTTATTTTAAATTGTTGTGTAACTGAGTTTGATTTATGTGGAAGCCTAATTAAACCTTGTTTAATTTATACAATATATGAAACAGTTAGTAAATATTAATAATATAAAGGCTAATTATCTTTAAGTTGAAGATTCTCTATACCCTTTCTCACAAATTTCGCCTTTATCCATATTGTCCTTCGTGTGTAATTTTGGCGTCTTAATGTCCTTTTTTTGACTTGAACATTTTAGTAGGTAAAGATAGATTTTATTTTTTGCTCAAAATCATACAACATTCGTAAATCGCATAGTGTTTAATCTTAACTGACCATTTACCACAGTATTCATAAATCTATGAAATGTTTGATTAGCATTTGTTAGGCCAAATAGCATTTGATTAAACTCAAAGAAGCGAAATAGAGTTGTTACGGCTTACTACATAATCCCAACTGAACCATATTTTCAAACAAGGCAAATACCCTTTTGCCTCAATGTGATGGATAATCGAATGCTTTAATGGTAAATCATAGTTAGGACTTGTAACAAGTTAAGGGAATTCTTATAACCTATTAACGGATGCTAACTCAGATGGATGCTAACAGATATAGATGAACAACGGCCTAATCCTAAATCAACATGCAAAAATGTTGTACTTTGTGTTTTAATAGTTGTACTATTGGCAGCTGATAAGAAATAATCAGAATCTTTAGGACAATGACCATACAAAGTGTCTGGATTAACCAAAAGATCAGAACCTGTATGTCCTGTACGTCAACTTTATTTGTTTCATTATTAGCCGCAATTGTAGTGGAACTTTCTAATTTGAGGGATTTTTTACTTCTGTGTCAGCAAAGTGGTTTCTTTTAGAAATTAGGTATACTTCTGCTCCGCGATTGACTAGATGTTATGCTATGATTGCTTGACAAGGTGTGAGTTACGTCCGTCGACCTCCACGACGCAAATCTCAAGAAAGCAACCATCATCATAAATTCATGAAGCTACGATAATATGTTTGTTCTGTCTTAGACATAACGTTTTTTTTTTTAAATAAAAATTGATAAACAGAAATATGAGTAATCGATAAATCCGATTACTTTTCTTTCATTAATTATAAGACTAACAAAATCATAATAAATATATTTTCCATTAGAAAGTAGTTTTGTAGTTGTTGCAAATTATAAAGTATAAAAGTAAAATATAAAAATTTAGAATTATTGTAACTATAGCGTTGAGTAACGACCAAAAAATAAATTTATTGTAAACCATAAAAGTGAAACTGTTTTATTTCTACACAACTGCCAGTTTCGAGATTATAATTCCCGCCAAGAATGTATAAATAAGTGGAAAAATTTTGTATATATTCGCTGTAGCGATTGCGATGCTTATTTCGGTTTTGATTTTTTGCACAAGTTTCAAATACAGCATTCATAAAGCCTTCAAGTTTAGTGGCAGTCGAAGATGCATCTGGAATCTCTAAAATATCTAAATTACATTTTATTCATATTTTGTTCCACCAGCGGTATCATTTTCATCAAAAGTGGAAAATGTTCGGTTATTATTGTTTGATCACTATCTATTATTGCGTTTATCTGATCTGGTACAAATTTGTCTTCGTTTCTTTGGAGAATTTATGTAGGAAGCAGTCTGGTCATTTCCATCTTCAGGCTGCCTCTTTAGTTTTTCGAAACCGCACGTTGATGTGGAAAATATTTTGTTAGCGAATCTTGCTTCTGATTGGTTGAAATGGTTGGTTTCAAACTAGGTTTGAAATGTTTTTTAATAGGAGTGATGAAATTTGATATGATCCATCCTGAATTTGATTTCATTTTTTGCGAGGAAACCTTTACTTTTGATTTACATAATGGACATAGTACAATTCCAATGTATATACTGTTATATTGGTGATCGTCACGTGTGGCTCCATTACTGTATCTATATTTTTATCGAATTCCGGATGGTTTTCCTCGTAAACTATAAAATATTTGGCGTTGTTTCCCGTGTAATTACGGAACCATTCAAATATGAGAATTTTTAGTTTTCTACGCGGCTTAACTCCGAGCTTTTTTATTATTTTCATTAGAGGTCGAATATTCAACATATTTGCCGGTTATACCAGTTCCGCATCTAAATCTGAGCTAGATTTTGCCGAGAAGGTTTTCATTTTATTATTTAAAGAGTTAAAATATTTATCTACCATTTCTTTAGCAAAAAAAAAACTAATTTTCTATGCTCAGCAACAAAATGGAAAAGCACTGGATTATTAACAAAAATGTAAGAAAAATCTATTTTGAGAGGCACCATTTCTGGTAAAATATTTTTAATAAATGTTTCCCTTAGCATCACATCTGATTTTCCTCGTGAAACCATTAAAATATAAGACATTTTTTAGATATTCAGGAAACACACTAATCATCTCTTCCAATATTTTTAAAAAAATTGATGGGTCTTGATCATCTTTGTAAGTTTGTATTTGTTGTAACGTCTAAAAACAATTCAAAAAAATTCGAACAAATGTGCTAAGAAGTTATTTCTAATATATTCGAAAATCAAATTTTTAAATTGTCACCACGATACTCACCTTAATATGTAATAGTATTCCGTTAAATCAGACTGTGGTACAATGTGTAGTGACATTACTGCCGTCAAATATTTCAATTTCAATAATTGGTTGACTCGGTCCAAGATTCGCCCGATGTCGATTTAAAATCATTCTTATCTTCATGTATGTTAAGTTGGCCCAAAATTATATCCCAAAGAAATGCTATGGTAACACTAAAATGGCAATTTATAGTGTTAGCCCAAAAAAAACTTCTATAACGACCAATATTTACGAAACTATAGCCCAAAAAAAATTCTATAATTACAAAATTTCCAATGTCAGCCCAAAAAAAATACTCTCACGATAGCTAAAACTTTTACGACAGTAGCTCACAGCCCTAAAATAAAACTATCGCGAAACTAAAGATTTTAATATGCGGTAAATATAAAATAAAATGATTAGGAAGTTATACAAAAATTTAAAAATTTAATTCTTATTATATGAATTATTATTTAATAAATTTACAGCACTAAGCTTGAAAATTAAACTAAAATAAAATCTTATTTATTTTATATTTATTGTTTATTTATTAATTTCTTTATTTTTAAATTATTACTATTATTACTTGTAATCGAAATCGATTCTAATAAAAAACTTCAATAATAATTTCACTATAAGAAAATTAATAAATAAACAATAAATATAAAATAAAAATAATTTATTATTTTTATTTTATATTTATTGTTTGGATTCTTTGGAATAAGTCACAAGAAAAAAGAAGAAAATTCATTCGAGATAGCAGTAATCAACAATCTTCTAAAATGATTTTATAAAATATCTGTTATTTACCTTACTGGTTGTCAGAAGATGACATGGATGGCCAGAATGGGCCATATTTTTAGTGCTGTCAAGAAATGTAACTTCTTCATATTTCTTAACAGTTACGGTGTTTAACATCAATCAGACTATGATTTTCAAATAGATCTGATCTTTACCTTCATGGTTCCAACGAATCAGACCAATATAACATTAAAAAAAAAATTGGGGACATTGTAGATGCAAAAACAAATTTATTGTAATCATTATTCACAAATTTTATTTTTTCTATCGTGATAGATTCCCTTAGCTATATCATAACATGTATAATGGTATTGCCAGTGCTTATAATTTAAATTTTTGGGATATAATTTTGGGGCAATTTCACAAAGGTCTTATCCTCGCCCATAGCTTTAAGATTATTTTTTAATTTTTAGATTATGTTAACACCAATAACAATTTTCCTTTCTAATTAATTTGTACACCAAAAAAATCGTTCGATTTTGTACTTCGATACTTCATTGACTTCATCCACTAAAACACTACATTAAATTAACCGAAACTGTGAAACAAAACCAATTACCGCTACCAATTTTGTTTTGTTATTTTTTTTTTGATTCGTCTCATCTCGTGTCGTTTTTCGTATTTTTTTACATTTACATAATTTAAATTTTTTGTGTTTTAATTGTATTAATTCAGAATTAACGCATTATTACCAATTACAGTTTTCTTTATTTCGTTTGACCTAATTGACATATGAATTTGATTTTTTTTTAATAATTACATTTTAATACGAATTTAATGTATTACCTGAAACGCATCGGTCAAAAATATTTAAGTTATTAGCCCCTCGTTTTGTCTAGATTTTTCAACTTACATAGCTGATTATGTGATACCCAATAACAATACTACTAAACAACTTCAAACAAACTTTCATCATCCTGCTGAAATTACCTTTCAGCAAAATACCTCACTTCACTAATACACACCTATCCTTTTCTTTCTTCGATCTTGTTATGTGTAAAAAGGGTGAAAACGGAGGGCCGGGCGTCATCCGGGAATCTAGCATAGGCTTGGTCATACATTCTGATCAATCTATCAATCAACCGTTTCAACAATTAGGTAAATTGGTTGAGATTTGGTATATATTTACGTAAGTGGCTGAGCATAAATACATTGTTCGACAAAGTATATTGTTTATCATTGCCTTCAAAGATGAAACAGAAATTTAATTGCTTACTTTTTAAGTTTTTTCTACAGTAGCCGGAAAAAATATTCGCATGAAGTTTATCCTAAACCATCCTAAAAAACGTCTTTGCGCAAATGTGTGAAAGTTTTTCCTAACTTTTAATAGATTTGCATGTGTTCGTGATTATAATAATTATAATATACTTAATTCGAATTAACCGATAATCAGCATTATATAAAGAAGAAAACGCAATTCGAAATACATAGTTTATAAAACGAATATGGCCTAAAATGAGCCCAAACCTAAAATTTCCTAAAATGAGAACATCATCATTTGAATAATAAATAAAAATCAAGTGAAATACCTGATGTTGTTTTTCACAGCAAATTTAGTTTGAAGCCTAATATTTTAGAAAGGGTAAAGAAAGCTTAAAGCGCTATACACCTTTGGTCTTGAACCCCATATCTTATACTGGCTCTTTGCTTCAGTGATAAGGCCCATACTTTTATATGGGATTGTTGTTTGGTGGCCAGCCTTAAATAGTAAGGCTAACCAAAAGTTGCTGATGAAAACTTAGAGAACTTCCACTCTTTCCACCCTGCACTCAGCAGTACACCCACTCAGGCATTAAGGATCAAATCCATTTCTATGTGGACCTGTAGTAATACAGGACACTCATCTTTATTGTGTAAAAGAGATATCCTTGGTACCACTCATTAGGTCAGGAGACTGGATTGTTATTACATAAAATAAATAAATAAAATTTATTTAATATAAAAAAAAAAAAAAAATATTCCCTCCAGAGAGGACTAACTTAGTGAAGAGATGTTGTACCTTCAAGTTTTTTAAACTTTTTCACGGATGGTTCGAAAATGGATGGTAATGTTGGTTGTGGTGTTTTCTTTCAGAAACTAAATGTGAACCTCCCGTTTCGTCTACCCGATTATTGCAGCATTTTTCAGGCTGAATTAATTGCGATAATTGAGGCCGAGGATTGGTGGATATAATGTAGTATCTGTAAGGGATCTCTGCATTTTTACGGACAATCGATGAACCTTATTTGCTTACGTCGAAGATAACCCAGAGAAGTCTCTCATCTCTTAACGAGACAGCAGATCAGTTTAACATTCACTTAACGTAGTTGGCAAGGCACTTCAGCGTTGCGAAGAAAGAAAGGGTAGATGAACTCGCTCGGCAGGGTATAAATTGCCTCCCATGGTAAAGTGAGGTAAATGTTAAAATCCGCTCGCTCATTTGAAAAGATATAGAGACTAAGGGTGTTTAGTATAACAAAATCGTATTACAGTTTCCGTTTATGTCTTACTTAAATTTAACAAGCATTTTCCGCAACTTAGAAAAATCGGCCAGCGAGCAGAAATGCTTAAACTGTTTTATGAAAATAAATCTTCAGTTGGTTGCTATAAAAGGGCATTTCGATCAAAATGTCGTTGTCTAAAGACGCCTAGAAGAATACGAGACGTTTATCAAGCGAGAATATTGATATTGTGTGTGACGATGTCAATGAAAACGCGGGAACATCAATAAGAAAACGTGCACCGCAATTGGTGTGTAATCGCACCCATTTGCGCCGAATTTTGAACAAAATTATATTATCATACAATTTAATGCCAATTACCCTCGCCAATTAAATCGAACCAAACTTTTGGTTGAAAATTATCATGAGCGATGAAACAGTCTTTACTAGGTATCCGAAAATCTTCGAATTATTCACGAGAAAGCTCATTTCGACAAAAAAGTAATTCTGGTGCGAAATTTGCTCGAAGCGAATCAATAGACAGTACTTTTTTGTATTTAACGAAGGGAAGGCTGTTACTGTCAATGATAATCGCTAGACAGGCAACGTGATGCTACGCGAATTTTTTGGTACAAGAAGTGGGCGGACTTGGTATTGAAGGGCTTTAATTTAAGCAGCACCGCAACGAGCACATGCTACGTTTCGTGGAAGTGTAATATCAATGTTCGGCGATATTATGGCCACTTACATAGCCCAATTTGACACCACCACACTTTTTGTGGATCAAGTTGCTAACATTTCGACCGAAATACTGCCGCCACGCCATAAAAAATGCTTAAAAATGAACCGAAATTTACAACAAAGCTAGAGGTGGCCACCTAGCGGACACATTTTTTCTTAAGAATTTAATTTGTCTGTCTGTAAATCGATTGATTTTTTCGGCTTTTTTATAGACAAATATATTAATTGTTCATGGCAATACCAATATTTTCAATTTAGTAAATCAGAAAAATAAAGAGGCCAATCCCGCATAACATATCTATACTGAAAAAAAAAGAAATATCATTCCCCCCTCCCGTAATTTTAGCCCAAGGGGCAAGAGTTATACCAATGTATTACTCTTCAAACATACAAATGAGATTTCTCCATATACTCAAAAATATACTTAGTATTTTTCACCGGTTTTTCTAAGTTACGGAAAATGCTTGGGAAATTTACGTAAGACATATACGGAAGCCGTAATATGATTTTGTTATACTAAACACCCTTAGTCTCTATAACTTTTCAAATGATGATGTTTTTCTGTTAGTTTACATTCACAGTTACTCAAAAATACACCAAGGATTTTGGGCCGGTGTTTCTATTTATCGGAAAACGTTCGGAAATTCGACGTATGGTTATGATCATAAGTATTTTTATCAACAGACTATAAATTATCATACAGAAATTAATAATGGAATATTGAAAAAATATTACAGATAATATTTAGACGTATCAATACAAAAGTTTTAATGTCCTTTACTTAATGAGTAATAATGACAATAATTTATTCGTTAATGCGTAGTTCAACTCATACATTCTCACAATTTGTAGTTTTTGTGATTTTAGGAAAGTTTAGGAAGAAATTAATATTCATGAAAAAATAGGCTTTTTGTTTGCCCAAAAGTTATGCATTTCAAACATAAAGACGTCCATCACGGAGTATATGGCGAATTAGGTTTGAGAAGTACGGGCATGTAAAGATAATTGTATATTACGTAAATACATAATTATAAGTGCTCGGTATGTGTTTAATATATAAATGAATATTCCATATATTATTAATTATATTTGTAAATATTTTAGATTTTAATTAAAAATTCGGCTCAAAAAAATTAATTCAATTTAATTAAATGAAAATATGTACATATGTATATGTATGAAAGAAAATATTTTATGCTCTACATTTCCATATAAACAAAGCTACGTATTTATAACTGTAATGTGTGTTATGTTTACTTCGGTTATAAATAATATTTATGTTTATTTTTATTATTATTTTTCAAAGGATTTATATGTAAATATAAAGGTTTTTATTAATTAATTATTCCATTTTACTTTTCTTCTTTTTTTTTGTACAGAAAATAAATGTATTCACTTATTTCTATTTTACGAGTGTATATGTAATACACTTGTTATAAGTGAATTATATATCGAGATAGGAATTTATGTGGTTTTGTGTACACTGTGTACTAAAGAAAACATTTTTTTTTCTCATATTTATATTTGAAATACATAATTATTTTACATATGTAAATTAAAGTGGATTTTTTTTTTTTTTGTAAAATGCTTAGATTGAAAAGCTTCGCGTAAATTAAATATCTTGAGGTTTTTTGTCTGTTTTGTACCAAAAAGACAGAATACAAAATTCTGTTTAGTTTGATATGCAAAGTGGTTGTGAAAAAAAAGTTGGTTGTTTGTTAGGTCCTCTAAGTGGGATCCTTTAATATTAATTATACGAAATTATTCAAATATTCGGAGGCAAAAAACAAAGCCTCTACGTTAACTCGTACATAACCAGATATTCCATTTATCTTCTTTGGTCCAACCTTGGGGCAAAATAATTTTTTTTTTTTTTGTGCTGATCGAATATAAATTTATTTGACATTTACAAAAAAATACAAAATCATTACAATCAGTCTCCTTATTTTGATTTCTTCCAAAAATAAAAAAAAGAAAACTGCACACAAAAAAGAAAATCGGAAAATAAACTTTTTTTTTAATGCTGACAGTTCATATTTTTTTATTTTTTTTTTTTATTTATTGATAAATCATATTGAGTCATAAGATGACATACCTATCAAATAAAGAAAGTTATTCAGCAAAAAAAAAAAAAAAAGTTGCCTGATATTTTTGTGCTTTATCATTCTTAATAACAAAACGCCGCCACCACCAGCTTAGCAATATCAACCATCGTCATCGTCATCATAATGATTATGATGATGATGATGATGAAGAGGAAAGAAAAGCAATCAAATCTTATTCAATAATAAATAAAGCGACGAGGAATAAAGAATTATGTATTTCAATTTACTGTTAGACATTCCTATTATGTTAAATAAATTAATTTTTTTTTTGTGCTCTTATATAGATTCTGGATTATATTGTTATCATTAAGATGTCCTTTTTTCCTACAATATACGTATGTACAGTGTGTGTATGTGTCGGAGTTGTGTGGAAATCTTGTCAAGATATAGAATAGGATTTTCCATTTGGATAACTAAAATAAATATTGTGTTTATCTATTATGTTTATTATTTATCCATTATTGTCCTGACACTTTGTCATTAACGCCATAGTCATAAACGCACGAATATTTTTGCCTTTTTAAAGAAAAAACCTTGAAATAGATCCTAGCGAAAACTAAAACTAGATTAATTTTGTGTAATTTTTGACAACTTAATAAAAATGCCAAAAAGCTCGTCCAGACTTTTTGTTATTAAGCCAATTAATAATTGCTCAAACAGTTCGGGCCTGTTTTCTAGGTTCACGGATCAGCAATAAAAAACAGCTAAACAAAAAAGTTCCAAAGTTATGCTACCAAAAAAAATAAAGATATTAATCGAGCTTTTCAGGATTTTTCTTACCTAAAGTGTAGCAATTTCCATAAGGAAGCTTTCTAAATTATTTTAGATATGACATGTTGTTGATGTTTTATTTTGCTTGCAAATGATCAAGATGTTTTACAAGATTTTTAGGTTTTAATCTCAAAAATGGTATCACGCGGTTCAAGAGAATTTCTTAAAATTTCTTGAGATATACAATAGACTGACCTCAAGTCTTAACCAAAAATCATTTCGAGGTCTTTCGCAATTTTGTATACGATTATCACTAAAGTTTGATGATTATGTTGGTCAAAAACCCTCCATTACTAATGCTAGTTGTGCTTACTTAATTACTAACTTAAGGTTTATGATAGTTTGGCGTCTACTGGGGGGGGGGGATCCTAAATAAATTAAATTAATCTACCAAGTCCGTAACTTTTCAGTAGCGTGCGCTTCACGTCAGCTGTTTTTGTCATATTTTATAGGCAGCTCCTTGATCAGCTTCATAGCTGATTGGGTAATCAGTCCTTAGTATGCGGACTCTGGATAGCAGGAGCGTTCCAGTTTTATTTAGGCATCCTGTAGTAAAGCTGGGTATCCTACAGGAAAATTTCCTTTTCCAGCAATTCGTCGGAATAACAGATGTCTTTTAAAAGGAAAAATAAGGATTTTGATGCTCCTAAAGCGTACTGGAAAGGAAACAAATGGCAATATTATTGAGATTGTGTGGAAGCACCGGCAATTAAAAATGTTAGGCAGGAGGAAGCTTTCCGGGTAGCCTCGGTTTCTGCAGTCCCGCCTGAAGCTACTTTCAGGCAGGGTGCAGAATCAAAATTCATTGGGATCCTAATCTCTCGCTTTCCAGAGGTTAGCTTAATAGTAGATCAGCTTAAAGCTATCCAGTAGGACATCCTAGAGGAGGTGCTGGAGTAGAATACCAAGGAGCTTAAACCAACGTTCCTTGATAGCCAATTTTATCTTGGTTGGCTGATAGTGAGCCGTGCTAACTGGAGACCACATATACCATCAAGCCCCGGGTGAGATGAGTAACCTCTCTTGAGCCCAGATTTTATTTGGCATCTTTCCTAATAGTTTTGAATTGCCTACGTATCGGCTTCGGGGTTTTATCAAAAGCCGAAAAGAGAGCAAAAGGCTTTAAGCCTTCTGCATTTTCCCTGTGGACCATTCTTCAGCCGACAAGCTTAAGCCGGTTGGCTATAGGGTTAACTATAAGTTACAAATTGTTTATCGTTACCGCAAGAGCGGGTAGGGTGGAGCCAAACCAGATTCTGTGGGCGGAACCAAACTGGCCAATCCTGGGGGGGTTACAATTGTGACAATCGTGGACAAGACTCCTGAGGTGGTGGCCCTCTTAAAGAGACAGGTGAGGAAAAGGTGATAAAGGAAGAAATACGCATCAGTGGATACAATTGTGTTGGCTCCGGTAGGGATCCCTCCGAATAAGCCACTGGTAAGGCCTAGTCAACCATACGATTTTAAAGCTATTAGATGTGACATTTGCTAATCTTATCAGGTCACATGCTTAGATCATGTAACGGCAGGACATTTCAATGCCAAAATGATCGACTTAGAATTTATAGATGATATAGAAATGCCCTCGGTTATTGTGAACATAGAGTCTCTGGAGGGATTGAAGTTCTGTTCAAATCACTTGGTTTAACGAGGAGAGTAGAGTAAAATGGTCACTTGGTGGAGCGGGGCGCTGGGAAAACTTAAGAAAATTCAAGAAGGTTATTCAACAAGGCTAAACCCGCCTGACTTGATGGAATATAGTCTCGAACTTAGAAGATCTAAAAGGGCAACCAGGAGAAATTTCTGTGAGAGAATCATCGAATTCCTCTCTGCAGCTCATCTCCTAAAAAACCTTTTCAGAGATCATTCTAATGGTTTAGGACTTCTTAAGAAGGCAAACGGAAGGTTCTCTGAAATCCTGAAGAAAACCTTAGATGTAATACATGACCGCATGAGCTTCCAAGTGAGGTAGCCTACGCACTGCACAATAGGATCTAGGAATTATCGCACCCAGTAATTTGAGATGGGCTATTGCTCTTTTAAACGTATTCAATTCGCTGCAGGAGATGGCACCTTTCCGACATTACTTCAAAAAGTGGTTTTTATACCAAAGCGAGGAGGTCACCCGGACACGCATATTGCCAATTAGCCTTACATTGTTTCTATTGAAGAGATCCTTGTAAAACCAATTGTTTGTAATCAAACTGGCAAGTTCACTGTGATGGCTCTTAGGCCCGTATTTTTAAACGAGGATAGAAATAAATCGGCGAATTTATCCGCTCTTTTGTATTTTTAAAGGAAGATAAATCCATTGATTGAAACCTGGATTAAAAATGTATCCACGGATTTATACCTAGATATCGATGGCTAAAAACAGTCGATAAAGCTATTTACGAAAATTCGGAAATAGAAAATGTCATTTATTTATTTTATATATATACATACATGTAGTGAATCTTCGTCTTGGTCATCACAGTCCGATGAATCAGATTACGAGATAATATAATATCCCCGATTTAAACATACTAAAGTGTTTCACGATAGGATAAACATGGAGTTTTACAACGAGAAAAAGTTTCGGCGCCGATTCCACTTTTCTAAAGAAGGAGTTCATTATTTGGCCAGCATTCTCCAAGAAGATCTGAAACCGTTGGACTTTCATGAATAACCTCTCACCACAATTCAACAAATTTTGTTATGTTTGAGGTATTGTGCTACATGATCATTTCAAATTGTGATTGGTGATTTACTAGGTGTAAGCCAGAATGCAGCTGGGAATACAATCCATTGAGTTTCAAGTGCTTTTGCTCGAAAAAAAAAAAGATTTTATTAAGATGCATGGGGGGGTGAGGAAGTTAATAAAACACAGGAAAATTTTTATAACAAAGCAGAATTACCTCGCTGTATTGAATGCATTGATATGGTGCTCATATACCAATCAAATCTCCTGGTGGAGACGGTGCACAATTATATCGTAATCGAAAAGGCTGTTTTCCGATTAATACACAAGCAATATGTAATACTGATGGTAAATTTCTCGATATTGTTACAAGGTAATTAAATTTCAATTTATTTAATTTATTGTGACAATATTTAATTTTTTTAATGACCAGACGCTGGTCACCAATAAAGGCTCGATTTGAGCAAAACGAATTCAGCAGTAATTCTGGTTATGGATGCAAACCTTATTTAATAACGCCTTACAGAAAGCCTGAAAATTAAAGTCAGGAAAGGTAAAATCATACCGTATCATCAACTAGGTCTGTAATAGAAAGGACTTTCTTGCTGTGCTAAGAAAAAAAGTCACAACACGAACACATTTATTGCGAACACTGCATTGAATCGCTATAAACTCTTTTCGTACAGATGCTTCACTGATTCAATTCAACTCTTCTTCACTGTTAAATTTTAAAAATTGAATTTATAAATCAGTAAAATCCTGTTATAACAAACACGCAAGGGAAAGCGAAAAAGTTTTTTATAATCGAAGGTTTGTTATAAATGACATCGTTTATAGCAAACACAGTTTGTTAAATCCAAAATGTTTTTAGAAAATAAATGCTGTTATATTTATATAGTAAACTCATATGCAAAAAATTTGCTATAATATCATAACCAAAGATTGTTATATCCGAAGCAGTTTGTTATAACCGGATGTTTTATAAACGGGGTTGGTTAAAGAGCGATTTCACTGTAAATCACCGTATAACAAAAAAGATCACCTTAACCGTTTTTTAGCAAAGATTGCCTCTTGTTTTAAATATCTCCAAATGTTCGGCTTCCACATCTTTGCATACCTTTCCCTTTAAATTTTTGGTAGGCAACTTTTAGTTGCTGTATATTTTTTTCTGCACCAGCACGCTGCGAGTTATATGCTGTTCGTACTGCCTCCCAAGTTTTATTTTTTTTTTATTATAAATTTAATCGGTCATTTTCCATTCAATTATAAATATCTGCTTTTCTACTAATTCCACTAAAAGGAGTCTATCCTTTTCATTTATATAAACAATAACTGTGTGTTAAAAAAAAACTTACGTGCACCGCTCGCTTTCCATTTTATTTTTTTCTTGCACGGGAATGTTACAAATCACGATATTATATTGACAACAAATAGAAAACAAAAATATTTAGAGGAAAAAGAAACAAAAAAATATTGGCAAATGTCCCAGCAAGCAGATATTAATGCGAAAATCGATATCGAATATCGCCGTTTTTAGCTTCGTTTAAAATTACGGCACAAAAAATCCACGAATTTATCCAAGTTTAAAAATACCAAAAGTAACCTCGGCTAAATCAGTGGATTTTCGAAAACTGTGGATTAATCTGCCGATTTATCCTTGTTTAAAAATACGGCCCATAGTGGTCTAGTGACGAGTATTGAAAGAGAGGTGGGCAATACAAAAATTGCCCTTTACCTCTTTGAGGACATTCAGATGCCCCACCTCCTAGGAGATAATACCTCCTATGACTCGATAGAGAGCTAAGCAATGGAAAAGGGGTTCCGCCTCCTAAGAATAGGTGGATCTGCTCGGTTAATTTCTAGAATTAAATTTATTTACTGGATATTCCGACTCTATTAGCATAAGAAAGACGTAAGGTGACCATATCGCCTGCCTTTTCTTGAATAATTTAAAGTATAGCTATTGTACATCGTTCCATGAAGGTAAATAAATTGGTGTTTCTGTACATATTATGTTTCATATTAAACTGGATTTGTTCAATTAACAAGGCAATGAATGGGCCAAGCGGATTAAAATTTCTATTCAAAGTCAAGCACCTTTTACTTATGAGTGTTGCTCATATACTCCGTTATTTTTAGATATTTGTTAAGAACTGGTCAGAAACTCAGATTATTTTAGAGGTAAATTGGTTTTAAAAATTAGGATGGTTAATAATGAAAATTTCTTGAGCACATTATATGATCCAATAAAAAAACGAATTTAAAATTTTAATAAAAAGTATTAAATAATTTAAAAAGAAACATTTTCCACCCAAAATTATATTTTTATTATACATGTTACCTTTAAACTCTTTTAAAACATAATGCCTAATATCATAACCCAAGTACACATATAAAGTTTTGCCACATGAATACATTTACAAAAAATCTAGACAATTTTCTTGTCTTCACTTATTTAAAAATTTAACAAACTTTACCAACCAAAAACAACGAACATCATGAAGAAAACTTTTGTACATAGACATGCTTCTTATACATAAGACATGTTGTGTGTAATTATCTGTCTTAAAAATATTTAAGACAAAAATAAGTAGTTTATTATGCTCTATCCCTATATAAGTATATACTCGTATATTGAAACTTTATTTAGATGAAATCAGATGCTAAAGGAAATTCCTAAAAGAAGTTCGAAATAAGAAAAAATGTCTGCGTGAATACTCCTAAGTGCAAAAAAAAAAAACATATTTTAATGGTAAATTAAACATATTTTCGCTCGAATTATTACTAAAGAATCCTTTGATAATTTAACCGTAAATATAATTACAATACAACAACAAATAAAATGAAAAATAATAAAACAGGAGGGAAATCTATCATAAAATATGGAAATACACCCGCAACAACAGCAGCAACAGCAACAACAACAAAATATTATAATCATCGTAATAAATAAATAAAAAATTCACGTACATACGTATACATACAAAATTATAATGAACATCGATAAGACATAGAAAAGAAATATGTAAGATAAATTTGAAAACACCGTCACAAAACAAAAAAATAACTTTTATTGTGACAAATTTCTCATTTTTATTCTTTTGGAAATTGAAAACTGCAATTCAAAGTATTTCTGTTATTTGTGCAGCATTTTTCGTCGTCGTTGATAAACTTTGCTGTTTTTCCATTTCAAAACTTGAAAAAAAAAAATCTCTAAAGAAAAATACAAAAAGCTTTTGGAAACGAAAAACTTCATTTAAACTTGAGATATTTTTGTTGTATGTGTGTGACTGTGTGCACAAATATAAATAAATATATTTTCAGGTAAAGTTCTTTCAATTCTTTTGAAATGTTTTTTTTTTGTATTTTCATCTCTCCATACCTAATAGTCTTGTGCTGTTATGGAAAATCAAGAACAATCGTTTTGTAAAGGTTGGTTAAACTTTTCGTAATAATTTTTTGAAATTTTTTTTGTTTCGTTTGTTCTCTGTTTCGTTTGCTTGTCATTGAATTTGTGATAAATGCAGCTGCTTTTGTTTGTTTATGTGGTTGGTCAACCGCATCCAGCAGCCAAGATGTGTTTACTTGAAAATTTAATTTTAAATTGGATTAACAACACGTCAAAATGTATTATAGATCGGTGTACCACAAATTGCAAGCAAGTGAAAAATATGTCAATTTAGGAATTAAGTATAAATACAACTTTTTAAATTATGCTGTGAACTAGGTCAGAGTAGGAAAATATAAAGCAGTAGCTATTGTAAAATTGTAAATATATTAATACCTGGCTTACCGTTGAGTTTTGTATTAGTTGCTTGATACAAAATATCTCTATAATTTAAAATCGAAATACAAACTAATTCTTCATTCAAACGTAATATAAATAAAAATAAAGTAAAGTGTATAAATGAATGACTTAAATAAAAATGATTTAAATAAAATTCAATTATGATAATGATGACTAAGGTTTATATTGAAGTCCATCGGTTGATTATATTTACGGCATTGGTTTTACTAGGCCGAGGTGTTTCAGAAATTGTAAAACTCGGTGTATTGCGATATCTGCACAGTATACGTTTGAAAATGCTCACTGCAGTGCGTCTACTGATTTTTTTTGGTCTCTCAATCATTTACTCCGCTCTGCCAAACCATTTGCTTAAGGTACACGGTTAAAAGTTTGTAGTAAATTTTAATAGCCATTACAGCTGTATGCAATAGAAGCATAATTAATTTTTAATATACATAGCTCAGAAATTAAAACGGAGAGTTAATAATTTGCTCTTAAATTTCAATTTAATAATACTAAAGTTGAATAGCAAAGGTATTTTCATTAGAAACAAAATTAAAAATAAAGCATTTTGTATTAAACCTTTTAATATAATTTAGTGATAAAATTTAATACATAATATAATAAAAGTTATAGTGCCACCGTATTAAATTATAATAAATATTAGCAATACAATTTAATACAATAGAATTAAAACTCAATACAACTTAATACAGTAATCGAATTTACCGTAATATTTTATTAAGTCGTTTGAATCAATAAGGATAAGACATACAATTATCATATGCCTTTCTCAGAAATTAAATAATTTTAAAATTAAATAAAACTGGTAAGCGAACTATTAAGTGGTGTTTTTGTTAAACTGAAATAAGTTAAAGAAAATGTTTGTAAATTTGTTGAATTAGAAAAAAAAACAGAGGATGGTAATGAATTTTTAAATGCCACTATGTGTTTCTATCTTGTAAGTATTTTGAGGTTATGCATTTTTACAAAATGCATTTGTTTAATAATCAATAAAATCTAGTGTTAATGATTAATTTAAATAATAAATATATTTATAGTGCTACCAGACTCCGATAGTACGAATATTTATTTATTAAAAGACAGGTATTGTGCGAAGATTCTGTTAGGAAACTCATAGATTTGGCAGTATTTGGGATGCGCTTATTTTATTATTCACCTTGAATTATTCGAAGCAAAGGGTGCCGATAACACACAAGAAATTAAAATTATTTACGTAAAAAAACAGAACGCTGCTGTAATTGACTTGGAATTATTTCTGAATAAACAAGTGAGTTCATTTAATTTATTATTTAGAATAAAATCGATTTTTATAAATCTGTACTAAAAAGCAAAAGTCGCTTATCTGCATATTAGTAGTTTTGAGAAAATGAAGGTTAAAGTTTTAAAATCGAATGGGAATACATTGTGAGTATTATATGTATATGTCCTCATAACTTTTTTATTTTTTAAGCGATTTTCACCAAAATTTCATATAATCTAAATAGAGGACAAATTTAATTATTTATGCGAAATTCATAAACACCGCTTAAAGTACTTTTGCGACTTTTGCTTTTAAGTACAGAAATATGTACTTTCTCTATAATCTGTTATCGTGTAGGCATTGGAATCATTCATCGACAAAAGTGAAAACTCATACATTTTATCCGAATTCCGAAGTACTAACCAATTATACGATTCATCTAGAAGAGCGCTGGTTGCTACATATAGCCACAATTTTTTTGAGAGCCAACTGCGTTAACTATCCGACAAAAGAACAAAAAATTGCTCGTGCTTCCTCAATATAATTCAGCTGTTTCCATGCTATAAGATACCAATTAGCAAATTGAGCCATATTTAACAATTACAATTTCAAAATCTGATTTGTGTTCTTACAGGATTTATTCTATAATCCTGTAACAAATAGAGGTTATCTCGTAAACAAAATCAAAAATATAAATGTAAAAAGTCATAAGTGTAATAAGACTTATGGTAAAAGAAAAAATTAGAAAGCTAGTTAACGAAACTGGGGTGAATGACACTTTAAACAATATTCTGGCTGAAGAAGAAGAGGAATTTTTCAAAAACTGTCTTGCAATAGAGCAAGAAAATGCGATTAAAGAAAGTCTACTAAAAACATTAGAAACCAGAAAAACAATTCTTCCGTCCAAATTTTTGGAAAATTTTCAATTTTTATTTTTTAACCCGGAACCGGTAATTTTTTCTTTATTGTTTCGTTATGTTTACTATAGTATAGCTATTTATATTTTTTCTTTAGATATTATATGATTTTGACATTCGATATCCAGAACAAAGTAATTTGTTTATTACAAGATAGAACGACTTTACAAAACTTACTAACCAGATATATTTGGAATTATCTGGTAAAACCGAAAAAGATATTGAAGATAATTTATTTTAGTTATTTGTTTTTTACATTATTTCAGCAAATCGCTCACTTCATGCAAGATAACGATAAGTACCACTTATCGTGTTATGGCATGATTTCATCTTCATTTCAGCATTATATTCTAGTTTAAATCATTTTTTAAAACGGGTCTTAACTATTACTATACTATAACTTGACTTATAGTTTTCTTGATTGAAACAAATTGTATTCTTAATATCGTATTTTCAGTTATCGTTTTCTTAGGAGGCAAATAATTTTTAAATGATACTGTAAAGGCATTGCCACATGCAACGGGCATTTCAAACATTTGTCGGACGAATTTTAGCTTGACGTCCGGCAAAATATAAAAATTGGAGTATTTTGAATGAAATTAAATAATTTTTAATAAATTTTCTATGAATATGATGGAGCTTATAGAATTGAACTATTTCTTAATAATTTTCTTATTTCAAAGTGAAGCAACTTTGCCATAAATAGGATTTAATGTTTTGAAATGCCGGTTTTCTGTTTTGCATGGGGCAATGCCTTAAGTATAAGTTATCGCTGTTTCTGTGACAAATAATTTTACGTTTCGATAACTATAAGTACAGGCATCGTACGTTTTGTTATAGTTTTCTTGTTTGTTTTGAAAGACAACTATTATTTTCTCACAAAAAACTTTAATTTGAAATTTCTTAAAAAATACAATTAAATCTATATTAAAAAAATTATAATTACATACTCGTAAATTAAAGTTTTATATTAAAAAAAACATGTTCATCGACATTGACGAAATTGATTTAGAAGCAAATGACTCAGGTAAGTATTTTTAAATTAGTTATATGATAGAAACGCAAGGAAAATAAAATTCATTTATATTGACAAATCCAAATTATTTGTCACAGAAACAGCGATAACTTATACTTAAGGCATTGCCCCATGCAAAACAGAAAACCGGCATTTCAAAACATCAAATCCAATTACTTGAACTTATAATCTGACAAAAGCTAATAAAATTTATTTTGCACTCCCAGCTCCATTTGCGTGCTACGACACGGATTCCGAGTACGAACCATCAGATTTAAGCCCTTCTGGTTCTTTTAAACCGGCATCTTCGCCACACAATAAAATGAAAATCAGTAAAAAGGAGAAGAAACACTAGTAACTGGCAAAGAGTGGAGTCGAAACGCCAAAAAATACCGGGAAACAATATAAAAACTCAGTCGGTCAGTTAATTCCTCCAAAATAAATGAAAACTGGTTGTTCATCAAAATGTCGCCTTAAATGATCGATTGCCTCATAATATCAGGCTTACCATTTTCCGATTTTATTACAAACTTGCCGTTAAAGAACGACAGTGGGATTTTATAGCCCAAGTAGTTAAGGTGGTGGATAAAAAAGTCACGAAAATTGCTTCAGGAGATAGCCGAAGAAAATCGTCTAGGATATATCACCTGAACTAATGTTTAAACGGAAAAGATGAAACGACACCAGCATGTCTAAAAATGTTCCTCGACACCCTTTCAATATCTAATCAGGTGGTAGATACTGCACTTTCAAAATCTGCAAGTGGTGGAATTTATAGACGTGGTAAGATATTATTAATTGTAATGGAACCGATTCAAATTTATTAAATTTCAATATTTTAAGGGGTAGGTAAATACGTGCAGCCGGTGAATGAAGTAAAGCAAACTTCAAAAAATTTCATGTTAGAGCATATAACTGCTTTTCCCGTAGTCGAGTCACACTACTCACGAGCTCATAAAGAGAAACGTTTCCTAGACAGTGATCTTTCGTTATCCAAAATGTATCGTTGGTATGTTAAATAGATAGAAGAGAAACAGATCACGTCCCGCATTGTTACAGAACGACAGTACAGGGATATCTTTTAATATAATTTTAATTTAGATTTCTTTAAAAAACCCAAAAAAGGTCAATGCAATGATTGCACAAGTTACTCCAATCAATCCCCTTCAGATAAAGAAAAAAATCAACTAAACCTTGAAAAACATACAGAAATGAAAAACAAAGATATTGACATGTTATTGACAAAGCTGCAGCTATTGTAAATGAACATATAATACTGCATATTTCGATTTTCAAAAAATTTTACAGTACCCTTTCGGTGAGACGAGTATTTTCTTCTATAAAAGAAAATTAAACCTTCATAATTCTACCATATACAATTTGGGTAATCGTGAAGGTTTTTGTTATTTATGGGATGAAATCATTGCCGGACAAGGCGCGTCTGAGGTGGCCAGTTGCCTATACCAATTCATTTTAGAGGAAAGTAGCAAAAATAATGTAAAAAAAATTATATTTTGGTCGGATAATTGACCCGGGCAAAATAAAAATAAAATACTTTATTCGTTTAACTCTTGGGTATCAAGAAAACTAGATCTGGAAAAGGGACACACTAAAAATGAAGGAGATTCGATGTATTCAAGAATAGAGAAGTGTTGCAAACACAAAACAATTTTTACTCCAGGGCAATATTATAGCCTCATACGAAACGCAAAAGTTAATGGATCATCATACTTTTTCATGAAGTAGAGCAGAAGGATATTTTTAATTTCCAAAAAGTTGCACATTCTTTCTTTTTTGCTCAAAAACACAAAAAATGAACCAGTATGGACAAGCAAACTAAGGGAAGTGTACATATCAAAAGGTGAGCCCAATAAATTAAAATATAAATACGAATTTGGTGACAACGACGAGGAAGGAAAAGAAAAGTGATTGATTGATTTTTCTGATCTAAAATATCAGGATTTAATGTTCTTATGTAAAAAGAATTACATTCCAGGATTGTACAATCAATTTTTTGAAAACTTGTCTCATATTAATATATCTTAAAACTTATATTACCCTCTTTTATCTTTAATGAATTGATGATTTTAATAATAATCTTGAAAATACAAATAAAAATCTATAAAAATTACAAGTTTGTTTGTATTTCATTAAAGTTTAAAGTACTAATTCAGTATACTACGTACATAGCAGTTTTTATCATTATCTGAATTGTATTTATGTTGAAAATAATAATGAAATACTGCGATATGTAGAGTTACAAAAGTTAAAAAATAAATTTTTTTTATAAAAACTACAACTCGACCTACAATTTGCGAATTTAAAATTTTCCCAATCAAAAAAACTAAAACTAGTACTTACAATACTGTTTTAATAAAATTGTACACGAAGAGTAACGCGTTTACCTGTTTAAACTAATTTTTTTAGATTTTTTAAATGATTTACCAAATTGTCAGGAGAATGGAACCACTTGCAGTACAGAGTATTTTTAATTAAACATGTTTCTAAAAAGTTCTTGTTGAAAAACATAAAAAGCATTCTCCCGAAAATTGACGATTTTGACTTATCGTTTTATATCAAGATTGGAACGCTGAAATCAACCCTTATATTATTTTGCTTAAACTTTTACGATCTATTGCACAAGGATCAAAATCAAAAGAAAAAAAAGAGGGCTGATTACGATACAATAATACGATTTATCAGAGACACAGCCGCATATAATAATTGTTGGTGCTAACAGGCAGCTATTTCACAGTATATTATTGTGTTGGATCACAAATTGATTTGTGTTCCTTTCCGGTTTAATTTTACATAAACGCTTGATTTATTATTTAAGATATTTTACGTTTTTAATTTTGAGTATAGCTACTCCCATAAATTATTTTATGAATTTTTTGCTATGTGTATTTAAAATTAGTAACAATTCCAAATAGAATAATTGAAATCAATTCAATGTTTGAAAAAAAGTCTACAAAATTAAAATGTATTTCTTTTGCTTTTTATCCCAAAACGAATTTCCAACTGTTCCTTTTGTTATTTTTTATTTAAAATTTAACCATTTTTTTGGGAACTCTAAAAATATTCCTTTCTGCATATCAAATAAAAATTGTAATTGGGAATTCTGCATATTTAGTGGTTTAAGACATCATGTATTAGCATGCCCCTGTATTATTTCAACATAAATTTAAACCTGTTCCACTGAAGCAAATAAAACAAATACATTTTCTTCCATTGAAAATCGCAATAGTGACAAAGATCTTATTTTGAATAATGAGGAAAACAAAAATGAATACACTAATTTTATCAATTTTGAAGAATATAAAAAAGTTTTGTAATGACATAACTTCAATGGGAATTTCCCAAACCAATATTTCAAAAATATTGTTAAATTTTATTGTGCTTTTAGATAGTGCTTTCACTAGTATTGAACAATTCATTCGAACACAATCGGTTAATACAACTGAATTAGAGAATATTAATCAATTGCAAACATGTAAAAAAGCGTTTTCTAATATTATTATAAAATTTAGTACACCCTATAAAAGACAAAAAAAAATTAAATTCAGAATTAGGTTATATTAGTCCAATCCCTATAAACTTAGGTGGCAGATGGGAAAAAATATACGACAATATAAGCAAATTTTATAAGAATTTGTTTTACAATATACTTTCCACTACATTCCATTATTGCAAAGTATAAAATCAATTTTTGAAAATGAATTATTTTTTAAATTATATTTAACAATCACGTTTGTGACGACGCAATTTTAGAAAATTTTTGTTGTGGTGATGCATTTAAAACTGATGATTTTTTTATTTTACGATGATTTCGAGGTAGTTAACCAATTTGGCGGCAAAACAACTGTTCATAAAATCGGTGCTATTTATTTTGCTATTGCAAATCAAGATGTTAATTTTAATTCTAGATTGTAAAATATCCATTTGTTCGCTTTATTTTTTGTAAATAAACTTTGAAACGAAGGTTGTAATTTTAATATTGTACTTCAACCTATCGTTAAAGATATTAAAATCTTTGAGGTCGAAGGAATTCGTGTTCAAAATACCAAATTATTATATATAGCTAGTCTTAGTCATGAAAATCTTGGAACGAATCTTTTCGAGGAAAATATTTCTGTAAAATTTGTGAAATGAATAGAGATGAAACACAATACGCTTTAGAAAAAAACATAGTAAAGCTAAAACATTTCTAGAATTTAATAACTCCAAAGGCATTAAAAGATACTGCATTTTGAATGATCTATCATATTTTGATATTGTAAAGAACCCCAGTGTCGATCTAATGCATGACATTTTAGAAGGTACATCACCTTTCATCATGAGAGCGTTTTTGATAAAATTTATTGAGCAAAAGATTATTAAGATTGAGACAATCAACAAAAAAATTCAAACGTTTTCGTTTGGATATTTATATCGGAAGTCCTTTTTAATCCCATAAAGGCTCTAAATTCGGATGCAGGGCCAACCGGTGTATTTATTAGGCCCTTTCATAAGCAAAATTTTCGGACAGGAGCCTCATATGTGAAATTCCGGATACCAGCTGCAGTAGTCAACTCTGCCCAAATTTAAATAACGCAGGGTCAAAGGTGATGCGTCGGCCCAAAAGTTCTGGACAAATTACTTTTACTTCGATGTACTATCACAACGCCTCTAGTATTCGGGGGAAAGCTAAATTATTCTTGCTTGGCGTTTTTGATAACGATTACGATGTGATTATCATATCTGAAACATGGCTTACTAAAGGGTTTAATTCAGAGGAATATTTCCCACCCAACTACGTCGTCCACAGAAAAGATCGACATGATTTTTGTACCAGCCTTAAAGGTGGGGTGTGTTGATTGCTGTTAAGAGTTCGATCCCAAACGAGCTCATTGCTTGTCATCCAATTTATGATGTAATTGCTGTTCGGATTATTGTATCCGAGTCATCTATCCTCGTGGTGGCTGTATACATATGTTCCCTCTGGATCTTCTATGGAATATTATATGGGAATTGTTAATTTCATCAGTTCTGCTGTCATGCCATTGGTTCGTATTAAGGAACAACTAATGATTATAGGGGCCTTCAATCTTCCCGATATTACTTGGTTTGATGTTGATGGAGTTTTCACATCCTCTTCTTCTGGCCAGAAAGAATTAGCAGTTACTGATTATTTTGCTAGCTTAGCAATGATGCAGTTGAACCGGATAAGCAATATTCGGGGCATATTTCTCGATTTGGTTTATTCAACTGATCTTATGTTTTCGGAGAATTTACCTTGTGAAGATTTTACTGGATGTTCGAGCGTTTACCACACTCCAATTACCATATATATATATTTTTAAAGAATTGCAACACTACGTGTACTTCTAGTAATTCTTTGCATTTCGATTTTAGGCGTGCGGACTACGATTCGTTAAACGAATTTCTTGTCGGTTCAAATTGGGACTTTCTCGAGCGAGATGGAAATTTGAACCATTCTATTTTATTGTTCAATGGGCTGCTCAAGACTGGTATTGAAAGGTATGTTCCATCAAATAAAAATGGTCCTAGGTTTCGTGAGCCGTGGTACAACAAAGAACTACTACGTCTTGAAAAAAAACGGAATAAGTTCCATTCTTTGTATAAGTTACAGGGCGCTGAGTTGCATTACAGATTCAACTTAGCTCGTAAAGAGTTCAAAACTTTAAATTGGTTCCTTTACAACAACTACATTTTGCAAATAGAAGAGGATCTGACTTCCAACCCAAAAAATTTCTGGAATTTCATAAATGGTAAAAAGAAGGTTGTTGGGTTTCCTACTCCAATGACCTTTCAGAACTCTTCCGCAAGTCAACCCTCTGATATCGCTAATCTATTTGCAAAATTTTTTGAGTCCGTCTATGAAGTATCTGGGGATTCTGGTACCAAGCTTATAAATAATCGCGATTGCTCTGAGTTTAATTTTTTACAGTTTACTGAAGCAGAAGTTTATGATAGCTTATCTCAACTTGATAGTAATAAGGGGGCAGGACATGACGGTTTTCCACCTATCCTTATTAAGAATTGTGCAGAGAGTTTAGCCCATCCACTGACTCTAATCTTTAATAAGAACCCACGTACTGGGATTTTTCCGGATCCCTGGAAACTGTCTTTCATTCGTCCGATTTTTAAATCTGGCAGAAGAAGTGATATCAGCAATTATCGCGGAATCGCTATTCTTGCTGCCATACCAAAACTTTCCGAATCAATGGTACAGAAATTCTTGTTTTTTCATGCAAACATTTTTATTTCTCCTGCTCAACACGGATTTTACACGGGTAGGTCCACGGTTACTAACCTAGTCGGTTTGTGTCAATATTTATATAGTAGTTTAGAACATACGCAACACGTGGATGTTGTTTACACCGATTTTTCGAAGGCTTTCGATAAAATTGATCACTCGATCCTTATCGATAAGCTGGATAAACTAAATTGTCAGTTTATCCCCATCAGGTGGTTGCATTCGTACCTGTCTGATCGCTACCAATTTGTTAAGATAAATGATTTTAGTTCTCGCTTATTTCGAGTTACCTCTGGAGTTCCTCAAGGTAGCCACATTGGTCCACTTTTATTTTCATTATTTGTCAATGATGTTGTTGATTGTTTTAAATTCGCAAAATGTTTGCTTTACACAGATGATATGAAAATATTTGCTCCTATTACTGGAGTTTCTGACTGTGTTAAATTACAAGGTGACTTGAGTAACTTTTGCAGTTGGTCATTTAAAAACAAATTATTGTTGAATGTGGGTAAATGTAGGATTTCATCATTTTCTCGTACACACTCACCTGTTCTTCAGCAATATTTTCTATACAATACCGCTATTGACAGAGTTGAGGTCATAACCGACTTAGGTGTAACCTTTTCTTATGATCTTACTTTTACCAAACACATTGATTCTGTTATTTCAAAAGCTTATATTATGCTGGGTTTCATTAAGCGCAATTGTAAAGACTTCTGCGACCCACTCACACTGAAAACTCTCTATGTGTCCTTTGTTCGTTCCATTCTAGAATATGCTTCTCAGATTTGGTCACCATTTTATCATTGCCATTCATACAGAATTGAGAGCATTCAAAAACAGTTTCTTTTGTATGCGCTTCGCGGCTTACCAACGAAGCGAGTGCACCAATATGTACTACCTCCTTATAATGATCGTTGTAAATTATTAAAATTACAACGATTAGATCACCGACGAGATGTTGCATCCGCTATCTTCGTTCAAGATGTTCTGACTTCCCGAATAGACTGTATCGATTTACTGGCTCGTTTCAACTTTTACGCTCCTACACGTTGTTTGCGCCGTCGTCGTTTGTTATATATTGATCCGGTTTCTAAAAACTTCGTACTCTCAGAACCAGTTTTGAGAATGTCGCGACTATATAATTCGGTTTATGAGGTTTTCGATTTTAACATGACAAGAAATTCGTTTAGAAATGAGTTGTTTAGATTTTTGTCTATCATTAAATAATTGTTAAATGTTATTTTTGTGCTAAAATATTGTATAATAACTGTTAATCTATTTGCATACCGATTGTATATTTACTGTAGGTTAAATAAATAAATAAATAAATAAATAATCATACATAAGCTTAGAAAAAAGTTCAACTAATCTGGGATTAACTGCAAGTCAAAATCATTGTCTTATTTTACATTTTCCTTTAATATTTCACGAATATTCTTTTCCACTAACTAAGTTATGGCTTGGTATAACATCAATGTTAGATATAATAAAAATTATCTTTGCGCCCAAAATTTCAAGATCATCACTACAAGTATTAACGATTATAGAAATAAACTTTTACCTAAACATCATTTAGTATTTCACTATCCACGTGTTATTCAATTAATGGGTCCTCCAATAAATTTTTTCTTCATGTAGATACGAATCTAAACCTAGATATTTCACCAAACTTAATGCAGGGATTAAAAACTATATAAATTTAACAGCAAATGATTTTTAATGCCCGGAAAAATTAAGAATTTATTGAAAATATTAGCTTTGGAAAATTAACCCCTATTGTGTTAGCTAGTGAAAGTTCTATAATTTTAAAATCACTTTTTGAAAGCAAAACCGAAAACTATATTTTTTCTGCCAATTTTGTCTAATTTTCTAATGGTTTCCATTATAAACCTGGTTTCTTTATATATAAATATAATAAGAAATATCTAGAAATCAAAATAATTGGTTATATTAATCAGGAAGCGTTCATTACCTGTAAAGAACATAATACTACTAAATTAAAAGATTCTTTAAACTGTTATTCTAATGAAGTTACCATGAATGAAATAATTTTAAGTTATAAAGAAATATTAGATAAAATACCCTTAGATATTATACATAAGTATAAACAAATTTTCTTTGATAAATAAATATATTGTTAAACTGATGAATACCTATGTAAATAAACTAAAAAGGTGAATGTGCATTTATGGTATTTGTAAATGCAAGATTGATTTAACTAATTTGAATATATAACGAAAATTGCCTAACTTTAGTTTAATTTTTTCAAATTATGTACTCACTTAAGATATGTATATTGTAATATTAAAATATAAAACGTTAATCAATAAAGGATTTTTTAAAAAAATGTTTAAATCAAAATGTGTATTTGTTTGTTATATAGACATGTGTTTCTCACTAAACTTTTCGGAAATCCCTGTAAATTGGTCAATGATGTAAGTGTGATTCGGCTCGTATTTGCATTACAAACAGAGAATAAAATACGAACTTTATGAAAAAAGAATCGAATAGAATAAAAAAAGTAATTAAATTAAATACACCAGTATATTCAGCTCTAATATTGATTGTATTAAAGGTTAATATTGCGTTTATTTAATTCTAATATTTAAAATATTTAATTGAAATGCGATCCATGTTTGATTTTACTTTTACAAATATTACATTCAAATATACAATTTATGTCTTTTTAACAATATTAACAAAAATTTTAAATGCAGTTTATATTAAATTTTAATATCAGTAATTATTTATTTTAAATAATTGTATAGTAAATCTTAATTAGATGGAACTTAAAATTCAAGACAAATTAGATTTTAAAAAAATTATTTCTTAATCAACTTATATTGAAAATAACTAACACAAATCTTATAATTAATTATAATTGGTACTAATATTAATAAAGTTAATATATTATTCCGTAATGCATTAAAACATTATTTTTAATATTGCCTGGATTAACTACAACTTTTTAATATTTGCGATATATTAGCATTTATTATTTTTTTGGTGTACACTTATATACAATACAAAAAATATAAAAATTTACTACAAAATTTCTAACCGTGTATGTATGAAAACATTTAAGAAAACATCATTATTTGAACTTCTGTTCATTTCGAGTTTGAGTCAGTTATTAGTAATATTTTGCCCAAACCACACATTTTTGGCAACCTTGAAGAATTTATGTTTTATATTTGGCTATCAGCACACAGATAGCAATTATAGAACTTGCTTTTGTAAAGACAACGGTTTACCAAAAGGACTGCCCCAAACCAGGTATCTTCTCTTAATAGAGAACTCGCTCTTGCTGTATCGAAATATGGTTTTATTCCCGGGTCGATTGATCGAATTAGGTCATCTATTCTTCACCAAAGAATAGTTTATGTTTATTAAATGCGTAACGGTAATTAAAAGCATGCTGCTAATAGACGTATAAATCAACACATCAATGCTGTTATAATTGGCACAGCTACAGGAGGTACTGGATCTATTGGGGCCATCCCACCTCAAAAACGGATAACGGGTCTCGTTTACCACCAACCGTTACTGACAATTCCAAAATTATTTTCACATTAGGTTGGTGCTCCTCTTGAGTACTTTGAAGCTGTAATGAAGGCCGAGGCATGACCTGGACATCTACTTATTCAGAAGGCAAATTTTCGCAGAATTTGCCAACAGTCTCGAACTCATTAACCTTGTCTGCTAATAATTCCGATGTTGTTCCGGTTTATGTATTGGTTGAACGAAATTAATTTGAATTCGAATATTTACAGTGCGAAGTACATTCCTGCTTACTACTTTGCATATAGATGGGACCGCTCGGAATTAAATAGTTTTAAATATAAGGATGGTGGGATACTCATTGCGGTCCACTCATCTATTGGTAGTGATATAGTTGATTGTGACCCAACTATAGAAATATTATGTGGAAAGCTGAACATAATATGTAAGAAATGAATATACCTATGCCATTGGTGAGTATATTCTACCGAATTCGGGACTTGAGGTATATATTAGTTATATACAGTGTCTGTTTAGTATTTCATCTTCAACCAACATGCATGACAACGTGCTGATTTTGGATGACATCAATTTACCTAAGTTCAAATGGGTGTATGATGTAAAGGTCAACTATGCAATACCATGCAACGTTACATCAACTGGCGAAATCTCATACGATCTAATCAAATTTGACGTGTGACGTTAGACCCGAATACGTCCATTATAGTGTGAGTGTGATATCCATTTGTTTACGACGCAAAAAGTTTGTTTGTCTGGCGATTTTTACTATGGAAAAAAAATTGAACAACGAGTTTGCTTCAAATTTTGTGTTTTCAATGGAATTACGGCTAAGGAATCAATGAAAATGTTGCAGAAATGTTTTTGGAAGTCTACTCTATCGAGAACGCAAGTATTTGAGTGGCATAAAGCATTCAGTAACCTCATCGTCAAACGGTCAATAAAGCATACTACTTGGCTGTTTTGAGGCGTCTACGTGAAGTAATTCGTCGTAAACGGCCGGATTTGTGCGGGAGTTACGTTATCGCAACAACATCCTGTATTTAATTTCATTTAAACTAAATTATATTAAATTACTATTTTGTTCCCATCATTTATTATAACGTAAGCTAAATTCTTTAATGATAATTTTATTTGATACATTAATATACAATTCTTAGAATTATAATTATAATTAATTATTTGTTAACGTAGCACTTCTAAATACCATGTAAATCATTTTTCCATATATGATAGGTTAGTTTTTCACGAACATTCTAATAAAGAACATTAAAAATATATTAAATAGTTTTCTTTACCAAGTGATAATACTTAACTGGCGCAGTTGATAGGATTGATATTTTTAAATATCAATATATAAAAATAAAAGTATTTATCGTACATTTTAAAAATAATATACAAAAATAACAATAATAATATATACATAATATAAAGTAAACCAAAAAGTATATAACAAAATAAAATAATATAATAAAGTAGAAGTATATAAACGTAGATAACGAAAAAGTAAATAAGTGAAAGAGAATAAAATAATTTAAAACAAAAGTGTGTGGAAACTTTTAAACGAAAATTTCGTTTACTGTGATATAAATTGTGAAAATTTTCTATCCTAATCTATATATATATATAGAAAAATATCAAGAAAATTTATTCAAGTGCATCGCATAAAAGTGAAAAAAGTAAAAATCATAAACAGAAAATAACTATAGTTGTGGTATTCAATTCACAAAAATTTCAACATCAACGGCATATTGGTGTTTAAATATTATTGACGTCACAACGGGGCGATGAACAACTGGTATTGGGCAATAATCGGCAGTTTGGTCTGGTAAGTCTTATATTTTGTTATATTCGCTATCCTTTATATAGTTATTTCCTTTTATGTTCCCACCTTTTAAAAAACTTGGTAAATTGAAGAATTCGTGTATCACTCAACCAAAACATACCGCGGATTACGGTATAAGTTTAGAACATATTAAAATTAAAAGTAATAATTTAGTATCATTTAAATTAAATTCACTCAAAATGAATCCAGACGCGAATAACGCGATTTTTAATCACTTGCGTATACCCGACGCAATTAAGGATTTACCTCGATTCGAGGGAAATACTAGAAGTCTGTATGACTTTATCGACAATGTCGAAGAAATTCTTAGTTTAATGAAGGATATTGAAGGTACAAGTTACGCTAAAATTATATTAAGGGCAATACGGAATAAGATAGTTGGACCAGCCAACGACGTCTTAAACATGTACGGGACTCCACTGACATGGACTGATATAAAAAATAATTTAACGACTCACTATTCCGATAAAAGAAATGAAACTAGTTTAATTAAAGATTTACATTCTATGACCCAAATAAATGAAACAGTTGAAAGTTTTTATTCTAAAATAATAGATATATATTCTACAATAATAAACCATATTAAAATCCATGAAACAGATAATAACGTTGTTAAATCTAAACAAACACTCTATGAGCAAATGTGTCTAAACACATTCCTATCTGGCCTTAAGGAACCTTTAGGGTCAATCATAAGGGCAATGCGACCCAGTTCACTAGCAGAAGCATTTAGCTATTGTTTGCGAGAACAAAATATCAACTATATGAAAAATAATAAAATTCACATAGTTAATAACCAACCATTCAAACTTCACGGAAATGTTGGTTCAATCTCAAAGCCACAAAATAACCCACATCTGAGACAGAATATTTCATATAACCAAATACCAACTAGGAATATTTCACCTAATTTTAACTTCAGGACACCTTCAAATAATTTTTACAACCAATCTCCAAATAATTTTAATTATCCAAGACCACCTCAAAATTTTAATAATTTTAGAACCCCACAAAATTCCAATCACAAAACCTTTCAACAATATTATAAACCTCAACAATATTCAAACCAGTTTACAAAACCCAATTATCCAAAACCAGAACCAATGGATATATCAAGTGGACATTCAAAATATAGATCCCCTAATCAATATCAAGCAAATAGAACAATTCAACCCACTAACCAGCCAAGATTTGTATCGGAAGAACTATTTAATATTGAAGGCGAATCAAATGATTCTGTGACAGATACAACAGAATTAGATTATTTAGAATCTCAAGAAGATTATTTAGAACCTCAACAAGAAATCGAAATAGACGAGGAAAATTTTCGTTTAATCGCCTCGGAGAACAAATCGGATATTTAGACATAAATAATAATAATACTAATAAAGACCATCTTCTTCCTTACATTCATATTAGGAACGGTAATAAAAATTTAAAATTTCTTATTGACACAGGTAGTTCAAAATCTTTTGTAAACCCAATTTTAATCGACGAAAAAGACTTTATTGTTATTGACCCTATAGAAATTACGACTATATTTAATAAACAGAACATAGACAAAAAACTTGTTATACCTGGACTTAAAGAATTTAGAACAAACGAAAATTTGACCTTTTATCTCTTTAAATTCCATAATTACTTTGACGGATTAATAGGTACAGAAATGATGCAACAATTAAAAATTCGACTCAATTTCATAGACAATTATTTAGAAACTGATACAGTTAAGATCCCATTACTTTCAAAGCCTTGTTTAATGTCAAAAACATATGAAATTCCCCCACACTCTAAATTAATTACACGACTACCAGTAGACTTAGAAAACGGAGACTTCTATTTAAAACCAACTATAATCACGGACGAAATACAAATTTCTGAAGGACTATACCATAGTGACAAATGGTATTCTAACATTGAAATAAAAAATACATCAAACGAACCTAAGACATTTAGGCTAGAACAACCCTTAAAAGTAGAATCAATAGAACAGAAATATTTCGAATTACATAATTATTCAATCGACCAATTTAAAAACCAAATTCTAACTAAATCAAACAGTGACCTACAAAATTTACTAAGACTGGACCACTTGAATGACGAAGAAAAAACTGAACTACTTAAAACTTGCAAAAAACATGAAGACATATTCCTTAAAGACGGTGATCTTTTAACATTCACCAACGAAATTAAACATTCTATTAACACAACAGATGATGTACCAATATACACAAAATCGTACCGTTACCCTGAAATCCACAAAGATGAAATAAAATCACAAATATCTAAAATGTTAGAAGAGGGCATTATACAACCCAGTTTCTCACCCTGGTCGTCCCCCATTTGGATCGTACCAAAAAAGGCAGACGCTAGTGGAAAACAAAAATGGCGACTAGTTATAGATTATAGAAAACTGAACGATAAAACAGTAGACGATAGATACCCTCTTCCTAACATCAATGAAATTCTAGATAAACTAGGGAAATGCCTATATTTTAGTACGTTAGATTTAGCTTCCGGATTTCATCAGATTGAAATCAACAAAAGGGACATTCCCAAAACAGCTTTTAGTGTTGACAATGGGCATTACGAATTTATTCGAATGCCTTTCGGCTTAAAAAATGCGCCGTCAACGTTCCAAAGAGTAATGGATAACATTCTAAGGGAATATAAAGGGCGAATTTGTCTGTGTTATATGGACGATATTATAATCTATTCGACCTTCCTACAAGAACATACTGAAAATTTAAGTAAAATATTTCAAAGACTCAGGGAAGCAAACCTAAAAGTCCAATTGGACAAGTGCGAATTCTTACATAAGGAAATTGAATTTTTGGGCCACGTAGTGACACCGGAAGGTGTTAAACCGAACCCTAAGAAGATTAAAGCTGTAAAAGAATTCCCGTTACCCAAAACTGAAAAACAAATTAAAAGTTTTTTAGGGTTACTAGGGTATTATAGAAAGTTCTTAAAAGATTTTGCAAGAATTACAAAACCCCTCACTGAATGCTTACGAAAAGACAAAGGTATTGTTATTGATCAAACCTACTTGGAATGCTTTGAAACCTGCAAAAATTTGTTGTGTAACGACCCATTATTACAATACCCCGATTTCAACAAACCCTTTAACTTAACGACCGATGCTAGCAATTTCGCTCTAGGAGCGGTACTTTCCCAAGGACCAATAGGGTCCGATAAGCCAACGTGTTATGCCAGTAGTACTCTAACAAAAACCGAACAAAATTATAGTACAATTGAGAAGGAGTTATTAGCAATCGTCTGGGCAACGAAATACTTTAGACCGTATTTATACGGTAGGAAATTTAACATCGTAACAGACCATAAACCTTTAGTATGGCTTTTCTCGTTAAAGGAACCAAATTCCAAATTAGTAAGGTGGCGATTGAAATTAGAAGAATTTGACTACAACATACATTATAAAAAGGGGAAAATGAATACAAATGCAGATGCATTATCACGTATAGAAATTAATTTACAAGAAGAAACTAGTTCGAATGATTCAATTATTAATAATGTAGGAGATTTAGAAACCATACATTCTGGAGAGGAAAATTTAGATGAGGGAATACCAATATCTGAAAGATCGTTGAACGAATTCACGTACCAGGTTATACTAGAAAATAGTATAATAGATAAACCAGATATAAAATATAAGATATTATTTAAAACACAAAAAAGATTTATAATACGAAGAAATGACTTCATGAAAGAGGAAGTCATGTTAGAAATATTCAAAAACTATTTTATTCCGAAAAAAATAACAGGAATACTAACAGATGATGAGACCTTTAAACTCGTACAAGCAACATTTTCTAAATATTTTAGTTATTCTAAGATTAAATTAATTAGATGTAATTTTATAGTAAGAGACGTAGTAGAGAGAGATGACCAAGAAGATATAATTAGGAATTACCATATTAAATCCAACCATAGAGGTATACAAGAAACTCTCTTACACTTAAAAAGAGATTATTTCTTTCCAAAAATGAAAAATGTTATTTCTAGTATAATTAACAATTGTGAAATCTGCCAAACCTATAAATATGAAAGAAATGTTAAACAAATAAAATACGAATTAACGGAAACCCCGGATAGACCACTAAAAATATTACACATAGATGTATATGCTTCACATAAAGAAAACTTTCTAACTATAATAGATAAATTTAGTAAATTTTCAAGTGCCTACCATTTAATAGGAAGAAATAGTATTTACATAGTAAAAGCTTTAAAACATTTCATTTCCCACCATGGTATACCCGTGAAAATTATAGCAGACAATGGACAGGAATTTCTCTCAAGTATTTTTAAGGATTTTTTGAAATTATATAACATAGAAATACATTATACTACTGCAAAGAATTCCACAGGGAATTCACCAGTAGAACGTTTCCACTCAACATTAACAGAAATAATCAGAATTATATTTAATCAAGATAAGACCAAATCCATCAACGAAATAATGGACGAAGCAATTATTACATATAATAATGCCATACACTCGACGACCAAATTAACTCCATTCGAGCTACTAAATGGACATTATACCAAATCAAACCCATTAAATTTGGCAAAACAAAACAACGAATCTAGGGAAGATTTCATTAGGAACCATTCTAAAAATTATGATGATTTATGCAGGTTAGCACATAATATTAGCTTAGTAAATAAAACGAGAAACATAGAAAATTTAAATGAAAATAGAGTAGAACCAGAAAATTATGAAGTAGGTGAAGAGATTTATGAATTAGAAAACCGTAGAAATATGTTAGCACCTAGGTTTATGAAACATATAGTTGTAAGTGATAATAAAGTAACAGTAACGACGGACAAAAGAAAGGTTCATAAGCAAAAGATAAAAAATAAACGCAATACTTAATTTATTTTCAGGACACTTAAACTTCAAAGTACGGTACAGCAAAAAATAGAAATTCATGACTTGAATAACAACAACGGACTTTTACCCCTAAAATTAGGAAATGCAAGAATAATAACGAGTTATTCGAAACTGCTTCACATAATCAACCTAACAGAGTATGACATAAATTTAAATTTAATAACAAGAAATATTGACTACTTTCACAATCAATCAATGAAATATATTGATTTTTTACCTAAACTAAATTTATTACGGAAGAAATGTCACACATTATCAAACGACTTAGATCTAATTCGGCCGAAATACAGAAACAAACGAGGACTTATCAACGGACTTGGAGGAATCATTAAAACAATAACTGGAAATATGGACTACGAAGACCACGTAGAAATTAACACCAAATTAAACAGTTTACAATCAACTCAGAATGAAATTAGTAATCAAATGAAAAATCAAATCTATATTAACACACAAATGTTGAGAAGATTTAACAATATCACAAAACACATAAACAAACAACAGGAGCATTTAGAGAAATACTTGAATAATTTTCATGACAATATAATCGAAAAATTAGATGTTATTGAACGAACCTTGCATATCAATCAATATTTTGAACAAATACTATTCAACATGGACATGTTGAGTGAACATTTGAATGATATTTCCGAATCATTACTTTTAGCCAAACTCGGGATCATATCTAAACATATCTTACACCCAACCGAAATCAATTACGTTTCCGTTATGTTAAGAGAACAAAGTGTTAATGTTTTTTCCGACGAAAACATTTACGAATTCCTCGAACTTCAAGCTTACTATAACCATACTAATATAATTTTTATTATTAAAATACCAATATTTCACCCAAATTCATTTTCTTTTTACCATTTAAAAGTATTACCAATTAACAATTCCTACACTATCCAAATTAAAACCCCGTTCCTTTTATTAAGTGAATATTTTCAACAATATGTGAATAAACCATGCCTCACCATCGAAAAGATAAGATATTGCCAAAAAGAATCCATTCAACCGAACACAGTAAATGGATGCGTCCCAAATATCATCAATAATCAACCAGCAAATTGCACCTTAATAACCAATACAGACATCGGTGACACAATAGAAATGTTTGAACCCGAACACCTGCTTATCATATCGCAAAATGAAGTTGCTATAGAAACATCGTGTGGTACCAACATAAAACACAAATCATTGAAAGGAATATTATTAATCCATTTCAAAAACTGTTCAATTTCCATAAATGGCTTCGGATACAAAAGCAGAACTCCAATATATTGGGACACGATAGAAATAATTTCAACAATATACAACGACATTCAACATCTTGAGATAGTTGAAAAACCCAACTTTCAAAAACTGAATAATTGGGCATTGGAAAATTTGAAGGAAATAATTGTATTGAAACAGACCACTAATGAATCATTTAAATCTTTAATTGCAGGATTTACTATTCTTCTAATAATCATATTTTATATAATTTATAAGATTGTCAACCAATTCAATTTAATGCAATGTAGGAAGAATCCAATCCAGCAAGATGAACCCACGATTACAGCTACAACCAATGACACCACAAACCCAGCGACCTTATGGCCGTCGCTTCACTCTTAGAGGGGAGGAGTTACGTTATCGCAACAACATCCTGTATTTAATTTCATTTAAACTAAATTATATTAAATTACTATTTTGTTCCCATCATTTATTATAACGTAAGCTAAATTCTTTAATGATAATTTTATTTGATACATTAATATACAATTCTTAGAATTATAATTATAATTAATTATTTGTTAACGTAGCACTTCTAAATACCATGTAAATCATTTTTCCATATATGATAGGTTAGTTTTTCACGAACCTTCTAATAAAGAACATTAAAAATATATTAAATAGTTTTCTTTACCAAGTGATAATACTTAACTCGGGCAAACAATTCATGGATTTTTCACCACGATAATGCACTGTTATATTCCAGCCTGATAGTGACTGAATTTTTGGCCAAACACGAAACAAAACTCATCGCTTAGCCAGATTTGGCTACAGGAGGCCTATATAACATTTGTATGGAAAAATTGATAACCCGTTGGCATATTTGTATTGGCTCAAAAGGAGCCTATTTTGAAGGCGATAATAAAGATTTGTATTTAAATACATAAAAATGTTTTTTTAACCGGTCCTGGCCAAATTTGGTCAGATGGTATATTAACTCCATCTTATTTTGTCGATTTGTTCAGATTAATGATGTCCGTAACCAAATTGGTAGATTTTTGAATCTATTTTTTTACAAATTCCATAAATTTATGTACGGTAATTGAAGCATCGGTTCCATATATTGTTAATGATGTTAACCATAAGTCGATTGAGATCAATCTGAATCAAACAGAACTATTCCCTCCTTCCATTAATTTGGGTAATCCAAAGAAGAAATTATATCGGAAATGGTAAAGACCCAATGCTTTTGTTAAATTGGCCTTTTCTTCTTTATCAACTATATCAATAAGGTTCAAGACGATTTGAAATTATCTCTCAAATTGTTTTAGAAGTTTGTTCAGATTATGAGGAAAACAAGTGGTTCCGTCGACAATGTCTTACAATAAAGTTACTGGCAATAATTCTGTGGATATAGCCAACTTATTTGGTTCTTTCTTCCAAAATACTTAGAGACTTGACAATGTTGATAAGGAAGCATTTGCGCATACAGCATATGATAGTATAATTATCACCTTGGGAATACCTTGTATCACTCGAAACTCTAAAGGATAATATTGAACCACTCCGTCAGTTTAAAGGTTGCTGAGGTCTAGATGGTGTTCACTAAAGCCTCCAAAAAAACTAAGTTATGAGATGGCTTTTCCATTGTCAATATTATTCAATGGATCACATTATTCGGAAATTTTTCCACCTGTCTGGAAATCATCTCATATTGTTCCTATACCTTCGAATCTGGTAATAGGAACGATTTCTCTAATTATGGGGGGCAAAACTGTCCCCTATCGCTAAATTAAGTCGAATCAATTGTTTGTGACAAAATGTATTTCAGACTGAAGTCATTTATAGTTGACGAACAACATGGATTAATAGAATTTTTGAAACGTGCTTTGGAGGTGATTGAGGTTAAGGCTCAACTTGACGCGATTTATACTGATTTTAGCAAAGCAAAAGTATTGGAAAAATTAAAATATTTTGGCATTCTTACTTAACGGATGGCGTGCAGTTTGTAAAAATTAATGATAGTTTTCCTAATGCGGTTAAAGTGCATTCGGGTGTTCCACAGGGCGCCGAATTCGGTTATGTCATTAATCCGCTCATTGTCGATCAGGAATAACTAGAGTCATGTTTACACAAACATTTTCATTAAATCGGCATATTGATTTGATAATAGGAAGACCATGTTCTATGATGGGATTTCTTAAACGAACCATAAAAGAGTTTAGCAACCCAAAGGTTTTTATCATTTTATAACAGTTTCTTGTCCGTTCACAACTTGAATTTGCGTCAAGTATACACAACTTCCCACTATGCTAGAATCGAAAATTTTCAAAAAAAATAAAAAAATTTCATTTTTTATGCGTGGAAAACACACAAATTTGATCATCGTAAAGAACGGTGCGTGAACGTTAGGGATCTCCCTTCTTATGTCGAAAGATGCAAAACTTTAAAGATTGAGTCACTTGAAATTCACCATACGCATGCTGGTGCCATCTTCATTTCCGATCCGAGAGAACTGGCCTTTGAATCTGATATCTAAGCCATAAAAGGAATTGAGTAAGCTTTATGGGATCAGATGATCATTGAGACGGAGTTATTTTAATGAATGTTAGCTTATTGATTGTGTAATATTATGTTAAAATTGTACCGGAACTTCCGGTTCCTAATTAATTTTCTATTAAAAATACAAAAAAAAAAATTAATGATAAATGGTAAATGATCATAGTCTTTCAGAAACTCATAGGCAGCACGAGGTCTTGTTCCTTGCGACATTAAATCGTATAATGATATCCAAGCAAAAAACTGGCTCATCGCTTAAGTCTGCTAGCAACCGTAATTGCAAACCCAAAATCAAATATAGTGACACTAAAGTATGACCTTATATCACTAGGACAAAAGAAAGACCAAACAAAAACATATTGAAGTTCTTCACCACGAAAATTATAACTAATGACTCTGGGAAACATTTTTTTTCGGCAGTTGATAAACTCTTCGGAAGGAACGGAAGTTCTACATCTACTTTTGGGTTTCAAAGCATGTGTTCCAACAGCTCGTACAGAATATCGGTTTTATGTCTTCCTTCATTATAATAGTTGGTTTAAAATTGTTCATCAGAAAGTTGTTTTGAAAACACAGAGGGATATTTAAAAGGTTCCTCAGCAAATGAAAAAAATTGCTGCTTTCGCGTTCCACTAGCGAGTCAGTAACAAGTTTAAGTAAGAACGCGTCATATATAGATAGTACATATAACTGACCAACGAAGATTTAAGAACTTTTCGTTTGGTTCAGCGGTCGCTTAATCGAGCGAAAATTAATCCAAATTTTCTGTAAATCCGCATTTTCGTCAAATTCTGTAAGGGTACTGTACTGATTCGCTGGTTATCTCTTTAAACATACGATCCATCACACTTACTACATTTTTTGTTCTGCGTTTCTGTGTGTAGGGTTTATTTTGTCATATAACTAAGAGAGATAAAACCCCGAAATCAAAATACCGAAAGTATAAAATTCCGATTGCTTTAATAAAAAAAAAAACCCCAGTCAGAAGGGGGAAAATATCGAGAAGCAAAACCCTTATGATATAAAATTTTGATGGTACATAATCCTCAAATTCTAAAAAAATTCGAAATCCTTTTATTACGATATTTTATATTTTTCAAAACGGGATGAATGGGAAGCACTGCTAAAAGCTTTACATAAGTGACCAATTCACACACCATACCTGCTGCAAACCAGGAGATTTTCGTTGCAAATTATGAATTGAAAAAGTTAGCTAGTGAATCTTATAACGTCAGCTATATCAACAATAACGTCAAGGTACAAAGTAAATTGCCGTGCATATTTGCCTCGAAAGAATGGACAAAAACAGAAGATTAGACGAGTAAGAAATTTGAACAACATGTCAGAGCTAATTTCGGTAATCGAATTCGGTGGGTGATGGCCTAGGGAGTACAGGAGAAAATCGAAAAAAATTAGTGAAATGCGTTTAAAGTAGTTCCCACAATTATGTGCGATGCTATTTACAATTCATGTCAAAATTGGTGACACAATTTTACCACCGCTTTACGTTACTATAACGTTGCAGAATTTGTCATTTTACAGCAAAGCATTTTAAATATTTTCCATCTTTGAGTAAAACTATATTAGTATATGTACAAATTAATCATTTTTTTTATTTTAGTATGTGAAATACAAATGTCAATTTTATTGAACGGGCTAACGCCCCGAAACCCCCGCTTTAAGAATTTTTTGATATTCTAACTTTCATGGAAATTGAAGCATTTTAAAAAAATTCTCTTACAAAAATACCCAAAGCTGCTTAGTATTGGGCGCAAGTATGACAGGAAAACGTCAGAAAATGTTCAAAAATGTTTACATTTATAATAACATTTACGTTCACTTCACATTCAAAAATAAAAAAACTTGCCTAAAGCCGCTTATTAGCATTGGTCCTTTCTGCACAAGGATGACAAAAAATTTTGCAGCTTCCATTTGTTTTCATATTGAATTTAAAAAAAATTGAATGGGGTCTGGTCTTCCTTTTTAGTGGGGCACGTTATTTTGTATATTTTGGGAATTTTTGTTTTCGGACCATTTGGATTACCCTCGACATCTCAAACAAAAAAATCCCAAAAAGAAATCAATCCGAAAAAATAAAGTTTTTTTTAATTATAACAGATTTTTGGAAAGTTATTTTAATTCGTTACCTTAGAGGATGGGGCCTGCCGCTCCAAACCCCCGCTTTGACGATTTATTAAAATTCCAATAATAATTGATGTATTAGAACGTTTTTTGATGTTGTTTCGTGTAGGTATTGCATTCTATACTTTCCCAATCGTTAATTTAAATTATAATAAATTGTTAAATTTTTATATTTAATCATTATTTTCAGGAACTTTTATTAGTTATATTATTGTTATTAGTTATTTGGTTGTTTACATTGTTTAGTTGTAAAATATATAAAATGGTTTTTAACACGAATATGCCCAGTGGTGAGTGCAATAGTGCTTCTTAACCATGTTCTCATAATTTGTTAATTATTCAACATTTGCCATTTGAGCCTAACCCATCGTAGGATGCTAACATTTACAGTGTAATAAAACCTATTGTATTCCTGATCTATAGAATACAGTAACTACACAAACAGATCTCTCAAATTCGAATTATTTGATTTATTGCGGTACTAAGCAATAACGTAAGACGTTCTAATTAAGTCCGGATTTGTAGTATATTGATTTGAGTAAATCACCATTTTTTGTTGTTTCCTCATTTGGCGCATTTTTGTGTATAGCTACAATATTTAACGTTAGTAAATTTGTTTAACAATTTTTCTATCAGATTATCTTACACTTTTTTAGTATCAAACTACACTTTAAATTAACGATAGAAACTTCACTCTGGTTTAGTTGAAGGACTTAGTGTTTAATTATTTCAAACTGGAATTAAATTGAATACTGTTAAATATAATCATGTTTATGTAAATTTTACAGCGCTGTCTAAGAAGCTACAATCATGAATATTAAGCTAATTTAAAGCACCCTTAAAACCAGTTTAGTTTAAATCCACTTATATTATGCCTAATTCAATTAACAAATTAATTTTATATAAAAACATTGCATCAATTTGTTTTTAAATTCATATCTAAGCAAATGAAAACCACACTTGAATTAGTTTACTTTTAAAATTTGAAGAAAAGAATTCTCTAAAAATAATTCTTTATGCATTTTTTAATTAAATTCGATTCAATTAAATTTGATATACTTTTACGGACTGTCCGTTTACTGTGGTATTATCTGACAATAAACACTCTTAAAAACAAAAACTATATTTGTTATATAAGCCCCCCGCTCACCCTTAATATTAAATCAGCAAAATATTATTTATCAGCAAATATATTGCAATGTTTAGATTCTAATATCGATTACATAAATTTTAAATTTCCCTAACTCTGATGTATAAAATCTCGGATACGGAGTCTTTTCCCCCCCACAAAAAAAAAATTATTTAATTAATTGAGTGGAAAGGTTTTGCCGTGATAAAGGCGCAAGCAAAATAAATACTACAGTAATTGAAATAAATCATTGAATTGTACACACCGTTTTGTTTATTAAAGATAACTAAACTAAGAATTCTTTAATTTTTTTGTTTTGTGTTTAGTAAGCAAAAAAAAAATGTTATTTTCAACCATCACCCTTATATTACGAAGGTATTTTCAGCAACCATACCAACCAGATTATATACGTATAAGATGATTTTCATTTCTCGTATTTTCCGATCTAATTATTGAAATATAAAACTTTTACCATATCGAAAAATAGAGAAAACACACATAAACAGGTTAATAGTTTCATATATAACGAGTATGTACATACATATATCTACCGGAGCTACATATATTACTAATTATATCTCCTTTTCTCTAATAATATTAATTAGAATATTTCATATATAAGAAACGAAAAAAGCATCATAAAATTATATAATTTATATTAAAAATATGTGAACTTTTACAAAAATACAACTTTTATAATTACCTGAGTAAAAAGTTTTACTTTTTTTGCTGATTTTTTTTTATGTTTCGTGAATTCAGCAGTTTTCTAGTTTTGTGCACACATACATAGACACAAAATAGTAATAATAATAATAATTTGATTTGAGATTTGAAGTAATGATGAAGGCAACTAATAATAGGTTTTTTTTATATATTATAAGCTGATGAAACTACTTTGCAATGTAAGAGTACTTTACCAAGTATTTTGGTGTATACCTCTGTGTGTGGTTTAATTACGTAGAAAAAATTAATATTGTCTACCCATCTATATACGATGTATACAGGTAAAAAATTAAAGTGATTTAGGAGGGGTTGATGTCTTACTGTATAGTCGAGTATAAATTGTTTTACACGTGTCTCGTTACTATAGACAATTGATTATCTTTGGTTACTTTTGATCTGAATGGAATTTTATTTTATGTTCGATAATTAAAACTACTGAACTAAATGATGAGTATAATATGAAATATATTAACTATTACCATCGTTTGATGTTTTTATTTTTATTTTTTATTTGCTTTAGGGGTTTATGACTGGCACTTGTTTATTATTAGCTCTGGTATCGCATATAACACTACAAACTACCTTAAACCCAATAACCATTTCAATGTTCATAATGTAGCAACATTGTTTAAAAATAAAACGGATGGGAGTGTAAAAAAATATGTTAGTTTAATTTCACCATCTTCTTTTTTAGCGAACCATAACCAACTCACATAAGATATCAACTCAATCTTTATTGTGTGAATCAAATCAAAATTCTTGATTTCTTGATTAAGTGCATGATTTTAACTTTTGTGTGATTGTACATGGAATTTAATTATTAAAATCTAATAATTGAATCGTGTTAAAATTTTAACATAATTTGATCTACATAGTTAATTTTATATCTTATTTTATTTTTACACATACATACTTGAAAGTGTTCTTGTGTTTTATTTTATGTACAATCGACACAAATAGATTCTTGAATATTGTTACTTAAAACAAGAATATTGGTATTTATCAGGCAATGTGTTGAATTTATAGTGAAAGAAATCAAATTTCTTGATTTCTTGATTAATTGCATGATTTTGTTTTTAATGTTTGTGTAATTGTACATAAAATCTAAATACAAATGTCTCATATTTTAGATTGAATTATAATTAAAATTAAAATTGACTTAAGTTTGTATACGCAGTTAATTTTCATGTCTTATTTTATTTTTTACTAATAATTAAACATATTTTGGTATTTCATTTTTTGTACAACAGACACAAATATATTCTTGAAGCTTGATATATAGCAAAACCATCAAAAATGTTTCTACAGGCCATCTCGTTCGCTCTTGACACATATCCTATCAACAAAATGTACTCTATATTATTGGCTTTTGTCATATAAAATTTAAAAAACAACAAAAACAGAGAAACATTTTTTGTTGGTTTTGGTATATTCGTCATAAATATATTCCTGTAGCTTAATACATAGAACAGGAATGGTTGTATGTGCGCTATAAAGGTATTATTTGCATATAATATAATGAAAACATTATACGTCTCCTGCTACGCACATTGAAGATTGGTTCAAAATATGTACCTTCTCTAGGTGTGTTGGTGGTTTATTATATAAGATTTTGTTAATTTTATTTTGGTGTTTTCTCTCTTTGTGTTTTTTGTATTCATGAGACAGCTATAGTGTTTTTGATAAAACATAAACTATACAAACATAGCAAAAATTTTAGTGTATTCGTCTCAAATAGGATTCTTATACTTCGTATAATCGAGTAAGTTTGTGACGAATCGGAAACTGCCATATATAATCTAAATTGCTTGTTTATTTATTTAATAATATCATTTTTTATTGTTTTGATGTGTGCAAATTTGTTTATTTAGTTTTATTTACATATATAATTATTTAGTTATTGTTTGTTTTACATATTGATTTAACATAAATTATTTTCCACCATTTCGTGTTGTGTGTCTGGGCGCGCGTATGCTCGGTACGAGATCCGAGACGAGACTGTTTTTTGATATTTAAATTAATTTTTAATTTTGTTTTGTGTATTTTTGTTTGTTTGTACGTTTGTGTTGTATTGTGGTTTTGTTTGTTTTTTTTTTTTTGGACAAGCCGGTCAGTAGTTGGTTTGAAGAAGTCATGTGACATTATGACCCATTGCCCCATGTGTTATACAGGTGGCACCCAATGTGCGGCGAGCTTATGTTTGCACCGGAAGATTTGTAGTGGTGCATTGCGTGAACCGATTATATTAATTATATTAAATTAATTTAATTAATATTAAAAGATTATAAATTTATTAAATTATATGAATAAAATACTAATATGGAAATATTAATTTGAAGTTGAATTGAGATTTGGTTTGCAACACATAATAACGTATTTATTTATGCTTGATAAATTTTGATTCAATGAATGTAAACAACGTGGAATTATGTAAATGAAAAACGAGATGCTAAATGTATTGAACTAAATTAATTAATTAAATGGACTTATTGAAGTTTAGGTGCAGTTTTCACATACAAAACGTCAATATTACTTATATGGTACATCGACAAAATTTCTACGAATATACTTTTTCTATTTCCTTTCATTGATTTATTATTTTACTGACTTGTATTTTTTAGTGGTGATGGTAAATGTTGTGGCGTAGAACTCTTCAATAGGTGAATGATGCTAATTGGATTTTTTTAGGAAGTCTACTGTTTTATAAGTTTTAAATATAGTTTTTGAAATATTGAATTGCTATCTTACAAATAACGAAGAGCCAATTACTTTGATATACATTTTCAGAGATATTAATGGCCAAGATACTCTTAGTAAATTTAACTGTCGAGTGGTACATTGCTGAGTTTTGAAGGTTTTATGGTTCAAATCTTTAAGGGTTGTGATTTCTGAGTATAAATGGAGACAAATGGAAGGAATTGTTGGATTGTATGATGTTATTAGTTAACTTACTATGGTTGAGAGGTAGTGTGGTTGTGGAAAATTTGCGGAATGGCTTCGATTATAAAAGTAGTTTGAGCTTAACAGTAAAATTACTCTTAAAACTTTCTCTTGCAAAAATGACTAATGTGAAGGAAATCATTAGAATATGTAGCTGATATAAATTACGCTTAGGTATCTGTAACCGGGTCGAGTCTGTCCCAACAAATAATCCTATCCTATCTTTCGGTTTTGTTATATGTAAACGGGTGTACAGTGTATGCCCGGGAGTCCGGGAGTTCCTGCTATAATGCTTAACGTTATATCCTAATCAATCAATCAGTCAATCAATAATGAAGGCTTTTCGACCAAATCGTTGTTGTAGTTTGAAGCTCCTTTTGGTGACTGTTGTGTTAAATTTTTATTCCGACAACTTTGCTTTTTTGATTAAATTAGTTTTCGGGGGACATTTAGAATCAATCAACTAGTTTTAAAAGATGATTAAAAAGTAATAATGGCCGTGCACGTTCTGTGCGTACTTGTTACCTATCGATTTGTACTTCACATAAACATAAAGTTACCCAAGCAGTAATTTCGAACAATTTTCAATAATAACATGAAATCTCAGAAAAATTAAACCTTCAAGAATTTTGAATGACAAAGCTGATCTCAAAAATCTTAATAGTCTCGAATAAACTTAAAATCAAACAATCCAATATTGCTCAAATTCATCTTATATGAACTAGTTCAAAATTATTTCGAGGATCTCGCAAAATCTGAGATGTTCTCATGGAAAAGCAACAACATCGCAACGTTCAATTTAGCTTTAAGTATACTGTAAAACAAATATGTAAATGTATTAATTTATGATTCTTCAACTCGATCGAGAAGAGTAAAAATTGTAAAGGCAGAAAGTGGTAAGCAATCGTGGAATGAAGATCATTCTAATTACATAAAATAAAATAATAATTAAATAAATATTAAATTTATTAAACTTTATATTGTTAAAGTTTATATAATTAAAATAGAAAACTTAATTTGATAGGGCTATCGTGTTTTAATATTCTTAAAGCCCCTAAATTATCATAAAGTTATGATATAAACCATTAGGCACCACTACCAAAATTTAACTTAACTGCTCCGTTGAGTTACATCGTTATGCAAATATCGGATAGCTTTATATCAAAAGTATTAATAATAAAATATGAAAACGCGAATAATCAAGAAATACTCAAATAAACTCAGAATAACTTGAAAACTATTCTGGTTAATTTTGGAAATCTAGATACATCCAAAAAAACAGTCCAAAATCTCTGTAACATCCTGATAGTCTATGCACTAATATAAAAATAAAAAATGGAATAAAAATTCGAATATTCCCGAAACATTCAAACGATGTTAAAATATAAAAATAATTTAAAAAAAGAACAGTTTCCTGAAAAATAACTGGAAAAGGTCGACCCAATAATGTTGCTAATTTCGAATAAATGTTGAGAATGCGATACCACGCAACCTATAAGCACAGATATCTAATAATCTCTAAATAAAAACTTCAACATAATATCGAAAATCTTAAATAATCTCGAAGAATCATTCAAATCTAAAATAAAGGGCAATCAATGTAAATCTTATCTTCCTTTTTTCTTCTATTATTTCTTCGAGAATCTTGTCTTATTGTGGGCCTATTATCTGTTACATTCAAACAACGACAAATATTTCTCCAATAAGCCTCAAAACCTCGAAAAATCCTATAAAATTTCAAAACTTTCGATTCACCTGTAGGGCGACGCAACTCAACGTCTAAAATCGAATCATTTCGATTAATTTTATTAACACAAATCCAATGTATAAAATTAAACTTTTCTTTATAACTAAAATTTAAAACCCCTTTACCCATGCATCGCGATACCTAGGGGTCAATAATGTACGGCAAGCATTATGATTTATTGCAAAAGCAGTTATGTTAATTACTATAGGTCGAAGATTTGAAACTCCTAACTCTAATTACTAAATATTAAATGACCCCCTAAGGTATAACCCCCACAGGTGAAACTGGTGAAACACGTTTAATTTGGCCTTGACTTTCCTACCAATAATGTGTTTGACATACTGTTGTATGTTGTTGGGTTAGAGCCAAACCTTTGGAAATTTTAAATAAAATGTTAATAAAAATTAGGGTTTTTCCAAAGTACCTAAATCAGTTTTTAAAATAGTAAAAATTTTTAATAAAATTGAATTCGATTTATTGCTTTCTTGAAAATTTAATTTAGCAGCCGCCACTGGAAAGTAATCCGATCTTTTACATGAAATCGTCTCAAACTCTGAATAAAAATTGTTTTGCAATGTGATTTAACCGGAACTCTAAATGGCGTCTACAACGAAATAATTTATTAACGTATACAAAAAAAAGAGTGCAAAGAGTGCAAATACAGAGCTGAGATATTCAGTGGCGGTATTATAGATTTACTAGGAGCTTTAAAAGAAATAGTATATAATCAAAACCATTTCAAACAAAGGCAACCTGCTGATCTAAATTCGGATCTAGTCTTAGTTGAATTCTCGACGAAAGTTGATCTAAAAATTACTCGCATCGTAAGTAATGACAACAAAGAATAGCAAAAAATCGTGACATGAATCGTAGTACCATAGTATAAAAAACATATACAACCTACATACATAAGTTGGAGTTAAATTTTGGCCAAGCAATATTATGATTAAGCTATTTTTTCATTTCGGCTTTGTTTTCGAGAAAACTGAACAAAATCGGTAGTCTTATTCGTACTATTCTACAAAATTAAAAGAACTGTTTTGCCATGTAAACCTAACCTGTAAATCTTACTTAAATCATCTCAGCTGATAATGGTTAGGTTCTTTTTATTTCAAAATGGTTTATGACTATTAAAGCGCAGCAAGCCCAGCCCAAATTGGCGGTATTTTGAGGGTACTGTAACATACACAAAAAAATCTGAAACCATATTAAATACATATGATTTAAATGCTGAAAACAAACATAAGGGTTATATGGCCGATGTGAGATTAATGCAATATTTCCTCAATGCTGGTATGGAGAACCATTTCAGTTGGTGCGGACAATTAAGAATGACAATTGGGAATTTGAAGTCTTAACCTTTCGTTTTACTGAAAACAAAGCCGATACGAGGAAATCGCCAAACTATCTGTTAGCTCAGTGCTTTAATTCTCTTAAATAAAACACATTTTTATAGATTATTTTTGGAACTCTCGTAAAGCTGAGAATAAACATCTGAACATGACCCCAGAAGTACTGCAGGGTCCTAAAATTATTCATCGCTCGTTACGGTGAAAATCAGAGTTGGATGTTTATATTGGATTTGGAAATGTTTTACCTTGTTTGATGAAAGCTTATAAAAAGCTTAGTAATGCCGTTTTAATTATTTACTAATATATAAAGCTTTATAAACTTTTAGGTTTAGAATATACTTATATAGATTAAATAATCGGAAGCCATACTTTAGATAATTGGATTTCATATTCTGGCATTTTTTTTTATCAAATTTTTGTGTTTTGTATGTTGTTGTTGTTGTCCAATTTATGAAATGCTTGGGATTTTCGGAGTTGGAGATTTATTTGTGTGCCACCACATTAATTATATATAGCTCCTTATGTGCTTTTAGGTTTCGAATAAAGTTAAAACTTAACAATTAAATTATCGGAAGTAATACTATAAATAATTTACAACCTTTCTTGAAATTTTCAATTTAAATCAAATTTTTATGTTTAATTAGTTGTTGAATTGTTGTTGTTGTTGATAAATTTATCAAAAATCTCAGGCTGTGGTTTTCTATGTTGAGGTTTATTTTTGTGTCATAATCGTCATTTAATCAAGTTTAATAATATGAATTTGTTATTAAACAACAATGCAGGGCTCTATGAGGTTTTAATTTAATAATGAGCTTGAAACATAAACCGATTAAATTATAGGGAGTAAATAATTATTTGGTTTCATATTCTAGCGTTGCATAACATACTGATTTTTGGTATAAAGCACGGGGGTTAGCCCGAGTGGATAATATCTCTCTGCTCACAAGTGGCATACAATGTTCTATCCACTATTGTTGAAATAAATTTTATAAATGTATAAAAGCTTCAATTTATGTTTCAGTACGGTAGAATTGAATTTAGTTACAATAGTGGCTGCTGCTTGGAATATATGTAATTTTAAACAAATTTTGCGTGGGTTTTTCGTAGGGAAATATTACTTGCGTTTCCCGAAGCCGCATGATTATAGAATAAAAATGAGATATTTATATTTTTTTTATTTAAAATCAGTATAGTATCGAGCTATTAATTTGAAAAGCCTTTAAAAAATTTTATATAATAAATCGTTTTTCTTAAAATTCGTTGTTGTTTCCAAATTGATGAAAAATTCAAATCCTTGTGTTTTTCTAGTTTGAGGTTAATTTTTGGTATCTTACTTGGTTTAGCCAATTTAGTAATATTCCTTTAGTCAGAAAAGGAAGAACCAAGCTTTTATAAGCTTTCGAGTTTAGGATAAGCTTAAAATGCATAACGTTTAAATTGTCGAAAATAACACTTTAAATCATTTGGTTTCAGATTCTAGCTTTTCAACCAATTCTCATTTTCCATAAAATTTTTATGTTGAATAAGTTGTTGTTATCAAGATTCTTACTGAGACGCTTTTTCTGACACATTTTTGAAATATTCATATTCTTTTAATCTTTGATTTTGAGGTTTGTTTTTGTGCCAAATTTGGTCAACATTTAGCCAGTTTAGTAATATTACCTTAGTCATAAACAATAGTGAAGGACTTTATAAGCTTTTAAGTTTAGAACTTGAATCGAATTGGAATTCGGAGTTTATCATTGATTTTTGTGCATATCCTGACGTCACACAATATTCTCGAAACTACAGTATCATTTGAACAAAATCGAGGACTCGCTGAAGACATAGCTAATAAAATTAAACCGAAACCTATCAACACACAACACATTCACGCTGAACAAACGCACTTGTCTACCAGTGATATTAAATGATATAAATATTTCTTAACTAACCAAGGTCAAATACTTAGGTTTGCACCTGGATAGAAGGCTGACGTGGAAAAAATATACCAAAGCAAATCGCAACCAAATGAAAATAACGTTTTCCAAAACGTATTGGCTGGTTCACATGGCCACATAAAAATAATTTGGTAGTGTCAAATTGGGCTATCTGGGTATCCAGAATGGTCACTATTTAACCAGCTGTATGGCATGTGGTGCAAATTGTTTCATCTAAATCACAATTACGATTCACGATTTCTTGTAGGTGTTCTAGCGTTTTAACTCACATCTTCACGGATACTATCAATATGAGCACTTAACCGAGTAAGAGGCTGAACGTACTATACGAGTATATAATATTTTTGGTAATGTATAGTGAATTATTTTAATCCAGTTACAATTTATAAGTATAATAGCAACAAAAACCGTGTAGTGTTTATAATTAATTGTTGACGTATATTAGAGGTGCTGGGTTAATCATCGCTCTCGCGTTTCTTTTAATGTATGATTCAGATAAATCGTCATGTATTTTCCAAAATTGTAACTATGACTTTTTATAGGACCCTAGGGTATTTCTACGTTCGTACCTCTACGATTAGTTGTTAATATCTATCAAACTCCTTATTCACTTGTTTTGAGTCAGGAAATTTATACAAATAAAAATGCTACACTGTTTTCACTGATGAAGGGAATTTTGTTCAAATAAAAATTTTAGGACAACAAAATTTTGTTTGGCACAGATATTCATTGAATTCTACTGCATGACAAGAAATCGTAAAGATAAGGAAAGGTATTGCATATTCAGACTTGCGTATTTATCTCGATTACTCGTCAATGGCGATCAACTACCTACACTTTGATATAAGGAAGTTTTTTCAAATAAAAATAAACTCCAGAGGGTCGCGCAAAAATATGGTTCGGCAGAAATATTTAAGAAATCCCAAATAGTTAAAGATAACGTAATAGCGTGCCCTGACTTTTGAAGCAGCCTAGAAAATGTCAATCGTTTTTGTTGTATTTTTTTTTAAATTATTACGTCACACATGATAATATTTACTTCATTCAATTTTAAATAAGTAAACAAAAAACATTTACCTTCAAAAGGTGTTAAACATAAACAAAATACAAGCAAGAATATTTTCTCGAATCATACAAGGCCACAGATTTAATTAACAAATGACAAAATGTAAGAATCAACATTTTTATTTGATTCACGGGAGGATTAATGTAGGCTGCTAAAATGTGTTGGCTGTTGTAAGGTTTTTTGTCAATTCGTCATAAACTTGATGTGAGATACCTTCAAATTCTCAAAAAAAAAGAAAATACACAAAAAAAATACCAGAATTGCTAGAAGACCCTATTAGATTTTTGTTAAATAAAACCAACTACAATTTGATAACAAAAGGATGCTAAATAATTTCTAACCATCCTTGCGCAAAGGCTCCAATACTAAACGGCTTTGGGTAGCTCTCTATTTTAGTATGCGAATACCTAATTATTAAAAAACATAAATTTTTGAAAAACGTTCTAATATCTATTAACATTGGAATTTTAATAAATTGTCGGGGTTTGATGGCTTCGGCCATTCTCTAAGGTATTCGACGAATGAAAATACCTTTTCAAAAATTTGTTATAATTAAAAAAACTTGATTGATTAGGATTGATTTTATTTTGGAATTTTTTGCTTCTTTAATCGAGAGTATTTCACTTGACTTGGTATTCCATTTTATAATCACAACATCACACAACTTTTAATAAAAATATTTCTAATAATGATTTCCAAATTTTACTTATATTACATTCAAACGCCAGAATGCCAATAAAATCCAAAATTCTAAAAATATCAGTTGACATTCCTTTTTGGAAATTAATTTTAGCTTTCAGAAACCATTCGCAGTAGATAATACGAAATTTCCAAATACTAGCAAAACAACTTTTATTTCGTAAAACAGAGGAAGCCCCTAGGACATTTTACTGCTAAGTTGAAATTGAAAATAACTAATAAACTAATAACTTTCAAGTGCGTGATGAAATGTCAATTGTGTGACAGTGAACTGTGCACCGTATCCATAAAACAACTTTGCAACATGTATGATGTGGATTAATTACACTAAATGCTATAGATGGAGAAGTAACGAATGCCCGGGGTTCACGAAGTAAAATGTTTTTTACTTTTCGCAAAGAAATTAATTTTTTTTTTAAGAATGTTAACTCAGTAAAACTGATTAACGATTAATCGATTAATTAGGTGCTTAATCGATAAGTCGATTAAAAAATTTGACCAGTTAATCGGCTAACCTTTACCGGTTTTGATTTCCCTATTCGCAGTGGTAATCGAAACATTAAAAAATCTATTTCAATAGACTAGTTCAAACAAATAATTTTATAGACGATTTTATTACATAATTATACCGAATCAGAGAATTAGAATGAGAAAATATTTTGATCGCATGCCCAGACGATCAAAACCTCTTCTCTTTCGTTTAATAAACTTCAAACCAAATAGCATAACAATGTTACGTAAAAAACTGAAGGCTTTTGGAATATGCCAAAATTGTCTAAAATATCAAATATTTTCGTGTTGTATCTTTTATAAATTGCTGCGGCAACCGGTATGCGGATATATCTTTGTATTTATGCCACATATTTGATCAAAAAGTATATTTTAAAATCAAAATTAAAATGTCGTTTTTTAGCAACCTGATTCTACCATAATTATCCCTTGAAAATAAAAATTCTTCAAATTATGACATTCCTCTAAGCAGCGTAGTTAATTAAAATTATGCAGTTCATTCGCTTAATACTTTATTTATGTTTGTAGCAAATTGATTTTAAGAACCTGTTACTTATCTATTAAATGAAACATCGCTTGGTGGAAACCAATCCAGCACTCACCTAGAATAAAAAAAAAAAAAAAATTTAAATAAAAATTTGTCAATATCTAAAAGTTAATAAACTGGGAAACAAGTCAAAATAAATTTTCCAGGCACTTAAATAATTTCCAACCTTAAATTCCGTCTTAGCGCACAATTCAATTTACAATGACGCATCTATAAGATACATAATTATACCTCAAAACACATAAAATCAATCAGCGTGATATTTAAAATAAAATTAATTCAATTCTACGGCCTAGGTATACATATTTATAGGTAACCAAATTATTATTATACACCTCAATCACCCTATGCTATAAAACAATGTGTCCCACCACAATATAGCCGAAAAACCGCAAAAAAATCTACAAATGAAGAATCAAACCAAAAAGCATACACACACACACATCATACCGTCGCATATCAAAAATAAACGTAAAACGATAATTTTGGGGTTGGTGATTATTTCCGAAAAATGAATTGTTGAATTTAAAAAAAAAATAAAAAAATTTGAGAACGATTTTTTTTTTGTTGACTAAATTAAATGAAAATTCATTTTCATTAATTTAAAATTACAATTTTTAGTTTTTTCTTTTTTCAATTACTTTGTAAATTTTTAGGTTGATGAGACATTCAATGTATTTTGGAAGTTGATGTCGTTGTTGTCGCTACAGCCGTATATTATTATAATATACGTAATATATGTTCTCCCTGCAAAAGATGTCGGGAGATGTGGGGTGAACGATGAGAAAATAATAATGATTAAATTTAATTATTTTAAAAGAATATTATATTATATGTAAAATAAAGAATAGCACCAGTATAGAACAAAAAATAAAAAATGGAAAATTATATTTGAATGATTATAAAATTATTCCAAAATGATAAAATAATTTGAATAAAATTTAAATTAATTTTTTTTCGTAATACTCGTAATATAAAACGACGAGGAAAAGATTTCATTTTTTTTTATTTTTTTTTCGGGGTATTATCTGACAAAAAATGTTTTTGTTACTCATGTATATACCACACGCTTCAAATTAAATCATATAAAATCAAGATTGATAAGCGACGCAAAACTCATACACACACACACACAGACACTTACATTAGGCAAGAAAAAGTTTAGAATTAATGCGTCAGAAATTTTTCTTTTTGGTGTGAATTATTTTAACAATAGTTGTTTAATGAATAATTATAACCATAAAATGGAAAGGAGGGAGATGCGAATTATATAAAATTCTAGTTCAATGAATATAACATATAAAATAATTTTCATAATTCATGTTGATATTTGTAGAATTTGAAAAATGGTAATGTTGCATATTTCATTTTATAAAAGCTATCCCATTCTCAGACTTGCTAGATTATTCCTCAGCTTCATTAGGTTCCAATTTAAGAAACTCTTTTTTCAAAACGTGCTTATTTACAAGAAAACAATCAGTAAACCATTCGCTATATCTTGCAAAGTCAGGTGTAGGTCTTCCAACTGTTTATCTAAGAAAATTCCTAGATACCCATAACCAGTTTAACCATTCTGTTTCTTCACTAAACTGGAAGCCTCGTTTTGTGGTACTCTTTCGTTCAAAACCACAATTGTTTAGGGATCATTTATTGCTCAAGTATCCCTTAATTAAATTGTAGATATTTTTGGGGGATTGTAGATCGACCGACTTGTCAGCGTATATGCCAATTACGGTTGCCAAATGCTCTAGAAAAGTCAAGGAACATAAACAACCTATTTTGCAATTAGTTGACCAACATAGTTTTGAAGGCGGACTATTGCTTTTTTGATCCATTTGGATCAGTGACATTCGGGATGGTTTTACTCAATCTTAGGTAGATCTGTTGTCAAATTTGAAATTTTGCACTGAAACGTTATAGTGAATATCGAGTGAAGATTAATACATCCAAAGAGCATAAATGGAGCATGCCACATTGTAAAATAAAAAATTGCGAAATTAAATTACATACTTATACACACTTTTTTTTTTTTGAATTTTCTAAAATGTAACGAAAAAAAAATGTAATATCCACATGTACATACAATACATGAAAGAGAACGAATATTTGCATGTTTTATGATAAAATGTCACTACACATATCAACGATATTGAAATGACGAAAAAAAAATGTTAAAAATTCCAATTTTTTTTTCTGAAAATACTCTTGATTCAATAACAGTATAAAATAAGTATTTTTAAATATGCTTGTACATACAGATTTTGATAATATTCATATTATAAGAAAACATGCAAAATCATCACTTTTTTCATTGACTTTTATGTAAAAATAAAATAAAATAAAAAAGTTTTCTTCAGTTTTTCACATTTTTTATGTACAGCCACACACAAAAACATAATAAAAAAATAAAATGACAAGATAAATAAATAAATGTAGCTGAATTTTCATTACTTTGATTATAAGATATTTTTATAAAAGGGGAATAACAGTATTCCGTACATGCGAGCTTTATATACTCGTACATGCACGATTTTTTTTTTTTTTTTTTTAATTTTTTATAATTTAACATTGATAAGGAATGAATATGTATGCATGTTATGTTTAATATGGATGGGAAACTAAATTAGGAACGAACGATTTGATGTACAGCGCAAAAATAAAAATAAAACCCTGAATAGAAAATCAATTTATCCAGGTGAAACACAAGAGGAAGGAAGCTTAAGAAAATATTTTATTTTGATTTAATAACCTAAAAATTGGTGTAATCGAGATTTAAATAATAAGTCCTCACGCAGAACAAAAAAATGGAAAACAAAACTGTGTTGTTATATTGTAATACAAAAAAAAAAATAAAAAATCTCTTGAATATAAATATTAAAATTAGATAAAAATCGATTGAAAATATGCTAAATACATAGATAAAAAAAAAATTAAATAAAAATACGAGAGTAAATTTATGTTTTTTTATTATATCCAAATTCGGTATTTTATTCAAATGTAGTCATATAAGACGACCAATAAACACCATTAAAATACAACGATAATAGCATCGGAACTGAAATTTTGGAGGGAGGAATACTTTTGTGTCGTGACTAATTCGTTTTTTATTTTAATATTTAGGGCATAAAAATTCTGAGAAAGGATGCTAAGCATTTAATATTAAAGCATATTGGAGACTAATACAAAATTGGTTATATTATAATCTACAATTAAACGTCTAGCATTTAGTAAACAACAACAAAAAATTTAAAATTATTTTTATATGAAATGAATTTTATTGACCAAAGTGAACTGAAATTCATTCAAATTGGTGACTTTTGCCACTAGTTAGTAAAATTATAATTATCTCCTTTTGTTTTATATATTTATTAGATTCTTCAAATTCTTAGAAAAATTTTAGTAAAATTTTTTATTAAAAAAATTGAAGAGTTTGAAGAATTTTAAAATATAATCAATCTTAAGAATTTTTAATTTCATGCAAATAATTTATTGAGTAAAAATATAAAGAGAAAAAATCTAAAAATATTGAAATTTTTTTTATAAAAACATTAAAATCTTCATATTATTGAAATGATTCAATATTAAAAAAATTTTAAATTCTTTAATTTTCCAATTTTTAAAAAATAATTTATTAGCTATGAACTTTAAATTTTTTAAATCCTTTAAATCCTAATATTACAAAGGAATTTAATGAACGAATTAATTTGAAATTTTTAAATATTGTAAACATTAAAACTTTAACAAATTTAAATGTATACATTTTTTAAAAAATTTCATTCTTCTTTAGGATTATTAATTAGATTATTTGAATTCCTACAAATCGTTAAATTCTTCATATTAAAATTGATTTAATTTTTAGTTTTTTTAATTTCTTTAAATTCATAAAACTAAAAAAAAAAAAAAAAAAAAAATTTATTTAAAATTTTAAAAATCTTTAATTTTATATTAAAAATAGATTAAATCCTTCAAATCGTTTATATTCTTTAGATTATTATTTAAGGAATTAAATATTTAACATTTTCTTTAATTTTTAAGTTTCTTAATTAATGAAAAAATAATTAAATTCGTGAAATTCTTTTAGTTTTTAATTTCTATAAATAAATTTCTTAAATTTCTAAAATTAAATTTTTTTTTTTAAATTTTATTTACGTTCAATTAATCTCATCATAAATAAATTCGGTTTGTTTTTGTCTTATTTAATTCTATAAAGACCAAACATCATTATTTTTTTTTTTAAATTTTCCATTTGTTGTTAAATTTCCAAATTAAAATTATTTAAATAATAATTCTATAAATTCTTAGAATACTTTAAAATTGTTTACATTTAAAAAACAATTTTTTTTTAATATTTAATGAATTATTGAACTCTCGGAACTTCTAAATTTTTAAATTGTTAAGATTCTTTAAAAAAAAAACCTTGACAATAGTTTAGGTTAGGTTAGGGTGGCGGTTAACTAGGACCAGGCATAAACACAAAAATGGTCCGTAGCCATACCACGAATAAATGTTTCCTCCAACTCATTGGAACTATTTTGATCTGTTAACAAAGCGCTGGATACTCCTAACGTCCATCCTACAGAGGTCCGTCAGGCCTTTGAAGACGGGTGCTCCTAGAAATCTTAGTCTGTTTCGTGCCAGAAAACAAAGTACTGTATCTTCCTCTTCTCCGTCCTCGCAACTACGACAGTAGTCATGTGACAAGACACCAAGTCATACAATTTTTTATTTATTAACCTTTTGACTAGAACTGTACACAATTACGTGCATACAGCTTAAACCTAATTTTTGGGATACTATGCACTAATAATTCATTTTTTAAGCGTTATTATGTTGGCTCTTATGATAGCTACCAAAAAAAGAAGGATATTTAAGGCGAACAAAATATAAAACGTCAGAATTACCCAGATAGCGATGCAAAATAAAAAGCTTAAAAATTCTTTATGGTTAGTGTTTTAAAAACTGCAATTTAAATTGGATTGTTAGTACCGTATATGTTTATGTATTTATAAACAAAATTAGTTTATGTTAACAATTATGCATGAAAATTTTGTCAAAAGTAATGATTTTATTATTAAAATTACCAACTAGAAAATCAGTGTACTTAATTCAGTACATGCAATTTACACATTTGCATACATGTACTCAATTGCGTAGAAACTTTGACAATCGTGTAATTTTTATGTCGGTATTTTGGCAGAATATGGCATCACGGTCTAAAAATCGTACACACTTGCCGAGTTGCAGGTTAACTTAAATGCCACGGATTCCGAATTCGAGTTATTATATGATTCGAATTAGTTTGAAAATGATGAAAACTATCCATTTTTTCCAATTAACTAAAATGTACATACCTATGAAGAACACATTATTCGAGGAAGTGATAAATGACGAAATACCTGTACATGAAATATAGGGCGTTCAGAGTGAGACTATAATTCTCTAAGATGGTAATGTTGTGTTGAATTTATGGATTAATTTTCCAAATATAATGTTACCGAGATAGCTGATATAGAAGACAGAAGACAGAAAGAAGTTTGACTTCAGAAAATTTGAATTTGCTGAATCGGCTACGTACCAAATACCCAGAGATACGGAAATGATGTGTCAACTAAAATGTTAGAATGACTACATATATAAACTTGTTCGCAGAACAGAAAGAACAAAGTCCCAGAATGTTTAAAAATGTACTGGGGAGATATTTAAGCATTGAATCGATACCGTCGGTAAAGTCTTGTGACCGTTTTTATCAGCTTCGAAAAAATTTTCATTTAGAAAACAACATCGACATACCAACGGCAGATACAAATAATAATTCCGCTTAGAGGAAATTTAAACGTTAAACAATACGTAAAAGGTAAACCTAATCCAGAGGGATAAAAGTTTAATTTCTTTGTGGCAAAAGCTGTTTCCCCTATAATTTTTTTTGTACCAAGCAAAAAACACAGAACTGTCGAATTATGACAATAGCAGGTTTGGACATAGTATTGCTACGTTTTTATACTTATCCAAGAGACATAATTTATCTAGTCACCCGTTATACTCTGATAATTTATTTAGCGCCTACGAGCTTTTTGAAATTTTAGAACACCAGAAAATAAACGCAGTGAGAACTATAAGAATAAATCGATTTAGTAATCCGCAATTTTTAATTGATGCAGCATTAAAAAAAAGGAAGAGGAAGTATCGACCAACTCATAAGCTGCAAATAAAATTCTAAAAGAATTAGTGTAATTCGACTGAATTATTATTTTAAATTCCTTTATTTTTAACATAAAGCTTTGTTTAGTTATTTTTAATTTTTATTTACACTATTTAATGAATTTATATATAAATAGCTACATTGTTTTTCTTTTGTATTTTGGATTTAATAAAAATGTTTCAAAAAAGAAAATCTTTAACCAAATGTTTCGAAAATTCATCACTTAAAAGCTTATATATGGTGATCTACAACAGTTGGCTGTGGATGTACACATTTAGGTACATTATCCTACAAAAGACCTTCAAGGTTGCGGAATTTTTCTGAAAGATTAATTTTTGAGTTTTCCTACCCAAAAACAAGTACGAAAACCAAGAGAAACAATTTATTCCTCGTTTTAAAATAAATCACAAGTCAAAGGGTTAAATAAAACCTTGACAATAGTAAATTTTTAATTTATATCTTACAGTACATGTATACAGTGGTCAGCTTAAGAGCACCTCGCAGAGTGTTGTTTAGCAAAACTAGTCATAAAAAGAGAGGAAGACTTGGATTGTGCGTTTCATGCAAGAAAACATCAACGAGTAAGATCCAAAAACGAATTATGCTCGTTAACGAGCTAGAAATATTTTCCCAACTTTCGTTATGCTGTTAAAGGCTATTATTTACCATCTTTAAAATCTGATATTTCTTAACTTCCTTAAATTTATATAATCTATTCCATTCTCCAAATTTTTTAAATCCTATAAATTCTTTAAAATTGTTTAAGTATTTCAAAATTACTCTTTTCTTCTTCATTAAATTATATGAATTCGTTAAAACGGCTAAATTATTCTAATATTCTACAAATGTATAATTTAAAAAAAATTAAAATTAATTAAATACTATAAACTTTTTAAAACAAATTTAAATCTAAATAATTTAAACAGTTTACAATTTTTAAATTTTCAAATACTTTAAATTTTGAATTTTTTCTTTAAATTCTGTAAATTATGTAATACAGTGAATGCTTTAATTTCTTTAGATTCCCTGAATTTTTAAAATTGCAACATTTATGGAATTTTTTATTTTTAATTGTCTTATTCATTAAATTATTTGAAAAAAAATAATCAAATTATATATTAAAATAAAATTATATATTAAAATTTTTAAAATTTTTTGAATCCTTAAGTTCTTTAAATTCACTAAAAATTTATACTTTTTAATTGTCAATCCTGAAAGTTTGAAAAAAAAAAAAATTAAGTTTTTAAATTGCTTAATTCGCAAAATTTTAATTTTTTTTTCAAAGTCATTAAAATCTCTAAATCCTTTTAAATAATTTAAAGGTGATCAATTTTTAAGGAATTTAGGGAACTTGAAGAATTTAAATATTGAATCCCTTTGCTAAGGGTTTGGAAAATTTATCAATTTCAAGGAATTCAAAAAAATTATGGAATAAGAATATAAATAAATAAAAAAAAATTAAAATTAAAATAAAAAAAAGTTCTTTTCTTTTTCACAATAAACTTTATTTATTCTTATTGATTAAATAATTTAAATTCTTTGAAAATGTTAAATTTCTCATATTCCTTAATAGTTTAAATTTAAAGATTTTCCAAAATTCTTTAAATTCGTTTGTTTTTATCTATAAACTTTCATCTAGTTATTTTTAAATCCCTTAAATTTTTAAGATCCTTAAAACAAATTTTTGCAATTCTGAACTTTTTTTTAATTCTTTATAACCCCTCTATTTTTTTAAATAATTTAAATGTAATTGGCTTTTACAAAAATTCAATTAACTTAAAGTATTTTAAGTATTTTATTGCTTTAAGAATATAAGGAATTTAAACATTTTAAGAAATTCAAATATTTTATTCAATTAATTTATAAAGAGAAGAGATTTAAAAAATATTCTAAAAAAATGGAGGGGCCAACACACGACTTTCTTTATGAAACAGAGAATTTTGAGAAATTTAATTTTTTTTTTTTAAATTTTTTTTTTAATTTTTAATTTTTTATTTTTATTTGTTTTAATTTTTTGGAAACATTTTGTATTAAGTAGTTTTTTGTAAACCTTATACTTTTTGAGATATTTGCAAACTAAATTTTCTGGACCAACGAGTTTCCACTTCCGGTTAGTCGATTTGGAGTAAAATTCACTGAGACCTCCCAATTTATCAAAAAAGCTTAAATCTGAAGTTTCAGTTCGGTTGGTTAAACTATCTGGGCTATAGAGAGGACACAGACAGACAGACTGACAAACAGACACCATTTCGAAACCCACTTTTTTGGACTCAAGGGACCTAAAAACAGATAAATCTCTAAAAATCTCAAGGTCCAAAATTTTCATGATTACTATACTTTATTTTACTAGAGTAAAAGAAAGTAAAAAGGATTATTTATTCCTTTTAAAATAGTTAAAGTATTTCATTGTTTAATTCTCTTAATCCTTTATCTTTACGTATTATATTCTTGTTAATTAAAATATTTAATTGCTTCGTTAAATACGTCATATTCTTAAATTGATTACAATTTAAAAAAAAAAATATATATTTTTAGATTTTCCAATTCTTGTAATCAAATCTGGTAATTATAAAAGAATTTCAAGAATAAATTAATTTGTTTTTATTAAATTCCAAAAAAACTTTAATTTACTTTAACAATTTAAAATGTTTACATGTTTTAAACTTTCATTTTTTATTTTAAATTAATAAATTTCTTAAATTATTAAAGCTTTGTAAATTCATTCAAGGTTTTTCATGTTTATTCTAATTAAAAATTATTTATCTAGCTTCTAGATCTTGGGTGAAATCTTCATACTAAAACTTATTACATTTTTAAACTATTTTGAAATTTTTTATACTGAAGAACACATTCCTAAACAATATAATTTAATTTTTTAAGTCTTGAAAAACTAAATATTTTAATTTAGTTCTTTAAAATTTTAAAGCATTTTATTTTTCATTAATAGTTATTCCTTTGAATCGTTAAATCCTTCAAATTATTTTATTTTTTTATATATATTTAATTTTTAAATATTTCTTAAACTTAACATTTTCAAAATTTTAACAATTTTTTAAATTAAATTACCTAAATTCAAAGGTTTTCAAAATCTTTAAATTTCATAATCTTGAAGATAACTAAATTTATTTATTTTCTTTTTTTAATATCATTTCGGTTCAACAACGATTATATAAAACGAAACGTATTTCTTAAATTTTTTAAATTAGTTTTTCTTCTTTAATTTGTTCTTTAGAATGATTAAACATTTAAAAGTGTTAAAATTCTTAATTTTTTTTTTTAATTTTTCTGATTTCCAAATTCTTTAAATTTGAATTATTTAAATTCCATAAATATTCTTAATATTTTTAATAATTTATGGGAATTCTAAATTATTTAATTTGTTTAGTAAACATTTTAAAACTGTTTAAATTTTTCAAATTCCTTTTCTTATTCTTTAATTAAATTTTCTGAACAGCTTTAAATCCCTAAATTTGCCTATCTAATTAAATATTCGTAAATTCTTTTATAGGTTCTTTAAATTAATAAAAATCTTAAAGTATTGTAAATTTTTATGTATTTAAATACTCCTTCTACGATTTTTGAAATTTTAACATTTTTTAAATTTTTAAATAATAAATTGAGTTAAAAAAAAGTTAAAAATTTTAAAATTCTTTAAACTAAAAAAAAAAAGAATCACCCTTATTAGGTTTGTCGAGTCGATCGACAATCGACAAGACTCTGTGTTGCGTCTGTGTGTTGTCGTTTTTTCACTTGATATTAACAAAATTAAAAATGAAAAGACAACACAAAGTCTTGTCGATTGTCGATTGACTCGTAAATCATAAGAGGGGTGAATAATTTTAAATTATAGTAAAAAAGAAGAGTCGCTTAAATGGATTTAAGGAAAATTGTGTTTGGGGTTTTTCCCATTCTCTTGTCAATTCTCTATACATTATCAATTTTTGGTAAAATTATGAAGGTTCTGTTAATAAAATAATATCGCTTAAGGAAATTATTCAACACACAAAAGAATCGTAAGCTAAATAAATGTTAAAGTACCCTAATTTTGATTGCAATTAATATATTTTCATTAAGGTTTAAAAATCGGTTTCTGTTAAAATAATAAACTTAAAAATAGTTAAACTTTTAGTTAAAGTAAATTTTTTCACTTTTCAGTGTAAAAAGAAAAACAAATTATGTTGTGATGATTTATTCGATTACATTAAGCCATTTTTAAAGTGAAAATTTTTAGCGAAATGAAGCTAAATTATAATTATTAAACAAACTTGGGCGTGTAATTTTAGTTAATTTTCTTTACGACATTGGACTTTTCATTTAAAAGTACATGATTCTGATTCTAATCAGAAATCCTGAAAGGCGTGGCATGTACACACTGAATTGGCTTTTTACTTTCTTCAGCATTTGACGATAGAACTATCAAGTACTGAACAAATTTTATTCTACAGTGATTGTTGCTCGATATAAAATGATCGAGCACAAATCTAAATTCTTTAATTGAAATTTAATTTACATAAAACTTTAGATTTTTAAGTTTATTATATTAATTACTGAAATTTTTTTAAATTCTAGAAATTACCTAAATTCTTTATATTTCTCATATTTATTAAATTAAATTTCACTTACATCAATTGATCTAACGATTACGTAAAACAAAACTTAAAAATAATATTTTACATTACTAAAATTACCATTTATAGATTTTCAAAATTAAACCATACATTTTAAAATACTTTAAATTTGTTTAAATTTTTTTAATTATTTTTTTTATTTTTGTTCAGTAAACTATTGAACTCCTTAAAATCTATAGGTGTTTACCTTCTTTATATTTTTTAAACGAATACTGCAAATAAAATTCTTTAATTCATTTTAGATTCAATTTAATAAAATCTTGGAAAATAATAAATTTAAATTATGTAGCAATTTTACATTTTTGTAACTTTTAGGATTTCAACTCGTAATAGTAATTTAAATTAAAACAAATTCAAAATGCATATTTGGATTATTTATAAATATTTTTGTAACTACCGCTATAACAAATATTATTTAAAAATTTTGAAATCTTAAATTTTTTAAATTGCGTAAATTCTTGAAATTATTTAATTCATTGCATTATATAAATTTTTAAATTCTTTCTTTTCTTCTTCATTAAATAATTTGAATTCGTTAGAACTGATAAATTATCGCCAAATTTTTTTTTAGATGTTTAAATTTAAAAAAAAAAAAATAATCAAATTAATTATAAATTCTATGAACTTTAGAAAAAATATTTAAATTTAAATATTTTAAACTCTTTAAATTTTTTAAATTTATTTAATTATTGAAATTTATTTAATTTTCTCTATATTTGTTAAATTCCTTAAATTCTTTGAAATTGTTTAAATTTTTAATTTTTTAATCTTTTTTTCGTCCTATCATCATACGAGTACATGTTTAGATTTGAAATATTTAACATTTTAAAAGTTCTTAAAGTTCGTTAATTTTTTAAACTTGAAACAATTCGATTTTCTTAATTTTAATTTTATCAAATTTTTTAAAATTCTAACTTCTTTAAAATTATTTAAATATAATTAGTTTTATAGGAATTTGTGGAATTTAAAGAATTTTAAAAATTTAATTACTCCTAATAGTTTGAAGAATTTATCCATTTCAAAGAATACAAAAATATTATTTAATAATAATACAAAAAATTTAAAAAATTTAAAGAATTTATAGAAATATTTTAAATTTTTTAAATTAAGTTCTTTAAATTTGTTAAATTATGTGAATTAATTTTATTTTTTTATAATAAATTATTTGAATCTTTAAAATTTTAAAATTCTGCATATTCTCTAGATTAATTAAATTTAAAAAAAATGTAATTTCATTAATTATCGAATTTTTAAAAACTATTTTAATTTTAGTTATTTAAGTAATTTAACTTCTTCAAAATTTTTAAATAATTTAATTATTATATAACTTATTACCAATAAGTATTTGAGTTATATTCTTATTCAATAAATAATTATTTCCTATTCAATAAATAATTATTTTTTTTAAAATTATTAAATTCCTCATATTCTTTACATGTTTAAATTTAAAAATTATTTAAAATTCTTGAAATCTCTGTTTTTTTTCTAAAAATTCTTAAAAAATAATTAAAAAATTTAAATTATGGTTATGCTTTAATTTCTTTAAAATTTCTAAAATTGTTTAAATTTTGGAAATTATGTCTATTTTATTCTATTATTCGTTAAAATATTAAAATTCTCTCAATGCTTTAAAATAATTTAAAAGCAATTTGTTTTTAAGGAATTCATGTAATTTTAAGTATTCTAACAATTTTATCACTTTAAGACTATGAAGAATTTAACGATTTTAATGAATTCCAATTTCTTGTTTTTAAATTCGTTCGTTTTATATTTTATTTAGCAATTTCTTTAAATATTCTTTAAATTTTTGGAATTTTTAAATGAAGAATTTAACGATTTTAATGAATTCCAATTTCTCTTTTTTAAATTAGTTTGTTTTATATTTTATTTAGCAATTTCTTCAAATAATCATTGAATTTTTGGAATTTTTAAAATTCGTTTTAACTCTTTACATGAAATATTCTTCTTTACAAATTGTGTGAATTGCATAGTTAAATTTTTCAGATTTACTAAATTTTTTAAAAAAAATTATTTTTTTATATTTTCAAATTCTTAAAAAAATAAATTTAAATTATTCAAAAGTGTATTACTAAATTAAATTTTTATGATCCTTTGTTTATAAAATTATTTCATAAATAAATTAATTTTAAATTTTGTAAAAATTTTAATTTCAACCAAACCAATTTTAAATATTCTTTTTAAACTTAGCTTTTTTATTGTAATTTATAAAAAAAAATTGAGTTCCTTGAAATCATTAAAGTCCTCATGTATTGTACTTCAGATTCATAAAAAAATCATAGTTTTAAAATGCTTCAAATCCCCTACACTTTTTGTAATTGTAAATTTACATTAGAATTTCTGAAAATTCTTTAAAATGTTTCTTTAATTCCTTTAATTTTTAAAATGCTAAAAAGTTATATTCAATTGTTTTTTAAAATAGAAAATTTTTAACATTATTTAATTTAAAGAATTCTTAAAATTCCTCAAACTTTTTTACATTTTCTAAATATTTTTTTAATATTATTGTTATTTAATTGTTATAGTTTTCGAAATTCTTAAACAAATATTATTTAAATTATTTAAAATTTCTAATTTTTAAATATTTTTCAATTAAATTACTAAAATTCTCTAAATTCCTTTAATTCAATAAATTATTTGAATTTTTCAGACTCATTGAATTTTATGAATTTTAAAAAATGGTTAAATTTATTAAATTACATATTTTCTTAATTTAATATAATTTTCATTAAATTGTACATACTAAATTCTTAACATAATTGAATTGGTCTAAAATTGGTCGTATATAAAACTAAGGCACAGGCATCAAAACGAAATTTTTTACATTATCTTGTTTTGCTTTTATTCAATGAATTACTAAAATTCCCAGAAGTCGTTAGATCATTTACACTATTTGGATTTATTAAATATTTAAAACTATTAAAATTCGTTACATATTCCCTATTTTAAAATTTATTATTTAAATCCATTACAAATCTTAAAATTTAAATTATTTAAATATTTTAATGTTTCTAAACATTTTAAATAATTTAAATTTAATTTAAATTTTTAAAATTATTTTTTTTTATATATGGTATTTGTAAATAGTTAAATTAAATACTCATATTCTATGATTTGGTTTTTTTTCCTTTGAATTTGACATTCCTTATATATATTTTTTTAAAAAAAATAGAAGTTGTTTAATTTTCTAAATTAAAAAAAAAACTAATCTAGATTATACCAAAGAATTAATTTTTGAGTATTTAAGGGAAATTACGCTTGATGCATTTTTCTTACTCTCCTGTTAATTCTCAACAATATATCAATATTTGGGAAAATTATCAATAAAAGTGAAAAACTAATGTTAATAAAATTATATCGTTTAAGTGCTTCATGCACACATTACAATTCAACTCACGAAAAAATCACATAAGTGAATAAAATGTTAAATTATCCCAATTTTATTTGCATTAGAGATATTTTTATTAATGTTTTAAAATGTTGCTTTCTTCAGCACTTGCAACTGGAACTTTCAATTGTTGCTCGAAAGGACCAGAAATATAAAAAACGATCCACCACTAATTTTTGTTATAAGCTCTCATCAGGGCTAATAACTCGGAAACTTTGTTTTTACAAAAAATGTTTTTGAAACACGAAACTCATATGATGAAAGTACAATTATTGGTTTAATTAATTCATTTTTGGTAGTATGTAGATAAAAGTCATAACTATTAAGCCTTATTTTAAGATTACAATTTTCACTCTAACATCTTTTAAACCTGCGAAATCATGTTTAAACTAATGACGCCAGGAGCGGTTCATAACGAATTTTGTACTGTTCTATTTAGTATTTCTTTTAACTTCTGCCTTCCATTTGGCTTTGTTATGTAGGGATATTAAATTTGCTGAAACCTAATTTTATTCCATTTTCTCCTTTATTCGTTAAAGATCCGTGATCCTCCTTTCTCATTTTAATAGAAAACAAGCAATCAAATTTAATGAAGCACTAAAAAAAATATTGTTCATATTTTATTACCACTTAATGGTGTGCCAAACCGCAGCTCCTTCTAATAAACATGACAAAAATCAATTTTGATTCTAATCAAATTCTTAAGGATTTATTCCTAATCTCTGAATACCGAAAAAAACAACATTTATTATTATTTATTTTTCTTAAAAAAACACAAGCTTTTATATATATACATATATATAAAAAGCTCAAGTAGCTTACATGAATGAATAATAATTTTGTCGGTTTTTTCTCTTCTGTATTTTCGTATTTCTAAATGTCATCAAAAAATATCAAAAACAGAAAATTCAATAATAATAATTGTTTCCACTTTGAATAGAACAATATATAGCTAAAGAGCTTTAAAGCTCGAAGAGCGAAAACAACCCACAGATTGGTTTTTTGTGTATATATACATATATTTATATTTATTATTATACATGATAGACTGCTTTTGTGCTTAAATAAAAATATAAATAATAAAAAGCTGCTTTTCTTGACAACATTTATATTGTTGTTATTGTTTATTAATATTAATTTTTTGTCGTTATGTCATTCAAAGTTGTTGTTACGATATATTGTAAGACATAATCATAAGCAAAATTGTTTTCATTTAACAAACACATAGTCACACATATTCAAACACAAACAAGCGAAATTGATAGACAAAAAATTATTCAACAAAACGAAAATAAAAGTTAATTTTTAAAGCTTTATCTCCCATATATACATATATTGTTTGCTTGATTGTAAAGATTTTTTTTTTGTTTAAGATATTTATTTAAAAAGATTGTGCTTTGTTTTACCGGATGTGTTGATTATTTATACAAACATATCGTCATCCGCTGTATCTATATGTATATTGAAAATATGTTTCTATATAGATAAATATTTGTCATCTAAACAACAAAAGTTTAAATCGACGTTCTACTTGTTTTGTGAACAAAATTTAATTAACCCTTAAAACCACGTAATATTTTCTTTGTTCTTTCAACCTTAATTTAGTATCACAATTATGAGATAGAAAACAAATGCTGAATGAAGTATGAAAGTTCCTTAATATAATTTGCATTTATAGGCAAAACCAAAATATATAAAGAAAATAACTCAAGTTTGAAATTCTTTTTGTTACTAAATTATTAATACCGGGTGATGTATTCCTTTGTTATCACCCTTTATTTCATATTGCATAGAGGCGAACACTTCCCCAATTTATTTCATATTACATAGAGAAGAACACTTCAAATATTAGTTTTCGCACAACCTAATAATTATTTTATTCTGCTTGCATTAATTAGAGCACAAATAAAATATTTCCACCAGGTGAAGCAATGTATGAGAATGTTGTTGCTGTCTGACATAATATCGTTATGTTGTAGCTATCTGACATATAAATTTATGGAAAAATTTCATATTCCTGGGTGTACCATGGTTTGGTACATTCGAGCTTGAAAGCTCGACAGATACTATGAGAAGGTCTTATTAGAAACTGAAATTAGATTTCAAAAAAATATTTATTAAAGTAGATCAGTTACATTATTCAGATGTCGAGAGCTCGGGAAATTTCTTTAAACAGGACCACTGCTAAGAGCTGCAGTTTTAGCCTAAATCGTCCAATGTTATTTCTTAAAATTTAAACTTTTTTAGAATTTTAATGTTTCTAGCAAAATATGTGCTTGCATCAAACTTTTCCATGTCCATATCAAATATTCTCCAATAAATGTTTGCTTTGGTGATACAATCAAAAACTCGTAACCTATACAAATAAGTTTTTTTTTCCATTATTGTTTAAATGTACATTGTAGATTATTAATCGTGTTTATGAAGTACTTTGTAATCGATAAAGGATACGTTTCATTTATGAAGCAAAATTAATTTTGGTTGAAATGTCTGCACAGCAAAATAAAAAAAATCTGGCAATACCTGTCTGGCGAGCTTTAGTTCCATATTTATCAAAATCATTTTGAAAATATTTGGGTTATAAAATTAAATATTTAATAAATTTTAACGCTGAATAATAATTACGATTTGATCTTGAAAGCTGTCTTTAATACATTTCCAAAATGAGTAACTGCCTATACGCTTAGTTGTTTCAGAATAATACTTATCTATGAATAAATCAGAAAAAAATATGTTGTTGAATTATTTCTATAAGAAGTGGTAGTGGAACTTGTTTCAGTTATAACAATATTTCGTTTTGAATTCTTGAAAAAATTGTATTTAAAATATGAACACTTTTATTTCGTCTTAAAATTCTTAAAATTAATTTGAATTGTCAATCCCGTTAATTTGTAAGTGTAATCGGTGGAAAATGCTGTTTAATATAACTGTTGCAAAGTTACAATTTCTCATTTTCTAAGTACCTAAAATGTACCAAAAACCCGTGTTTCTTTAACAACACATTTAATGCAATAAATTCCTTCAAAACCGAAGTTCGATTTCAACCAAAACTTAACATACAACTTGGTAAAGATCTTCCCAACATCTCCCCTGCATTGAGTTGTGGGAAGTTGCTTGCTTCAAAAATTTATCAATTTAGCTATTTACGTATATATTTTCGTTTAATTAATGATAATTTTATCAAAAAAATGGATCATAGAACACGGTCATATAATTATAAGCCGCCATCTAAATCAACTTCAGACCACATACACTTCTCGTCTCTACGTGTATAGGTTCTTCTTCATTACCAAACAAATAATAAAGAAAAATTCCATTCCTCAAGAGTGTTTCTTTGTAAATGAACAGTAAACGACGAAAAAATTACGAAAATAAAATTTTAACAAAAATATTTTGGTCCACGGAGACTTAAAGATTTTTCTTTTTGTTATTACTTATTTATTTTCAGTAAACACTTAATGATTCTTTCATTTCATTTCAACTTTTTTTTTTTTTTGAATATATTTTTCTGTTGTATATTTGTTTTTGGCAGATGTGAAAATTTGATATCTCCATTAAAAAAGCTAAAGTTTCAAGTGTATATTTGTGTATTGTATATACATTTTATGTGCGAGAATTGTTCCACCAATCCAATATACGATTTGTGTTATCACGATGATTTCTTCTTCAAAACGACACAAAAACGACAAGAAGGAAAGATTTAATTGACAAAAATCTGCTAACGAAATAAAATATATGGATAAACAAGCGCAAGCAGCAGAAAGAAAAACTTTTAAAAAGTTTAAATAAAAAAAAAAATAAACAATTTGTTTTTCATCTTCAGCAAATTTAAAAGGGTGGCTGCTAAATTTATTGACGATCATAAGCTGTTTATATTCCCATTGACATCGTCGTCATCGCCGTAGTCGTATATTAAAGTTAAACAATTAATTATTTGACCTTTCGAGTGCTCTTCAACAAAATAGAGTGGTTAATTTAAAAATATCATTAAAATTTTCAATTGCAAAAATTACTCGGGTTTTCGTTCTTCCGTTTTTGTTTTCCACCAACAACAACAATTATTTAAATTTATTCATTTAGAAGTGTTATCGCCCAAAACCATAAAATTATTAGGTTAGAATAATAACTGATTTATGCCAAAACAAAAAATTATTCATGAATAGAGTAGAGAGTAGCGTATTCAAAAATACCAACAATATAAATTTTCCGCATTGTGTCTCACTTCACACAGTGTACTTACCCAAATTTTATTTATATATTTAAAATTAAATCTCAAACCCAAAGGATTTTCCTAAACATATACAAATACATAAATAAATATAAACCATAACGTCATAATTTAAAAATATAAAAGCTCTATATTATACAAACATACTCGTATATACAAAATAATGAGATATAGAACAATGATGACATAAATCATAAAATATGTTACATGCTATCACTAACAAACAACAATTCAAAAAATAAAAAATTCTATTATTTTCCAACTTATAAAATTCACTGTCATTATTAATTTGAAATGATAGAAACAAAACGATAAAAAAAACTAAATTGTTAGTTTCCTCCACACTCTACACTCTATACAAATATATAAGTGTATATAAACAACAAACTTTCTAATTTGAACTACAAAAAAAAAAAAAAAAAAAAAAATCTAAAAACATAAAACTTTTCTAATTTAATTATAAAAATATTGTTTTTCGAGTTTTAAAACCGATAAAATATAAAAGAAGCTTTAAGCTCTCGTTTTTACATGTTTTTCTCTTCGTACAATATAAGCATAATTTATATTAATCAAAGAAGATAACTTTCAATAATAATTATAATTGTAAGTAATAAATTTTTGTTAAAAATACTTAAAACCACAATTAATGAAAAAATATTTAGGAAAATTAAAAAAAGAATTTCATAGAAAAATTAATTTGTGCTGAATACCGAAAATTTTTGTTCCGTCTACTATACGAGTAGATAAACTAAATTTGTTTTTAATTTGTTAAAGGCAAATAATTTTTTGTGAACGGATGTACTTTAAAATATATTTTTGTAGAGCTACTTTCAAAATAAATTTCTACAGATGAAACAACGTACTCGTATATGTTTGTATTTTTTCTAATCATTTGTCAGTATACTACTAGTTATTCGCCTTTAAGGTGCCGAAAGATGTTCCTCCTACTAATTGCCATTAGTAAGGACGCAAAAATCTGCTACTAGATCTAAATTTTCCATACATAAAATTTTCTTCGTAAAAAATTTTATCCAATCGTGTGCTTTACGTAAACTTTCCCAACTTTAGGCAATCGTGTGCTTTACGTAAACTTTCAATAAATTGTAAACAAATATACGAGAAAAATAAGAATAAAATAAAACAAACCAATAAAAAAGTTGAAATTATCGCTTGTACCGCTTCAAATCAAACTGCTGCTGTTTCTTTAAAATATATCGGTTATTCTACGGTAATTCAGCCAGTTTTTCACAATAAGATAAAGATCTGATTTTTCGCTCCCACGTAAATTTATCAATTTTCAGTTCTAAGGTATTATTCAGTCTAAATTAATCTGTAATTTAATATACTGAAGTACCGTCATTTTTGATGTTATATTCAGGAACATCTAAGTTCATATTTTGGCAGATAGGGCTTCAAATTTAAAAAGTAATTGATGTTAATGGGAATTTCCTTTAAAAATAAATTGTGGTTTACCCCAGGGATCCTCCATTGGTTTTACCAGTAAAAGTTTTTTTATAGATTATTGAACTTTGATATTTATTTGTATAGAAAGTAATTGAATCTTTCACCAACGATCTAAAGTGCCAGAATAATCTCGGTAATCTTAACTTTTTTTTAAATCTGTTGAAGGAATATTACATTTGTTGGAATCACATCGGGCGAAATTGTCTCCTAACTAAGACGCGTTAACAACATGCGTTATGCTCAGTAGAAAAGTACTATCTGAGGACAGCAAATTATCAAAACTGGCCATTTCGACTTTCGGCCAAAAATTAAGTTGTATCGAAATATTGTAAACATTTTTAATATGCATAACATTTTGCTCATAAAACCTGTTAAACTTAAGTGACGTAAAGGATTAAAACTTGCCAAAATAGTTGGTGTTTTGGATTGCTTCCATTTGTTTTTTTACGTTATTCTCCAAATCATCTGATAAGTTGTTTTTAGCGGTAACGATGACAATGTGGGAATAGAAATAAAATTAAATGAAATTTGAATTGCTGGTGGCTGCATGGTATTCCAGAATAAAATTTCAGAGGCAATTGCTTTTGCTGAGCACTATTGTGTTTCTTCCCAATTTTAAGCCGGACCGTGATAAAGCTCAGCCATCTCGAAATCTACAAGTTTGTCTGGATAAGCATCGGTAACGTTTAGGTCTAAATTGGCTGCTTTATGAAATTTAAGGTTTTACAGAGACTAAAACCTATTCGGAAGGTAATCATATCTAATTTCGTAAGGTGACCAAGGGTTTATTATTTTATTTTCGAACGACGCCATCAAATCGAGAGTATTTGCTGCAAAACCAGCATTATTCAACATTTACTTTCAAAACTACGATATATAAAAGAAATAATTAAGAAATTTCGTATCTATTTAAACAATTAGAATCGGTAAATTTTTCATTTTGGCAAAATTAATTCCTTTTTGGCTGTAGATTAAAAATTCTAGAATAGAGATTTTTGCAATTTGCTTAAAACGAAGAAAAAGTCGTATGGCAAGTTTTTAAAATAATGTCCTCATATATAAAAAACAAAAGCTATGTGAAAAACTAACTTTGCCTTGCAAATATAAAGAGTTCCCCATTTTTCCACCGTACAAAACTGATAGGGATGATTGCAATATATAACTAGAATTTTATTGGTTATAAAACCGGTGTAAAAATGGTTCATGCACGAAACTTGCGGACCCCTAAAATTCACGGCCATGTGCCTCATTTGTCTAGGCGTTATTCCGCTTCTAGTTGTAACAGGGTATTTGTAGAGTTTCAAAAATTCGAATAAAATGAAAACTATCATAGAAGCATTCGTAAGCAATATTATGATTATATCCTAAATGATTATCGTATCCACTTCATCGGAAAGGATAGAATCGGTTAGATTGCACGTCCATCTAACTTTCAATACTTATCTAATTATACTGTTAGTGCGATCCTGCAAAAGCTCGGCACTCCCTCATGAATATCCAATTCAGCCAATATGAGTTACCATGTAAGTGTTTAGCTTCAAGTAAAAATGACTGGCATCCTCAGATTGTCAGCAATATTTTATTGCAAGGTGTTCGTTAATTTGGTCTTATAGAACCAGAACAATGCAATCAATACCATGAAATTCTTTGGTGTGAACTGGGTTGAAAACTTCAATTTTCAGTCTCCATAAAATTCTTATTAGGCTCAATATGAGCAAAGATGATAAAATCTGTAGAATAAATTTCTGTGTTTGGTCTTCCAGCAATCAATTTCGTACCACTTTAATTATATTGGGTGTACAAATAAATTTCCGACCTTATAGGTGTCGTTAGTATCACTGCTTGCATATTATTCAATCGGGCAATACATGTTTTTTGGAGGTTAGATGTCAAGCTTGAATAATTACTAGTGACATTTGTTCAAAGCGTAAACATCAATTATTTTCATGTAATTGAAAATGTCGAATTTTGTGCCAAAAAACAACATTTGCAGAAAGTTTTACTTGATTATTCTTTGTTGAAGAAAAGTGCAGGGGAAACAAATCAAGAGAAAAAGAACCTGAAGGCAAACCAAGAAAATTTGAAGATACAGAATTGGAAGAATTGCTTGATGTAGACCCTTGTCAGACTAAAAATCAATTGGCAGAAGAGTTTAATATTACCCAACAGTATGTTTCGCAATGCATACATGCTATGAGATTGGTTCAAAAGCTGGGAAATTGGGTGCCACACAAATTGAAAGAAAGGGACATGGAACGTCGGAAAACCATGTGCGAATTGTTGCTTCAATGACAACAAAGGAAGGGGTTTTTGCATCGGATCATCACTGGGGATGAAAAATGTATCCATTATGACAATCCAAAGCGCAAACCAGCGTGGGTCAAGCCAGGTAAACCTGGGCCGTCGACGCCAAAAGCAAATATCCATGGTTCGAAGGTGATGCTTTGTATTTGGTGGGATATGAAGGATGTCGCCTATTTGGAGCTGCTCAAAGAGCGTGAAACCATTACAGGACAAGTTTATCGACGACAACTGATGGCTTTAAAGCAAGCTCTAGCTGCAAAACGACCGGAATAGGACAAAAGGCACAATACGATTATTTTGCAACATTACAGCGCTAGACCACATGTTGCTATACCTGTCAAAAATTACTTGGACAGGCAAAACTGGGAAATTCTACCCCACCCGCCGTATCCACCAGACATTGCTCCCTCTGATTACCACTTGTTCCGGTCGATGCAAACAGCCCTGGCACAGCAGCACTTCACTTCATATGAAAACGTCAAAAAATGGGTCGATTACTGGATCGCCTCGAAACCACCAGATTTCTTCCTTCGGAGAAACCGTTTATTGCCTGAACGATGGGCAAAGGTTATAGCTTCCGAAGAAGCATACTTTGAATAAAACATTCTTACGATTTCTACACAAACTAAAAATGTGTTTTATTTCAGTAAAAAACGTCGGAAATTTATTTGTACACCCAATAACTTTAAATTCTATAAGCAAACTAACCAAATTCAAATTAACTTTCAAAGCTTGCTTTAAAAACTGAATTATAAAAAATTTTGAAGAGAAAAAAATTTTAATTTCAAACTTTTCAGTATAAACATTTGTTAAGAGTTTTAGCATTAGTTTTGAAATTATTTTTTTAAATTATTGAGATGATTGACATTTTTAAAATCCTATACACTTAAATTATTAAAATTCTTCAAATTTTTTTACATTAGTATGGTTAAAGTTATAACAATACTATGATAATTATCTAGTAAATTTTAAAAAATTCTCAAGAAATTAACAAATTTCATTAAATTCTTAAAGTTCGAAGGGATATAAAAAAAATTTAAAATTCAACGAAAATTGTTAATTTCTTAGAAAACTTGAAACTGTTTATTTCTTTTATCTTGAAAATTTAATTTTATAAATTTATGGAATTTGTTAAATTTATAAAAAGATTTAATTGTGGGATGCTACAAAAATTCTCGAAAATCTAAAAATTTTTAAATTTCTTAAAATTCTTACTAGCTAATCTAATAAAAATTTTAACATTAAATAATTCCTAATAATTTTTAAATTTAAAATTAAAGCTCTAATATTCTTAAAATTTTCTAAATTTTTAAACTTGAAATTAATTTCTTAAATTTTTTGAATTTGTTCAAATCATATTTACTCGATCGGCGTGCAGTCACTTTAAAACTTGCCATTCTACTTTTTTATAAATCATGTTATACATATCGTTACACCAGTATTGAAGTTTTTCAAATGCATTTTCGATTTTTGAAGCTATTTGATCCAACGTACATTTGTATGTTCGGTGACAGTTCTAACTCCAAAATTACTAAAAGGCATTTGGAATACATAAACACTGGGATATGTAGCTGCAGTTTATTGGTAAAATATTGGTTCTGCTAAGGTTCTCATAATTATAGGTTAAGGTATTTATTGTATCTAGTTTTAAGGGAAAAATTCTAAGATCTGCCTTAGAAAGTAGTAGCAAACGCCAGCCTCTAGTTTAAAAATCGAGAAAAGTTCAAAAAAACGGGTAGTCTGAAAATAAAAGTGCATCATGTTCTTGCTTTATTTTGTAATATGCGATCAAATTGGATTAAAGCAAAGAAATCCCGATTGATGCTAACAAATGCCCCATTGTAGATGTCGCGGATAAAATTGTCTTCCCCAACATATTAGGCACAATCGGCAAGAAAGTTTGTCAGGTTAAAATATTTCGAATAACAAATTATTGATAAATTTATAAAAACTAAATCTAAAAATTGTTTAAACAAGTCGTGCAATAGGGCTAGGAACGGTACTAGATGGGACTTAAACGAAAAAAATCTATTAACGAATTCAGAAGAAAAGTTTATAACGTTTTATTGCGCGCCCTAGGAGTTGTATTTGTTAAAAATTTCTAAACTTCACATAATTTATAATTATGGAAAATGGTCAATTTTTTCACAAATATCCAATGATTTTTTGAACACATTGGCGACTCCAATTTTTTTCGACTAACATATAAAATTACCGAGCAAACGGCGCAGTGGTTAAAGCTGCGGCGGTTGGATCGGGAGGTACCGGGTTCGAATCCCTATAAGGGCGGGATGCAAAAGGAATTTTTCATTATCTGATTACTATCGGTGATGAAAATGAACACATCTATGACCCCCTGTTGAGAGTTCAGAATCCATAGCCCGACCCACCTTTCATGTCAGCACTACAGGTTGGCATGAAGCAATGCAATGTGCAAGTAGTTTTCAAAGACGGATCTGTAACCGCCCGTCCTCGATTTGGCTACTCCAGGCGTAAAGTAGGACGGTAAAAAATAAATCAAGAAACAAACAAACATATAAAATTGGTTTCAATAACAAAATATCATTTCGTAGGTAGAATTTTTAAACACCCACAACAATATCTAAAAAGCTTAGCCACGCTTCTTAGTCCTATTATCCTGAGTAATTCCTGCCGATGGATTTATCAGTCCCTCATATGGATTGCAACTTTGTTTGTGTACGAATTGATTATTAATATAATTTTCAGCTAATTGTATGTGCTTCAATATTTTCTCAACTTCTCTTTATATCCTTAGCAGCACAATTTTGATACTCAGGTTCACCTAATAACCGTTGAAGAATTACAATTTTTTTAATAGGGATGCAAAGCTCCTCTCTAATCTCGACTTGAATTTGTCACGAATTCTAATGTAAATGATGCGTATATTTGATTTAAATAAAAAAACAGGCGAATCAGCTTCAGGATCGTTAAGTTTAATTTAGAGGTTTCTTAAGTTACATTATCAACCTTGTAAATCGTCAAATACATAGCCACTACTTCATCACGTAAATAATACAATTTTACAAACTCTTCAAAAACTGAAGCAATAGGAACTACTTAATTTTATTCATACCACCATGATTAGAATAAATATTGTTTACAATAGTTTTATTGACCAGCGCCCCTACAGAATTTTTTTTACAGATTTTTAAAATATGAAAATGTTTGCCATTTTCGAATAAAGTGTTGAGGCAAGCAACTAAAGCCCAGAAATGATCCAGAAGCCTCAAATCTGGTTTAAATTTCAAATTTATTTTTCCTAGTTAAGTTTCGTTAATTACAACCCCCCTCCCCCGCCCCCCCCCCCCAATCCTTTTAAACTAGTCAATCATGTCTGACAAGGCAAGATTTCCTTTGTTACTTGCAACAATTATTGGAATACTCGGAGCAAGGAGATAAGACCATAGGAATTAATATTTTTAAAAAATATGGATTTAAATTCAAATTGTAAGGTTCCGCTTTTGACTGATTGGTTAAGCCATTTTGAAAGCATGTCAATCAACTAAAAGATTTTTCCAAGCTTGATTTGAATCAGAATAAAATTGTCGTGGTCGCGTGATGCACGGTAAGAAAACATCAATGATTTAAACTTCTAACGAGAGGTGGCGAACCAATTTACATCAACTTCGTACGATCAGTGGTAATTTGTAAGCAGCATAATACTTGTCATGATATGAAGAGAGCGTACAAGATTAAAGCGCACTTGCTCATATGGAAAATTGCACACACGGAAATATGCCTACATAAAAACACGTACAAGAAAAAGGCACACGAAAAAACGCGGAGGAAAATAACGCACAATGACAACAAGTAGAGGATCGTTAATTTTTTTTTTTTTTTTTTAAATGTTGCCAATGGCTTTATTCTTGAATTTTTCTACATAAGAAACTCACAAGAAGTAATCAAATCTTAAGCTAAAAATAATTACATAATTTAAGTCTTAACCAATGTTAATACTTATTGTTAGTGCTCACAATTTAACTAATTTAGATTATACTTATAAGTATAAGATAATCATTTAGTAAATTCACAGGTTCACAGGTTCATCAGTCCGAGTGGATCTGTTCTTCTCAGTCGCCTAAATCGCGGCTGTTTTAGTATCTCCCTAGCTAATTCGTTGGGATGTGCTTCTAGTTTTGAATAATATTTCGAACTGAATTCTTTAATAGTTTCTTTAACGGTTTTAATCCCAAGACCGTGATATATATTACTATTTCGAAAGTACCAAGGAGCATTGGTAATACTGCCAAGTATTTTAGCTTGGGTTCGTTGCAGGAGTTCTCTGTTTGAAGCGCTGGTGGATCCCCATAACTGAATACCATATGTCCATATGGGTTTGATTATTGCTTTGTACAGTAAAACTTTATTGGCTAATGACAACTGAGATTTTCTTCCCATCAGCCAATACATTTTGGAAAATGTCATTTTTATTTGGTTGCGCTTTGTTTCAATGATTTTTCCACGTTAACCTTCTATCCAGATGCAAACCTAAGTATTTTACCTTCGTTTGTTGAGGAATATTTTTATCGTTTAATTTCACTGGTGGGTAGGTGCGTTTGTTTAGCGTGAATGTGATATGAGTTGATTTGTTTTCGTTCACTTTTATTCGCCTTGCCTTCAGCCAGTCCGCCTGTTTGCCTTCAGCCAGTCCGCCTGCAGTCCACCTTGTTTAAATGATTCTGTAATTCATTTGAGGCAATTTCAGGATTAGTGTGAAACACCAGGATGGCTGTGTCATCGGCAAATGTTGATATTAATACTGTGTTGGTTACAGGTATATCAGCTGTGTACAACAAGTATAATATTGGTCCTAGAACGCTGCCTTGCGGGACACCTGCATTAATATCATTTAAGCAAGTATTTGCGCTATTTTGTTTGACCATGCATTGCCTTTGAAGAAGCTAGTTTCCCAAAATTGAGTGAAATTTTTTCGGTAGAAGCTCTTTAATTTTGTAAATTAGTCCATCGTGCCAAACTTTATCGAAAGATTGGGCGATATCCAAAAAGGCAGCAGAACAATATTTCTTTTCCTCGAAGGTGATTTTGATTGCATTAACAATTCTGTGTACTTGCTCTATAGTACCAAGTTGTTTTGGAGGGCAGTACACTGCCGATAAGACGCAGTTTCCAGACCACTCCTGCAGACAGATGCTCGTTGATTGTATATGTTATTTCTCATATTTCGTAAGCTCGTAGTGTTTTAATCTTCGCTTAATCAATACAGCAGTGCCTCCATGTGATTTACTATCTGGGTGCTTGGTGTCATAAATAGAGTACCAACTAATTTTGAAATAGCTATTTTAGGTGAAGCGTGTTTCTGATATTAACATTATGTCAATATTGTGTTCAGTGAGGAATGCATGTACCTCCGCTTTATGTTGTGTTAGGCCGTTTGCATTGCATATGATGGTCATTTCTGGCTTTTTACGACTATCTGCATCAGCGTGCTCATATTCTGCATCATAAGATCCATGGTTCTCTCCATCATCGCCATGAAGCTTTGCATCATATTAGTCAATTTATTTAAAGCTGTTGAGATGTTTCCCTCTTCACTTGCTTGAACTTTAGGAGCGGTACCTTTAAGAACACTTGCGTATGAAACCCCTTGGTGCACGCTGCCGTTTTCATTTGCGTACTGTTTTCCATTTTGGGCGTTTGTATTTAGAATTTCTGGTCATGCTTCTTTTCTAGCTGAAGAATGAAGATTAAGGATTCGTTGTTCTGCTCGCTGCTTTGGATTGATTCCCCTTTTTAATTATAGATAAATTGGGCACCCTCTATAATTAGCTGTGTGATTTCCATCGCAGTTGCTGCATTTTCTCACTGATGCTTCTTTTTTTTGCTTTATTGCAAACCTTTGAATTATGGAGTTCACCACATATAAAACACACATCGTTCAAAGTGCAATATGCTCTAGTGTGCCCATATTCATGGCACTTAACGCACTGTACCGGCTCATTTCTTTCCTGGGTTCCTCGATGGTAAACCTTCTGTGCAGTAGATATTTTAGGTCAAATAATGCATGGTTGCATTTAACCTTTTTACTGTCTGGTTCTAATTCCAGACGAAACAATGGCTGAGGAACCTTCTCCCGATTAAAAATATTGGTAATAGTTTTGCACTGGAAACCTTTTTCAGCGAGAGCAGCTTGAATTTTGTTTGCATCCACGTAACTCTCTATTCCTTTTAAGATAACGACCAATCCTTTTTGGCTCTTTAGCTGATATGTGTAGTAATGTTTACCAACTTGGTCAAAATGTTAAATTAACGCTCTGTAAGCATCAATATTGAGCGGTTGAATTTTTGTTTCTTTTATATCTCCTCTTTTAATCCCGGAAATATAAAATGCAACTTCAGTAATAAACTGGATCGTTTTAGCAAGTTCTCTATTTGATTCTTCCCTCAAATAGATTGGTGGCGGCTTCTCAGCATTTGAAATTTTTTCGGGCATCGGCTCGTCAACAACTAAGCAAGAATACCTGTTACCATGCGTTAATTCAACGCTAGCTAGTTTAGAGAATTTATTCGCGTTTGCACTGGCCGCTGATCTAGGGCTTCTTCTTCGTTTTGATCGGACAGTAATATACCGGTCTATTCCCGTTTGCACTAAACACTGACCTACATCACTGTTTATTTTAATGTCATCTGATGTCGATGCACTGTCATTGTTTATTTTATCGTCAATATTTGGCGACGATGCACTTTTAGTTTTGTTATGGTTCAACACACCAATGTTATTTAAATTAGTAATTTCATTTTGATTTAAATTGCCTGGAAAGGTAATTTTTTGAACATTTAAAATTTGTTGTCGCTTTGGACTATGCTGCACTTTTGTATTTTTATTAAAAATATCTGAGATCGTGACGTTCGGTGGCAAATCGCTTGTGGACATCGCTGTCTGCTGATTAAACCCAGCCTTTTTTACTTGAGGCGAAGGTGAGGACATCACGATTTCACTTATTTTTCACATCACAATATTAAAAAAATAAAAAATAAAAAAAATATTTAAACTGCTGATTCAACTTATCACGCAAGTAAGTAATAAGTAAATTATTTAAATGTTTACTCGGTGGTAGCAAAATTGCAACTAGCATCGTTAATAGGGCAAAAACGAGTATACACCACTTGACGAGATCTTTAAAACTGGTTTATGTTGTTCAAAAATCTCATTTTAGGGTTACCGTGCGTTATGTTATTATGTATATCACGATAATAAAATAACGGCCGTCATTAGAACTACACGAATTGATTTGAATGAAACGATCAAACTATCCAATTCATATCACCGATTTGATTCGGATCCTAACTTGATACAATCCTTACAATTTGATTTGAATGATTTCTAACGACTTGTTTTGAATGAAAGTACCTCTGCTATTCTGCAAGATGCAGTCTCTTTCGTTTAAAGGTCGCGTCTCACAGTAGATTCTAAATAAATTTTAAATGGATTCACTGTAAAAATATTGCAAACCTAGAAAATCAAAATCACATTGATTCTGTACCACGTTATACGTGGTAACCTGTAAATATGATTAATTTTTTACTGTATTTGTATTTTATAATTTGGGAATTGAAAAACTTAAAAATTCAAAACAACAGGAAAACATTTTTTTTTTGTTCTTTTTGTATTTCCCACTTAAGCATACATATACACGAACTTAATTTTAACGAAACGGAAAAGTTCATTAAGATTGTAAAAAAAAAAAAAATTTTTTTTTTTTAGCATTTGAGTTTTGAAGTGTGTAGTGAACATTTTATAAACAAAAAAAAAAAAAAAAATTTCTTCAACCGCGCTTTTACTTTCTTTCCTCTTAAATATGGGGAATATCTTCTTTTTCTTGTTTTTGTATTACGTGTGTTTATATCGCAGATATGGAAATAGCGCAGATACATTGAGGTGACATCGAAATGTGTGAATTTTAATTTAATTATAAAACAAGAAAAACAAACAATATGCGGGTGTGGGTGGGGGACAAAAAATAAAAGGAAGTGGATTGTTTTTAATTTAATAAAGGATTGAATTTATATATAAACAGTTGTTTTGAAAGCACAGCATGACTATTTTGGTCCATACGACCTACGGCCCTTGATGCCGCTTCTAAACCCAATTAATTAAAAAATAAATAAAAACAATTTTTAATTATCCCGAACAAAAGAAATTTGTTTACTCTTGTACTAAATATTTATTCAATGATATATATTTCTTCTTATCGATACCGATTCGACATTTTTAAGGATCCTATTAAAAAAGCTTAAGTAGCAAAAGATGACAATTAAAATCGAAAAAAAAAAAAAACAAATAAATAAAAATAAAATTAATTAAAAAAGTATTTTTCAATCCACCGATTTTCGTTTCGTTCGAAACAAAATTAATGAAAATTTTTTTACACAAAAACAAGAAACTTTTTTTTGTGTATTTTGTTGTGTTATGTTGTGTATACGAGCTGATCGCTTTATATACATACATACAGTGCTATGTATCCTTATCATTGATTACAAACGACAAATTAAACTCATTTCATTCACTTTTAATAATGATAAAGTGAAACAAAGCAGCTCGCAGAGAGATGATTTTTTTTTTTTTTTTTTGGGAAAATATAAACAAAACTAATGATAAACTTTTTATTTTCATTTTCAATTTTCATCATCCAAAGAGGAAAGTATAAAAAAAAATTTAAATAAAATAAAAAGTTTAAAATAAAAAAAAAAAAAAAAAAAAAAGTTTGAACAAATTTGAATAAAATTGTAATCAAAATAATAGTAGCCGTATATACACAATGAAATTTAATTTTGTTGATAAGACTGTCATTAAAAATTTGTTTTTGGCCCCTAAGGAATCCGGGGCAATGTCGATATGTTTGTGCTTAAGTATAAGTATACATGTATTGATGTCAATTTTATTATTTATTTGATAACAATTTCTACATACGTTCAAAACACCATACAAATATTAAACATTATACGTTGGCAGTTGCATTGACTCACCTGTTGAAGAGAAAAAAGTTTCATTTAATATTTACGTTTATTGAAAAATATTATTCTATATTAAATATATAAGTCTGTCTAGTATTTTAGGAAAATCGAAAACTATTGATTAAAGGAAACTTCGTCTGTCCCACCACGCCAAGAGTAATAAATCAAAAAGTTTACAATGTTTAGTGCTAGAATAAAAAATGAACGGTGTCTGATTTCTCAGATTTTTTGTTGTTACTGCTTCTCCACATTTACTTGAAAACCATAAGCCAGCTTTAATGAGTCTCGTTGGAAAACTGATTTGTCCTTCGAAATTCCCCATGTATACATTCGTTTTACTTCAAATGTATTAGTTTTGTTCTAGCATGCGTACATTGTGGACAAACATGTAGGATACAAAAATCCTCATTTCAATTATGTATCTATATTTAGAAGGAATTATGGGTCGAAGTTTCTCGTATTTCATATTTTCATATTTCTCACTTTACAATGCTATTAAATATTCTGAAATTCATAATACTACTGTTTCAGTGAAAAGAAAAGCGTTTGCAAGAAAAACAACTTAAGCCGACGATAGGCTTATAGTATATGAAGCAAAAAAAAAAAACATTCACCACATCAGCAGAAATAGCCGTTAGCACCCGAACTATCCGAAGAAGGAAAAATCATGAGCGGTTCTATAGCCTTCCTGGATATAATGATTTGCTCTCAATAAGGTTGAATAAAGAGAGTGGCGGGGTAAGTGTTTTTTTTTAAATTTATGATTTCATAAAAATAAAAATAATCACCAATCATTAAAATTTAAAATTAATAAAACAAAAAGAAATTTAGAAAATAATAAAATTAAGTCAAAATTAAAAAAAAAATTAAAATGGTGTTTTTCAAAACAGAAGCGGTCAGAAAAATGTAATCATAAATTTAAAAAATAAGTTTTCAATTTTTTTTTGAAATTGTATTTTGACAGATTAAATCGAATTGGGTTATTATCGCCATAATTGGTGTAATGATGTGCTAGCACCAAAAATCGATGGTTGCGCAATGTCTTGCTTTGAACATTTATGGATATGTTTTCCAATACAAAAGTTGAATCGATGTGGCCAAGAAGGACGTTTCCAATAAAAACAGCATCCAGAAGAAGACGTCTGTTTTCAAGGGTGTAAATTTTATATTCCTTAGAAAGGTACGTTATAGCAAAAAGGATACATATTAAAGAGATACATAGTCCAATACGTTTTCCCATTATTTCGAATTATTTCATATTAAATACTGCAACCCTGGATGTATATTAGTGTAAATTTACCAACAAAAGTACATAAAAGATTTAGAAGAAAAAAAGAGAATTCTCGCAGGTTTTGGTTGTATTGTGAGGCTTTGTTTGTTGTGCACATGAACATACAAATATACTGTTGCTGTCGTAAACATTCTGTTATTTACTAGCAAGATCGTTTTTATTGTTATCTTTCGTTTAAATTTTTGGCTTGGTTTTTCCCTCAAGGTTGATTCACCAGATTTGTCCATTGAGCTCGTCAAGAATATGACAACTTGACGGAGTTAAAAACCGCGTTAAAAATTTGTTATCTCGCAGGACACAAAAGAGAAATAACATATTTTTAACTCGGTTTTAAACTCCGTCAAGTTGTCATTTTCTTGACGAGCTCAATGGACAAATCTGGTGAATCAACCTTCAAGGAAGAATTTTTTATTTGTAAATAAAGTATGATCGCGCGAACCCCATAGTAAAATATACGAACGATAACGGATATGGCTAATGAATCTCTTTCTCCCAATGCAAATAAAAAACATTTTTTTTTTTTTAGATATAGGAAAAGAATACAAAAAGTATTTAATTTTCATTCTTGGTTTGATGCGGTTGTGGCACAACATATAAGAAAGCGATTTATTGCATAGATAGTAAATAATTTAATTATTTTTTAAATTAGTATTTGATAGATCGTCGTGTCCGAATAAGAGTATTACATCTGCAAACCATTAATTTGTTAAATTTGGCTTAATTTTTTTTTTTTTAAATTCTTGCCACACTTTCTGGAAAGGACTTTATTTAAAAAAAAATTAAGACGAAATTAGCATTAACGACTTTAAAGCCTCTTCAAAAAATTAGCGATTTGTAGATGTAATACTCTTATTTGGACACGACGATATGTATTTATAATCTAAGGAACTTTTATTCTGTTTTTATTTTTAAAATTAGCCAATTTTGATTTTTTTTTACTTTGATATTTGAAAATCATAATACTAATTAGGTTAATATTTTAATTTCTATTATTATTGCAAATATCTTATATTTATTTGAATTGTTGAAATGGCTTTCTTCGATAAAGAAAATCACATGGCAAGACGTGTACAAGTACTTCTTGCAGTATTGAAAGGGCTTGCTATAACTGTTTAAAACAAATTAAAATTTTTACAAAAAAAAATATTTAGCGCTTAAAAAACAAGATGACCAAACCAAATATGTCACAAACAGGAAAGTATTACTTAATCTAAAAATTCGGACTCGGGGCAGACTTCTTCCAAATAACAAGATTGATCAAAAATTTATGATAAATCAGATTGACAAATTGAATTTAAGTTCAACTGCCAAAGATTTTGCAAAAATGACATTATGTATAAAATCGAAAATATCAATACACTGAAGAACAACGAAACATAGCCCAAAATATTTTTTTGGAGAGGGTTATTTTGCCAATATAAGTATATTTTAACTTAACAGTTGGTCAATTTAATTAATGATAACGTTAAATTATTGGATACAATTGGATTCCAAATACAAGCTACGGTTTGTGATCAAGGGTCTAATAACCGCTTACAAGTTATTAGAAATTACTGATGACACACCTTATTTTACATTACATGGTGAAGAAAAGAAAATGTATGCTATTTTTGATACCACTCATCTAATAAAATCTTGATGGTATTGTTAGCTGAGATATTTTAAAAGAAATAAATGAATTAGAAAAAAACAGTTTAACAAAACTTTGTCCCAAGGTGACTTATCGGCACGTATATCCCAATACGTTTGAAAAAATGCGGGTTACATTGGCTACTCAAGTTTTCAGCAGAACTGTAGCCGCCGCAATAAGAACACGGCATAACCTTAACAAATTTTCATTAAAAAATGAAAAATATTCACTTGCAAACACCTAATTTTTGTGAAAAAATCGATAAACTAATCGACAACCTAAATAGTAAAAATTTGTATTCAAAAAACAATAATCAATATGCTCTAAAACAAAATAGTCACATCGTTGATAATTTAAAATTCAAGAAACATTACATAAACAGTTTAAAATGTCAAAAACTATCTACAAATTTCTTTTTCAAAGGTTTAATAATGACTATAAATTCCATTCTACAGTTGTCGAATGATCTATTTCAACAAAACCATGATAAATTCATAATAACTTGCAGATTTATTCAGGATCCGCTTTAAAATACCTTTTCAATCATTCGAGGTAATGGGAGAAATTCTAAAAATCTCTCAATTTTGGAGTTCAGTAGAACGGTTGCTCAAAAAATGTATTTAAAATTATTAAAAACACAAATCTTTCAAATTGCGAGAATGATGATGAAGAAAATTTATCTGGTATCACCGAATTGGAGAACAATGACGAATGCATGAAAGATGTATCTTGAGAAGAGATGAATCACATTGATGTATCTGATGAACCAACAGAGATGGAAGATTGACTTGTGATTGTAGATTCTCTCGTCCCTCCCAAGAATATGTGTGTGTATATTCATTTTATATTACAGTTGAATGTGGTCGACTTATTTCTAACAGGAAGAACTTAGATCTAAGCGATTGCTGTTCAACAATCTTAACCCTGTTAAGCTTTATAGAAAAAGCCACTTTGGGTTTGTCTATTCCGTCGAGGTGAAACCGAATATTATAGAAATGCTCTCTGCTTATTGTATTTGCGGAGGCGATATAAGGCATGTTTTAGTATTCATGTCTTCTCTAGATCGCGATGGCAATTATTCGAATTTAATTTTAATTTGAAATGAAATATTGTGAAATTTTTTAATTTTATAATGTAGATCTAAACGTGTTCTACAGTTAACAACAAATTCTACTGAAAAAATTATTTAGTTTTTATGCAATCTCTTCAATTGGAGAATTTATCCAGAACAAGAGTAGAAACAGCAATCTAACTAATATTTTGGGTGGACTTTTTTTTTTTTAATGTAGTAATGATTTGGATCTACCTGATTTAATTCAAAAAATTAACAACATTTGATTTTAATATTATTAAATTGGAATAATTATTATCGCGATCCGGAGCAGACACGAATACTAAAACACGCCTATAGAAAAATTAAAAATAATTGCGGTAAATTAAAGTATCCCAGAACTATTGATTTCCTTTATAGCCTAAACAAACTCAACACTCGGGACCGGCATAAGCTTATTTAAATCCCAGAGTAAGTCAAATGAGCCCGTTTACACGCCGTTTAAATATAGAATAGTAACCCTGTATACTATTATAGCATATAGTGTCAATGGTTTTACTTTTATTTAAATTTTTCAGGCCTTTAAAAGGGCGCGTCCCGCCGTTCAAGTTTATTTAGGCTATTGAATTTTATGAGTACGTGCAAAGATAATATTGTTTTCGCGTTTCTTTATCAATTTTTTTTTCGACAAATTTTAAGAAAGTCTTAACGTGGGCCCAGACGTATGCAATACAGAAAAAATGTTTATGCATTATAGGACAAAAGCGCATGTATAATACTGAATAAAATCGCTTTCAATCATTATAGAAAAAGGCAAGGGCAAGTGCATAGTTGAAGAGAAAAAGGCATCGTCCAGACGCATCTTAAGAATTTTTATGAAAGTGATTTTTAACGATGTTTTCCTTTTTGTGGGGTTTTCGAATTGCATTCATAATCACTCTTAAAATACTAAACTGGACGTCAATAGTTGAGAATCTTGTATAATCTAGAATAATCTCTATATTAAGATATTATCAATGTATAAAATTAAACTTAATTTTTAAGAATATACATAGCTACCAAGTCCTAAAATCGGGACGGCTGGTGGCCGATTTGTATCTAAATTGTTTTGAAATTAGGACATTTCGAGTTATTGTGATATCGCATTTCTTTACAATTGCGACTTTGTTAATTAAGAGTTTTTGATACTAGTAGCTCCAAACAGAAGAGATCAACTCACTAAGTTTGAATTTGTGGATAGATTGCAACCATTGTGTATAACGCACGAATTAGCAAGTAAACTTGCCACACTAAGTTGTGTTTGTTTTTTCCCAGACTAATGTGGTATAGTATTTAACGGTAATATGCCATTATTAAGCGTGTAACTGTTGAGTATAATTGTTTGACAGCCGAGGCGAAGCCGAGGCTGAAAAATATTATCCGAAATTGTTACCGCTTTTAGCGGCCGAATGTTGTTCACTATTTTTTGTCATACTCAAAAACGTCTACGGCTGTTATTATAATGGTCCTTATCGATGACATAAAAACGATGGAAACACTATACGGATATGATCATATAACAGCCTGGTATGAAAATTTTAATCAACAGCCACCACTGCTATATGGGTGTGATTTGAACTAATAAAAAATAAATTAGCTATTACCATGCCACTGAAGCATTGATATGTAAGGGTCGGCAATTTAATTTAAACGTTCACATCATATTATTTTCTGTAATAGATACATTATTCCACCAGCAGTAAATATTTCAAATTCATGATAAATTCCATTCCATAAGGCGTTCAAGTTCATTACAGTTCAAAACTATAATTGCAATAGGTAGTTTTTAAAACCACTTAATAAACCATCATTTTGTCTAAATGGACCAAAAATTACCGTTGAATCAGTTAATAATCCAATAAATAAAAAAATAAAACAACAATAAACTATTTCAAATTGCGCTGTTAGAATTTTTAAGAGCGCACGCAGCAGCATCTCAGCAAGATATATTTTGTTCCAAAAAAAAAAAAAAACTTGATTTATGATATTTCCATGCTTATCATAAATAATCTCTCATTTACAGTTTTTCAGTTTTCATTTATACCTCGTATCTAAACTAAAGTATTTGTGTACATAATAGAGATACCAAGCAGCTATATAATAGTTGCAAGTCTAATGTAACTATTAATCATATTATTTCATATTTTTTGATAAACAATAATTAAAAGTTGTCTCAATTTTTAATTTTTATTTTTTTAACTTAAGTTTATAATTAATGATGTTTTTTTGTGCTATACAGACAGACACTGAGTATAAAAAAAAATTATAAATATAATGTTACCTTTTTTGTTGACACCAATTTTCCAAAAATATATAAGTTTTTGAATAGACTATCGTCTTTGGTGCTCAAATAAAGTTTTAAAACAAAAATTATGGATCTTCTGTAGCATGGTCGGATAGGAAATTGATCACTAAAATAAATATAACAAAAGTATAATTATATAAAAGGAAACCGTTTCTCTTTCTTTACAAAAAATGGTCACGTTTTTATCCAAATAAATGACATCGAGTCAGATAACTGAATTTCAAACTTTAGTATTCAATATCCTAAACGCAGTAAGTGGAAGCTTTGAAGTTAAACTTTTTCCTATTTTTAGGTTATTGTTTAAGTTTGAACATATCATTGTCCAAAGCATCAGGCTTATAGTTTTGGATTTAATTTTTGTTTTAATAATTTTGCTATAACTGAAAATCGGATTCGATTTATGTAACTTTTTTTTTATGCTACTCGTACTTCCAAGGAATTTTTAATACTTAAAAGTTAAATGCTTAAAAGTTTGGCTTTTTACTTGGTATTACCAACATTTATAAATAAATTTTGATGATAGTGGCCTTGGTTTCAGAACAAATATATCGGAGTCTTCCTGACGTACCCAAATTTGGATTTGAAAGGTTTTGCCTATAGCAAGATTTCGTAATTCAATATTCCATTCTTTAATTTTTTATTGAAAAATTTGAAAAATGTTACATTAACGCGAAAACCTTCTGATTTAATCCGAAATTCTAAATGGATGCTTAACACAAATTGATTTTGTTTGTATAAAAGCTCACTAAAAATCATTCACAAAAAACGACTATTTGCCAATAATACCCATACCACTCATACATGATTGATGTAGAGTTGGCAATAAAAAAAAATGAGGAAACCCTCTTTATTGGGGTTTGCAAACCGACAATATTTTTGGGCTCATCAAAACAAACCTATTTCGTAAAGCAGCTTTAATTTTAAATTTATTTTCTTATACCAGTAAAGATTACTCATCATGCTGGAATAAAATGGTTTTTCAAACAAAGACACTGAACATACTGGCAGCAGCAACCCTAGTTTCTATTTCTAGGTGATTGTAAGTTACAATAATTACAAAAATGGTTTCTTAATTTTGATTTTAGTTTGTACCCTATATACAGACTGTGGTTTAAAAAAACCGGTTTAGCTAAACTCGTTGAAGTACTCTATGCAAAACAACGCGATTAGCTAAAATGGAGGTTAACATTCTGCGACTAAACTAGAAAAATTCACTAAATTCTAAAGGCTTAACTAAAATGTAGTGGATTAACTACTATCTAATTTAATTACCGCTGGTACAGTTTAATTGGTCACAGAAGTAAAACTGTACAATATACAATTTAATATATATTAAGGTTCATTGTAAATTGTGATGGAATAATAATCTAAAATGTAATTTATTTTATATAATTTCACGATAATTTTATGTATACAAATTATACGATTTAATTATCTAATTGTCTTTAAGTTCATTCAAGTTAAATTATTCTGTTTGTAGTGTAACTTAGCCTTTATATTTTTTTTATACATACTTTATAACCAGTCAATGTATCTTAATCGCTTTTTCAAGTCTCATTGAATAAAAACGTGTGTTTAAATTGTGCCTGAATTGTAATACTGCGTACTTACAATTTTCTACAAAATTTCTAATAGGTTATGGGCCCAGATGTTATAGTGAAAATAGTATCATACGTATTTTAATCGATTATAAGTGAATTATAATGGCTGTTTCATTTGGCAATGCGAAATTTTCTTTTACGCCATAACCAGATAAAAATTATTTTAACTGGGCTTTCCGCGCCGAAACATTATTAAAGGTGCAAGGTTATATGAATGAATTATTTCAACAATTTTTGGCGTTGGGTGATGGCCAACTAACCTCAAATATTTTTATGAATGCAACATTACTTGGTTCGTTACCTAGCAACTACGATACATTAATCGTCGCAATGGAAAGTAAAAATGAGGAACAATTGTCAACCAGTTGTGTACAATCAACGATTATTGAAGAATATCGAAGACGAAATGAGCGTGATAGTGGAACGAGGAAAGAAGATTTGGCCTTAAAAGTTTCAACGCATAATTATATTTAACGTTCACAATTTTCAAATACAAATAGAGGGAGTGAAAAATTGAAATGTTATTATTGTGGTGGTGTTGGACATTTTAAACGAAATTGTAGAAAATTTCGTCAGTCACAAAAGGATAATAAATCGAGTAAAAATGGACAAATCGCAAATGTGGTTGAAAACAATGATGAATGCAATGACTATTTGTTTTTGGTTAGTAAAAGTGATGGGTGGATTCTAGATTCCGGTGCTACTTGCCATATTTGCTGTAATCGCGAAAGTTTTATTGATTTTGATAATTCACACAAAGGAAAAGTTTCTGTTGCAAATGGAGATGTTGTGCAAGCAATTGGTAAAGGAAAGATTCCTGTCCATTTTTTCTAATAATAATAGCAAAGCAACGAAGGTCATGATTGAAAATGTTTTGTATGTACCATCAATTGAAAGTAATTTGATCTCTGTAAAACAGCTAACACAAGGAGGTTATAACGTTGATTTCGCTGAAAGTATTTGTGAAATATGGTCACCAAATGGAAAACATCAGATTGCGGTTGGTGATATTAAGAACAATTTGTATACTATATTATGAGAACGCAGAACAATATGGTAAATTTTATTGAGAATAAGGAAAAATTATGTGTACATCAATGACACCGTGTATTGTGACATCGAGATTTTGAGATGGTAAAGCGGATTCCAACAAGTGGGCTTGTTGAAGGTATGTCAATTTTATAGTGTGATCCAGAATGTAGTCATGATTGTCAAGTGTGTGTTGAGGGTAAATTGGCACGTTTACCATTTCCGAAGGAATCATATTATAATTCAACGTACTGCTCCATATTCACCTCAACAAAATGGGATGGCGGAAAGGAAAAATCGCACATTGATCGAAATGACAAGGTGTATTTTGTTTGATGCAAATATGGAAAAACGATTCTGGGGTGAAGCAGTCATGACAGCGAATTTTTTACAAAACCGGCTTCCGTGGAAAAATGTAGACAAAACTCCATAAGAATATTGGTTTAAAAGAAAACTTATTTATATGAACTTAAGACGTTTTGGATCCAAATGTTTCGTTAAAGTTCCTGACGAACAACGAAGGAAGCTCGACGTAGAGGCAAAAGAAGCCATTTTGTTAGGTTTTGATGTTCAATCAAAAGCATATCGTTTATACTATATGTGCCATCGACAAAGAAAGTTATTTCAAGAGATGTTAAGTTTATGAATGATGTTAATGTTTCCTCTTGTAAATTGAATAATAGTAATCACATAAAGAAGTCCGGTGTTGACCAGAATGATGTTGAAGAACGTATCGATGCAGATTTAGAAATTTCGGAAAAATTTATTAACAATCACAATTTGGTTGCTGTAGATGAATTAAAGCAGCCGGGTAAAATAAATCGAAAAGACATAGCGAGTGAAATAGATGATTTTTTTTTTTTTTTTTTTTTTTTTTTTTTTTACATAAAAAGAAAAATTCTTTGTTATTGTTTATTTTTATTATTTTAATATTTTTAGCTTCCTTATAGTAACAATCTGTTTTATTTAAAAAAAAAAAAAAAAAAAAAAAAAAAAAAATCGATTTCGGATGCTTTTGCCTTCCTTTCTCAATTTTTAATTTAATATTAATCAAATAGTAATATTAAATTAAAAATTGAGAAAGGAAGGCGAAAGCATCCGAAATCGATTTTTTTTTTTTTTTTTTTTTTTTTTTTAAAATAAAACAGATTGTTACTATAAGGAAGCTAAAAATATTAAAATAATAAAAATAAACAATAACAAAGAATTTTTCTTTTTTATATAAAAAAATTTTACAAAGTAACAAAAGCACACAAAATAGTGAAAAAATGGAAATCCATTCACACAATAAATAGATGTTATTGATGATCCAGTTGTTGACAACTCAAATACAGTAGGAAGACGTTCAAATCGACCAAATAAAGGTGTTCCCCCTAAATATTATATTGAGGAAGTAAATGTAGTCATAAATGGTGAACCAGGAAATTATAATGATGCAATATTAAGTCATGAACGGGATAAATGGATCCAGGCTATGGAGGATGAGATAAGTTCCTTAGTCGACAATAATACCTGGTCTCTGACTGATTTACTTATATTAGTCTTATGTACCCATTTACTACATAAGCTGAAAACGGATAGTGATGGAAGCTTAAAAAGATACAAAGCAAGGTTGGTTGCTCAATGTTTCGGTCAGAAGTTTGGAACTGACTATGATCAGGTGTTCGCACCCGTCGCGCGCCATACTACTTTTCGTACTTTATTATCTATTGCTGCTAGTCGAAAAATGAAAGTGTACCATTATGATGCAAAAACCCCTTTCTTGAATGGAGAATTACAAGAAGAAATATACATGCGTCAGCCAACTGGTTTCGTGAAACAAGGTGAAGAAGACAAAGTTTGTTCACTTAAGAAAAGTCTCTATAGTTTGAAACAATCTGCTCGCGTGTGGAATGAGACCTTACACAATGTTCTTATTAAATGCAATTTAAAACAAAGTACTGCGGATAATTGTTTGTATACGTATCAAAATCCGTCATCAAAGGAAGCAGTATATGTATTGATTTACGTTAATGATATTTTAAATATCAGCAATTCGAAAGTTTTGTCAAAAGCAGTTGAGGACAAATTAAGAAAACATTTTGAAATTGACAAATTGGGCGAAATCAATAATTTCGCTTTTGGGATCAGAGTAATATTTGACGGTGATTATTTTCTTTTGGATCAGGAAAAACATATAAAGAATGTTGTCAGGAAATTTACATTGGAATCCGATATTCCACTTAGTCAAACATATGATAAAGATCCATGTGATGAAATATTTGTTAACATTGACAAATGTCGAGTTGCTATTGGATGTTTGCTCTATATTTGCACCAATATCAGACATGATATCGCAGCTGCCGTGACAATTTTATCACACAAAATTGGCCAAACCAACGATAACAGATTGGAATCAATTAAAGAAAGTGAAGCTAAAGCTGGGTAGTTTATGTGAGGAATTTAGTTTGGTCGGATATGCTGATGCAGATTGGGCTGAATGCCGTGAGAGTCGTAAACCAAATTCTGGTTATATTTTTCTGCTTGGTGGACCAATCAGTTGGTCATGTAAACGACAAAATTGTGTGACTTTATCAAGTAAAGACGCCGAATTTGTTTCTTTAGCAGAAGCTTGTAAAGAGTCTGTGTGGCTCCAACGATTGTTAAGTGATTTGAACTGGAACGGTGATGATTGCACAATAATATATGAAGATAATCAAAGTGAACTGAAGTGGATCCAGACTGAAAAATTTACTAATCGCTCCAAGCATATCGACGTGAGGATTCATTTTGTTAAGGAATACATTGACATAAAGAAAGTTGTTTGTCGTTTTTGCCCAATAAAAAATATAGTTGCTGATTTATTAACCAAGGGACTGGCAAAAGATCAATTTCAGAAATTAAGAAGTAAAATAATTTTAGATTAAGGAGGAGCGTTGGAATAATAATCTAAAATGTAATTTATTTTATATAATATCACGATAATTTTATGTATAAAAATTATACGATTTAATTTGCTAATTGTCACTAAGTTCATTCAAGTTAAATTATTCTGTTTGTAGTGTAACTTAGCTTGAATTGTAATACTACGTGCATGCTTAAAATTCTCTACAAAATTTCTAAACTACTTGACCGTACATTGAATTAAAGTTGCTTGAACACCTATGCTGTTATTAACTAACGCTTATTTCTGAAATATCTTAATTATCTCGAGCCTAAAACGACATAAACTTAAAAAATTCGGAATTCTAAAAATTTTAGTGGTAAAAAAATATCCAAAGATGCTTATAAAGGGTGTCTCCTTAATTTAAATTTTACCGCCATTTGTGCAATAAATTATTGGAAACCCTAGTAGTGTATACGTGCCGGTTCTACTGAATTCGGGAATGGGAGCTTAGACCTAAACGTCTACGTACCAGTTTATAGCATGTATTTAGGGGCAAAAACATACATTTAGGCGTAATAACATACATTTAGGGGTAATAGCATAAACATTTCAAAGAATTGATGAAACAACGAAATATTAATCATTATGCTAAAAATTGAAACAATGCGTGCTAGACGGATTAAAAATAAAGAAGATAGATCGAGTTTTTCCATTTAGTCAAAAAGCTTGGTTAAAACCATATATAGATTTGAATTCAGATCTTAGAAAAAAACACTTAATTCAATTGATAAAGATTTTTACAAATTGATGAACAATAGGGTCTTTGGTAAAACTATGAAAAATTTTGAAAAAAAAACAGATGTACGTTTGGTAACACATTGGATGAATATTGGTTGGAGCAAACAACTTGATTAGTAAATCAAATTTTAAGTCATGTGTAAAATTTACTGAGAATCTAGTTGCAGTTGAATTTATTTATTATTTATTTACCAACTTTAATAAAAAAAATCTGGTTACAATTTTAAAATAATCTACATTACATTACAAAAAAAAAAAAAAAACTTTAACAAAAATTAGAAAGAAAATCTGACATCAAAACCTTAAATGCATCTCTTGACAAATTAAAATCAAAAATCGACCGTACTTTATTAAAAACAACCGAGACATTATAAACAGGTTCATTCATAGCTAAATTACTCTTCCGTATTGATAATTTAAGAACAAACTCCCCACTCGATCGTAACATACTTGTTGGAATGTAAATAGAAAATAAATCGAGAATCTCATTACAATCAATTCTAAAAACGAGGAGATCACGGACAAAAGTGGCACACGTCGCAGTTCTAGGAATAGAGAGAGGTTCCAGTTTTATTAGTTTACATCGTCCCCTATAAGGAGAAAGAATATAATTGGGAAGATTATTGTCCCTAGGTAATCTACGCAAGGCATATTTTAAGAATTGTTTTTGAACCCTTTCTATAAGATCACAAGAATCCTGATAAAATGGGTCCCAAATAACTACGCCATAATCTAATTGCGAGCGCACTAACGTAATATAAGAGATTCTAATCGTATAAGGATCCCAGAAGCCTTTGGATAATCTTTTAACAAACCCTAACATGGAAAACGCCTTAGAAACAATGCCCTGTATATGAATTTGGAAGGATAAATTAGAAGCGAATGTGATACCCAAATCTTTGAAAGTGTTCACTTTTTCAATTCTATGGTGTTTGAGAAAAAATTCATAGTCAAAGTTTAAAACATTTCTTCTACGGGAAAATCGCGTTGTTTTACACTTCTTAGTATTCAATTATAAACTTTCGTAAGTACACCAATTCGTAAAATCCGATAAACCCGACTGTAGCTCCTCTGCATCCCGAATATTCGAAATAGTTTTAAAAATTTTAATATCGTCAGCATATATAAGAATCTCAGAATACTTAATACAGTTAATCACATCATTAATAAAAAGAATGAATAAAACGGGACCCAAATGGCTTCCCTGGGGAAGCCCTGACGTAACATGAATCCGTCTAGACATGTAATTTCCTATCTTAACGATTTGAGTTCTGCCATCTAAGTACGACTTGATCCACCTAATAGGTAAACTATTACAATCCAAAAACTTCAATTTAAGGAATAGTAGTTTGTGATCAATTTTGTCAAAGGCCTCGCTAAAATCTAAATAAACAACCTGTACATCCATTCCCAATTCAAAAGGCGTTGAAATATAATTGGTCAGTAAAAACAAATTCGAGACAGTTGATCTGCCAGGAAGGAATCCATGTTGCTTAGAAGAAATAAACCTACGAGTATAAAAAAAAATAAAATCTTTGACTAATTTTTCAAAAAGCTTCGGCAAAACGGATAAAATACTGATGGCTCGATAATTAGTAGTGTCACTTCTAGAACCTAACATATTGGTTTAATATATTGGTTTAATTAAAGAGCATTTCCAAAAGCTCGGGAAGTATCCTTGTCGAAGGCTTTTGTTAAAAAGAACTGTGATTGGAAAAGCAACAGCATGTGCTGTCAATCTAAGAACTAAGGGACGGATGGAATCGAATCCTGCACTTTGATTGATATCAAGCTAGAGTAGACCATTCAAAATAACAATTTATATTAGCTACTGAATAATAGCTCGATATCGAATCTGTCGTTAACGGTTTCTTTACATAAACACTCTCAAAAAAGTCAGCGATAAAGTTACAATTATCTTTCAAATTATGACCCAAACGATCGTCCAAAAATATAGTAGACGAATATCCCTTAATTTTTCTTTTAGAATCAACGAATCTCCAGAAGCTATCTAGTCTATCCTTTATGTTCGATTCGATCTCCAAAATGTAATTATTGTAAAGAAATTTATTCAATATTCTGAATTCATTTCTCAAGGATTCAAATACAGCGTACATATCAGGAGTAGGGAAAAATTTAAATCTCTTATGAGCCTTGTCTTTACGGTTTTTCAGATTAATAAGCAGTTTAATATACCACGGTTCCTTCAACTGACGCGTAGTTTTAAATTTAGGAATAAATTTCACCATTCCTACATTTAGAACATTATAAAATTCATCCAGTACTTCCTCTAAATGATCATTACCCTCAAATGCACTCCAATCATAATTATCAAGAAAAACCTTAAATGAATCGTAGTCCCCAATTTTATAATTAAAATTTTCAACAAATAACTCATCCTTGACAATTTCATATACATCGAAAGACAGTGACACTTTTATTGTAAAGTGGTATATGCTCGACGCTCCAGCTAAATGGTCACACGTCTCGACAATAACTTCTTGACCCAACGGCAAAAATACCAGGTCCAAAACATTGCCACACTTGTTCTTGACGTCGTATCCCAAGATATTGGAGAAAAACAAATTTCGTGTTGGTGATTTCGCTCTAATTAGCAAATTTAAAACAGCTTTTGAAAAAGGATACACACTAAACTGGACTGCTGAAATATGTAGAATTGCCAATATTAACAACAATGCTCCCGTAACATATTTACTTGAGGATTAACAGGGTCAGTCAGTGGCTGGACGGTTTTATGAGAAATAAGTTCAAAAGGCTAACCTAATTTTTGAAGAAGAAATATACTAAGGTCTATGTTAAATGGCTTGGTTTTGGATCGTCACACAACTCATGGATAAATATAAATAATATTGTTTAATTTTATAATTTATTTTCATAATTATAAACACAATTTAATAATTTTACAAGTAATATGTTATACTAAAGTTATATTAATCATTAAAACTATTTTTATTAAAAGAAAAAAAATTATTCTTATGCGAAAAAAGCATGAACCATCTAAAATCGGTCGTGGGACGTCCCATATTAGAAAGTTCATAAACTTTTAAAAGTTCGTGAACATTTGAAAGTTCATGAACCATCTAAAATCGAACGTGGGATGTCCCATATTAGAAAGTTCATAAACTTTCTAAAATCGGACGTGGACGTGGCCTTCCTTAAAAACAACTGGTTTTGATTTTTAAATACACACTTTTGTAGAATTGAAACATAAATATGAACAGTCGTACTCAATGACAATTCAAATATTTTGACACCATCATTTTAACATTCTTAAATGTGTTTATTATTATATACAATAACAATGCTAAATTATAAGACCGTCAATCATTTGAATTATTATTATAATGTTTAAATTTAAAAATGATATGTATAGACGATTATATAAATATGACCTTATCTAAATGTAAACGATTACATATTATTATTAGACAATTTTAACTTAAAAATAATACGTGTATAAATTCAATACTTCGACGCTCTATTTATAAATAACGCCCACCAATGTATGCTATTCTCATGAAAGTATACTTTGTAAGACTGATTTACGTATGAATATATACAATTACGCTGCAACTATTCTATCAATATAACTTTAAACCTGAATGTATGCAATTCAACCCTGAATGTATGAAACCAATTAATTTACAATGAAAGTATGCAATTTCCGCCTGAATTACATATTTCCCGTGAAAGTATGCTTATAAATTTACTTTTAATATATGCACTTAAAACCTAAATTCCCTGAAAGTATGCTTGTAATATAACTTACCACCTGAATGTGTGCAATACCACCCGAATGTATTCTGGTGTCCCTAAATGTATGGGTTAACGCCTAAAAGTATGGTTGTACTATAATTTACCACCTGGATGTATGCAATATCGGCTGAATGTATGATATTACCCCTCAATGCATGTATTTGCGCCTGAATGTGTACTATAAAATGGTATGTAGACCGTCACGTCATAGCTCCCACTACCAAATTTGGTAGAACCGGCACAAATACCCTACTAACCCGAAGAAAAAAAAACAATTTGACAACTGAGAGTTTAGGGTTAGTAAAAATGGAGCGTTACACGATACAACAACGTATTTTTATTATTGAGCAATATCTCAAAAATAATGAAAGTTTGGCGGCTACAGTTCGAAAATTTTATACAGAATATGGTCGGAATAGTGTTTTAACTTCGTCACTGGACTGGATCGTCCAAAAGTAGCCGTTCAAATGTCAATATTGAAGCAGTGCGTGATAGTGTTGAAATTAGATTATATTGATGTAGACAATATGTGGTTTCAACAAGACGTTGCCACATGCCTTACAGCCCGTGAAACAATTAAGTTGCTGCATGAGACATTTCTTGGTCATGCACTCTCTAGACCGTGTAATTTAACACTATTAAATTTCTTTTTAAGAGGTTATTTAATGTCAAAGTTCTATGTCAACAAGCCCACAACCACCCGTACATTACAGGAATAAATTAAACACTGCATCAACGAAATTAAGCCACATTTATGTAATGGTCATGGGAAATTTCGACAAAAGAGTGCGTATGTGCCAGCAAAGCCGTGGAGTATCCTATGTACTTTATGATTCAATAGAAAAATAACAATCAAAAGTCTAAAAACCGTCCTTTCTAGTTAACTCAAATTTTGCGTTAATTTTGGGACACCCTTTGTAATTTCAACATAACTACAACTTTTGTTTGAAAATATTTCTGATGACTGTTTTTATTTTTAGCCCTTTATCCCCCGGCCTAGTTTTTACAATGGAATAACGATCGAACAACAAACATTTAGATGTTTTGTTTCATTTTTATGACAATTTTTAAGTCTAATTTCGCTGTAGTCTAAAACTAAAATATCCACCAAAGCGATATTTTAGTACAATCCAATTACTCCTCCTAATTCGGAATGGCAGAAAGCTAAAATGTTTACAATATTATCCGCTAACCATTATTTTGCTGACTTCAAACAATATTTTATCATTTACCATCTTTCGTTATTTATTTATTTTTATTAAAACACTTTCATATATAAGTACGTATATAGTAATTTCCCATAACTATTTGTTAATATTTGTATATTTCATTTTTGTAATTTTTAAATGCAAAATACTTTTAAGTAAATTAAAATGACATTATTTTTTACGAGCCAAGTAAATATTTTTTGTTTTAACTCGGGTACTACAACTGTACACAAACGGTTATAAATGTAATAAAATATTTTGTTGCTGTTTATGTACATACTTAACTATTTATTTATTTATATATGTAGTTTGCATTTTTACATGCCATGATTGGTATTATCCTAAGGGATTTTTTTTATTTAAATACAAACGTTTGCATACATATATCCATGTACAAAATGTGAAATAAAAATGTTTTAAAAAAGACATTTATTTAAAATGGAGGTATAGCATTAACAAATGTATGCGCGTAGTTTGTGAAGACACTGATACATGTATTTGAGAAATGGTCAAATACTTTCGGGGATTGTGGTTTACCCAGTCCTTCGTGATTATATAATATTGTGGTTTTAAGAGATATGGCGTGTACCTCAATTATATTTTTATTTTATTTTATAGGTTTGCATTAAAATCGATAAGAATCGGTGGAAACAGTTCGGTGGTTAACTTTTTTCGGTTAGTAGTTAACGATTCTTTTATATTATATAATTTTGCTAAGATAGTCATGCCTTCATTTGATGATTTCCGTCATTTTGAAAAATTCTTAATCATAAGGAAGTTTTGTGTTATGCAGTTTTATTGGTGTTTTGCCCAACCAAAGTATGTTTTTTGAAATATAATCACTTAATTTGTATTATGAAACATCTAACTTGTTGTTGTCCAAGTCATCTACCAGCAACGATGGGAAATTTTGGCATGAGAACATGGCTTGAACCGAACTAGCTGGAAATATGAAACAGAAACCAAATTTAAGGTCAATGAAAACAATCTTGAAAAACGTGGGTAAGGCCTACTCTTTATAAATACGTGGTTGAGGTTTCTCAAATTTTCAAACAACAAACCAAACATTGACAAATTTTAAAAATTTTATTTAAATTTTCTCAAACATAAACACAACAACAATCATAATTAACCAATAAAAAATGTTTAGTAGCGTGTATTGCCCTCCCCCCGGGCTTGAATAAACGCTGTTATCCTCCGTTCCATATATCTTTGATAATCTGTCGGATATCGCACTGTGAGATATTTTCCCATTCCTCTAAACACGCTTCGAAGTTGTTGCATAGTTTTAGGAGCTGGAATACAAAACCGAATTCTTCTAGCAAGAATGTCCCACATCTGTTCTATAGAATTTAAACCGGGACGCCTTGCCGGCCTTTCTCGCCCATCAGGCGACCGCAAACAAAATCTCGATGCATCGGTAAATAAAACTTGGTTCCAATCATGTTTAATGTTCAAACCTGTGTTGTAACAGAAGTTCTGGATCCGTGGCTGGCCTTCACCCATAAAGATCTGCTTCTCCCAATCTTCGCCGTATTGTTCTTTCAATTACATTTAAATTACGTACGTGTAACAATTCATTGCATGTCTCAACAGCGATAGCATGGTGATTTCTTAGAACTTATGAAACTGTAAAATATAGTCATCTCTATCGTTTGTTACTCTTCGTCTTCCCGCAACTGGTCACCAAAATAATTTCACAAATTTTCGATTTTGCCGATACATTTTCTACCATTGTTGTGAATGATTAAGAATTTGGTTTTCGCTTCATGTTTCCGGTAAGTGCGGTTTAAGAGGTATTCACATTCGAACATTTATTTGTAAGCCACGTTGTGGGATAAGTAAAAAAACTCAGCCACATGATTAAACAAAGTCGGTATGGTAAAATTTTCTAAGATTATTTTCAATGACCTTTAGAATTTGGTTTTTGTTTCATGTTTCTAGCTAGTGCGGTTCAAAACATATTTACGTCAAAAAAACCAATTTTTTTTGGGGTGGTCCGTTTTATGTGCCGGTCAGTGTACTTTAGAGCGTATTCGTAGATTACTAGAAAGGAGTTACTTTGTGAAAAGCTTGTGTTTCTCCCGTTTTCTCAAAAAGTAAATGGACTATGAATTATTTCTAAATTAATAATTATTCCTGACAACGTGACGAATCAAACAACATAATCTAGAATGAGCATATAGATCACTTTAATTTTCACAACTCAAGTTACAATTATAGTAGCGTGGTTTACCAACGAGTTATATCTATAATAGACCTAAAAACCTACCCTTCAACTAAAAATTAAAGAAAAAATTCGGGATTGAATATTTTTTAGTAAAACGAACGTTAATATCTTTATTTGTCCATACGAATAAAATGAACCCAACAAATTATGTTATTAAGCACTAGGACGTATACAATTGCAACTAAAAGTACTAGTTTTTACGAATGAAATGTGAAATGCCGTGCAGTGAATCGAATGTATACCCGATGATTACTAGAAGAAATTTCGCAGTATAATTCATGACCAGTGAAATTGACAAGTTCAACTTTGTACTTGGTGCCTGTTGGACAAGATTTATTGATCAGACCTCTAAGTTCGTCGTGTGTATGTTGTAACTCTAATATATTTTGTAAATCAGTGATTTTGCTTATTGAGGCAGTTTGTGGGTCACATGAACGTGACAAAGTGTCTGCGACCACATTTTGCTTACCTGAAATGTGTCTGATGTCAGTCATGAATTTGGATATAAAATCCAAATGCCGAATCTGCCGCGGGCAGCGTTTTGTTTTTGAGTGTACAGCGTTAATCAAGGATTTATGGTCTGTGTAAACTCTGAATATTCAACCTTCTACGAAATATCTGAAACGTTTAATGGCTAAGTATATAGCCAGCAGTTCTCTGTCGAAGGCGCAAAGTGTATTTTTAATGGGATGTGCCAATAGTGTTGCATTGGCAAGCGCGCATTTGACTATGATGAATGCTTCTTTACATTCATCTGGCCAGAAGTAGTTTTTGGCTGTTTTTGGTCTTTTTGACAAGGTTGCCAAGTGCGCGTGAATTGATTGTAGAAATTCGGCTAAACGTGGAATGAAGCGGTGATAATAATTCACCATTCCGACGAATTTCTAAATAGATTTAATTGAGGTAGGTTGAGGCAACTGAGTTATGGTTAGTTCGCGATCTGGCGAAGGTTTTATGACATCTTTAAATATGTGTTTGCTGAGGAATTTTAAATGTGGAACGCCGAAAACACACATGGATGTCTTTATTTTGACATCGTACTTGGCAACTCGTTGTAACACTTGCCGTAAATGAGATTCCTGTTTCTCCTCTGTTGCACGGAAAAAGGAGATTGTTCTTCTGATTTCTAATAAAAAGGCGGCGGTTTGTGTAAATTGATAATCGAATCTAACCGTTTAAAGGGTTAGAGTTTGTGGTTACCGTGTTGTTGGCTGTGAATTCGCATGGCTTAATGCATTTTTGTGCTCTAGCGCTGACCTTAAAATGATACCAACAAAATCTGTACTTATTTTGAGATCTGCCCCTTGGTCTGAAATGTGGCCGACTTGAAGGCTGCGGACTTCTAGAGCGATTAGGATTACCCGTAGCATGGACTGCAACGGCTATTTGGAACTTGGATATTTGTTCCTTCAATTCTGAAATCTCCAATTTTTTCGATGTTGTTGATTTGTTCGAAGATGATTGGGCGGAACCCATCGGTGAAATGTTGGGTCATTCTGTCGCTTCAGACGGCTGCTTTAGAAATTGAATCCATTATTGGCTTATCTATAAATCCGACGGGTGCGACTTGGATGATTTTAGGCATTCTCCTCATTCAGAGTTGGCGTACGATATCTTCGCTGATGTAGTCACCCGCTAAACCTTTCATTGCCCTGTAAACATCTGATGGTTTTTGGTCGCCGATATCTTGCTTACTGACGAGTTCCTTCAGGCGTTTTTCCTGTGATAGCGAATACCTGTCAATCAATGCCTTTTTCGGTGTGTTATATTTATTGCTTTCTGGCGGTGGCTGAATGAGATCCGCTACCGATGAAAATATATCGGTAGATAGTGATGAAGCCATCGTCAGAAATTTTACAGTATCTGAGCTTATTTTATATAATTGGAACTGAAGCTCGACCTGCATAAACCAAGCTTGCGGATTGTGCCTATAGAAAGCCGGGACCTTAAATCTGGAGGAGTGAATATTGACTTCACCCTTTTTTTGTATTAAATTATCTTTCTCTTCGTCACTCATTTTAATCACTTTGTGTTTTCCCGCACTAATGTAATTAAATTTAAAACTTGTACCACTTTTTTAGTAAAACAATTTATTGGTTTACATCCGCAGCCAACAATTTTATTGGTATATATATATATATATACATATATATATATATATATATATATATATATATATATATATATATATATATATATATATATATATATATATATATATATATATATTAACGTTTTTAAAATGAACCTGAATATTTTTTTGGCCACTAGCTTTATCAAAACTAAAATTAAAAAGCGAAAAATAGAAAACAATAACGAAATCGCATTAAAAACATCGAGCCACTATTTTGCAAATATGCGGTTTTAAATCAAATATTTGTGTGTAACTTCAATTAAACAAAACAATGTGTCGGTTATTTTATTATAAGAGCAAAGGTGTGTGTTGACGGGCAACCCGAAACCGTTAGATGTACAAAGGGTTTAGTTAAGGCTAAAATATTTGAGTGTTGGTTTTCTTCGATCAGATAATTGTATGAATAATGGAGGTACATACAACAGATTTAGTTTGCGGTTTAATTTACGTGCGATCAGCTGATTGTAACCCAACTAACATTTTGCCTTATAAATTGTCTTTTAAGAATATTTTTCACTTAAAAGAGCCCTAGAATAACATTCTCCAAGAATGTTTAAAACTGAATACTTATTAGCTTATTGTCAAAGAAATGCCGATTTATAAACGATATCATATTCTTACATGGCATTTTTACACCTTGGCAGATTCTGTTGTAAGGCGGTTTCTTACTCCACACTTAGTATACTCTTATTGTTTTTAGTGGAAAAGTTTTCTTAGCCAAGACATATTTACAGTCAGTCAAGTAAGAGCGTGGTCGGGTTAATTTATAAAAAAATTTATTTGGTGAAACTTTCATATTTATAAATATATTGTACACATTACAAACGATGATGCAATTCGGTTAATATTGTGTCCAGTCACCATCGGCGTCGATAATTGCCTGACATCTCCGAGGCATGCTTTCTACTAATTTAACGGCGTATTCTAGTGGCAACGATCTCCAGATCGCAAGATAGCTGCTTTAAAGTGTGTGTGCGTCTTCCACGAAGTTTCTGTTTAATATATGCCCACACATTTTCAATAGGGTTTGCATCAGGCGACTGCGACGGCCAATCCAATGTAACGATGCCAGATTGAGTCTTCCACTCAGTACAGAGCTTGCTGAGGTGTTTAGGATCGTTGTCCTCTTGCAGAATCCAATCTTTATTTTTGCTGATGAACCAACGTTTGGCAGATGGCAGATGGCAAGCCTTTTTGTAGATTTTAATCATTTTTTCGGCATTTAGGTTGTCGGTAAAGAGGTACAAAGTGCCGAATCCCTGCTTTGAGAAGCGGCCCCAAAGATGCACCTTTATTCCGTGTTTTACGGTTCGCTGAACAAGCCTATTGGTGGAAGTTGACCAGGCTCGCGTGAGGACACAACGTGCCCATACAGAACATTCATCAGTAAAAATGACATTTTCAAAATCTCTATCGATATTCTCATGCGCCCAAGCGAGTCGCTTTTTCACATGTTTTCCAGTCAACAGAGGCTTCTTCATTGAGTTGCGCCACTTCAGGTCATGAGTACGGAGATGGGTTCGGATAGTTTCGTAGGATATATCTAAACCTTTTGCCTTTAATTTTGCTTGTCCTTGCCGCAGTGTTAAACCAGGATTCCGCGAAAACAGATTCACTATTCTTTTTTCATCTTTTTCGTCCACTTTTCCTATCGAGCCACGTTCTGGTAAATCATCGACATTTTTAGCCACTTTATATCGCTGTACCCACTTATGTACAAATGCCTTCGACTTTCTCATATATTTAGCAGCCGCTGATTGCGTCATTTTGGGACCTTTCGGGTGGGTGCAAAGGAACACAGCCTCGCAGCGCGACGCGTATTTAGCACTCATGGCGCTTAACGTGATTCTCTTTCAAAAGATCAACGGCAACTGAATCTTTGTTGACAATGCATCAAGGACAAAGCTTCCCTCTATCGGCTCGCAAAGGAATTAGAGCAAAATCTTTCATTACCTGTCGGTAATGACGACCACGCTCTTACTTGACTGACTGTAGTCTTACAGTTCTCTTAATTTCTTTCTTTATGAGTGTTCTGTAGGATTTCTCTTGACCAAGAGTTTTGTAAGATTAAAACATAAACAAATCTTTATAGAGAACACTATAAGATTACATATTGTTTAAATTCTTTAGCAAGAGCCTTTAAAGTGTGTTTCTTTTAGAAAATATGACATTTGTTTGAGTACCGTAGAAAAAAACAAAACTTAGTGATTGACGTAATTCTAAAACTAATTAATGTTAAAAATCGAGTGTCAGATATATTACAGTTTTATTCAGTTTTTTTATTTAAAATAATATAGTAAATATGTCTCTAAATATATAATATGTATTCGCAAAATATTCTCTTAATACGCTTGGATAAGTTCTCTTTAAGAAAAACTCATACCTCTCCCTTATTAGATACTTACTTTATTCTTACATAGGAAAATAATTAAAAATATTATTTTAGGAGACATTTCTATCAGTGGCGGGCTCAGGGTAAATCTCATTTAATTATTTGACGACAAAGTATACAAATACACAGTTTAGCAACAGTATAACCGATTTGTTGTATCAGGTGAATCAGGCCAAGTCCAGGAAACGGTGTAGAATTCTTTGCATGTATATTTTATATTTTATACAGGTCAAAGTTAACCCTATACTGAGATTTTTTTTACAAGCTCTTTCAGACCATATGTTACAATTATTGGTGATCGTTGTAGATGGTCAGCACAACGAACGAGATTACACACAATTGGACGCGGCGTTGTGTTTAGCGCCGAGAATCGAACTCGAGACCGCGGTGTGTCTAAGTCGTCACCTTAACCATCACTACATGACCGGTTAATAAACGTGAAACAAAATTGATTGATCTGCATCAGATGACGTTCGCTGGCATCATAAGGTTAACGAACGTTTAAAAAAATAAAATGTCATTTAGAATACATTAATGATTTTCAGAAGTCTGTTTATACAAATTGAACATTTTTGAAATAGAATGTCCTAGTGGAATAAATGTACTTCAAACAGAATAAAGTTAGAACCGATAGAATCAAATTATTTATTATTATTACATAGATTTGTTATTATGTTTGTTCATATTTTTTTTTTGGGGTTAAATATGTTCAAAAAAATTCCCATATATGAATATTAAAAATGTGCGTATACATTTTTTGCTATAAAAAGTGCATGTGTGTGTGTAATGTAATTAGGTATTGTGGTATTATTTAACAATTTGGTAACAATAAATTGACAACAAACAATATTAAACATATTCATTCTCGCATATTCAGTATAGATATTTACAAAAAATTTATTACAACTAAATTTGTGTAATTTTGGGTAAATGAATATGAAAGATGAAACAAATTGTAGTTAAATTATTTAACAATATACGTGTATCAGCAAGCTTTCACGACTGGTAATATACATAAGTGTTGGTTTTTATATATAACACTAACCATTTTGTACCAAAACTTTGTTTAACATTCGAAAAATTCCATTAGTTTATTTTATATGACTCAGAGACGTAGGAAAGATGTGTCTCTGAGTAAATAACTACTTGGTGATATAACTTCAAAACAAGGCAAAATACAGCCATATGTGCTTCTGGTATTGTCAGAGGAAGTTCGTTGTAAGATGACAAAAACAGACTTCTTTCGCTTAATGTTAACCTCTCACAGGTTTCTATAATATTACGTTATATTGAAATTGATATTGCGTATAGCTGATCGATTATTGGCCTGTCTCCAATATCGAGTATCAACACATTTATTTAAATTTATTTAAAACAAACAAAAAAAAACAGATTTATATGACTTTACATAATTTTGTTGGTTAATTTATATTTATTTCTTCAGTTTTACCGAAGTATATAAACTCAAGCCGACCCTGGAAACTAATTTAAACGTTTGCTTATAAGACACTTATAAGATATTTCACGTAGAACGTCATTTCGGCCATTGGTTTAGGAATTTCCGTTATTAAAAAAAGCATCCATTTTGTAATTTTTTAGATACATTTTTTTCAAATGGAATATTTTGATATATTTTGGCAATTTTAGGAACTTAGCAAGTGCTTTTATAAAGTTTCGTCTCATAACAAGTACTATGTAGTATTTTAATTAGTCCATTTTATGATATTTCTTTTTTTTGATAATTTTTATTTTTTTAAATAATAATAATTCTTTATTTTATTATTCGAATTTTTAGGAGCGCAAAAAAATTAGATCAGGTAGCTATTATTTTTAATTGAAAAATTTGAATTCGCAGCTAAATTCTATGTTAATTTCAATGAAAATTTTAAATATATAAAAAGCAATTAGTTTTTCAAGCATTATCTGTTTTAATTTAATTTATCTGTTTTATTTGTCAAATGATAATACCAAGTGTGTTATAAAACTGAATTAAGAATCATTAAAGTCGTATAATCCTATAACATAATTTTCTAAGATTATAACGATGAATTATATAGGAATACAACGTAAGTCTTAAAACGCTCTTACTTAAAAATGTATATTCTGATAACAATCTTACCAAAGACTTCTTTACGACTATTCTTATAACTTATATCATTCTTTCTCAAGAAGGTTGAGCCTTATATGACACTTATGTTCACCTTATATGCCGCTTATTTTAACCTTATATGCCCAAATAGTTCGCCAGAAGACTCTTAAAAGTTTAATATAAGATGCATTTTAACTCTTATATCAGCCTCATAAATTTCAAAATTGTTAGTTGGGAAGTACTCTGAAGATTGTTATGTTTAAATCAGATTGCTTGTTCTGAAGATTTTTATGTATAAATCAGATTGCTTGTTGGTATTGAATACCTCAATAACAAATTGCCTGGAGTATACATTACGACTATACTGAACTTATCCGGTGATAGAGCTGTTAATTTAATAAATGTATTCTATGATCAGATGCAGTATCCTCGAGCAGGGAAATAATTTTTTTTGGTATTAAGCTTACACATAAATATTTATTTATGCCAAGTTATAGCTTTACACTATCATCATCCGGCCTATTTAAAACAATGAATAAAAAATGGGCTCCCTACCTTATTCTCTAAATAACAAAATATTGTTGTCTTAAATATTCAACAAAATCTTCTTACCCTCCCAAATTAGAAAATTCCAATTACAGCTCAAATTATTACTTACAACGTAAAAGCGATTAAATTTGTGACAAAACATTTGTATGCGATATTTTTTGCAATGAGAATTTCTTTTTGCGATGATAGTTGAATGCGAGTAGTATTGCTACAAAAGTCGAAAACGCGGGAGGTGGCCAAAAAATATTTGTTTGAACAAATATTTTTAAAGAAACAAATACACTACAATATTATACTTCAACCATGAAAATTGAGTGAAAACTAATTTAAAAGCATTTTATTACAGTTATTTAACAAACATTTGAAAACTTTTTAGACATTCAATTAATTTGTGCTTAAAGCTCGATTTTTCTTCAAAAATTTCTTCTACCTCCGGAATTGAAGTATCTTCTAAAAATAAAAGCCGCATTTCTTGACGTTTGATCTGATTCGGATCAGTTTATGTTTCATGAAACGACAAGCAATAAAAACCACTACCCGGAACAAAATTTTAATCCAAGAACAAAAATTTTTAAAATTTTTGTGGTTGTTTTCAATGTAAAGTTTGTTCTTATCCGAATCACTCTATGGGTCAAGAAATGTGGCTAATAAGTGACTTCTGTCCCATAAAGTAAATTTGTAATTGTACTGCACGAATTTTGGAAATACTTCACACGCAGAATAATGTTTTCTAAATGTATTTTAAAATATGGACATCTGTTTTGAACAATTAAATTTTGCAAATCGGGTTCGAAACTAATGTAGCTCTTATCTATATATTTCTGGAAATTATATTTTTCGGATTACCATTTCTAGCCCAAAAAATTCAAACTGTCACGAAAAACGTTTTTCACGTTACGTAAGCGTACCCATTTTTCAACAGCCAACAAACTTTACGTTTTTGGAGCGCTGATACCGAAAAGTAGGTTGTAACCCTTTGGAACAGCATTAAAACTGCAAAAAACACAAATTAAGTAAAAGTAAAGAAATCGAAAAGAAAGAAAGTATATAATTTTATGGAGGCGTAAACTACCCCAAAATAACCAAAAGAAATGGGTTGCATAAACACAAATTATTTTCTAAAGATATGGTTTCATACTAATACGTTTTTTCAAATAGGAAATGCGTACCCCTCACTTAATTTACGGTATAATCTACTGACTCCCGCATGACTACCAGTGGGAGTATAATGATTATTATGTAACAGCTCATTGATCATATTTTCATCATTTATATAACTAAGAAACGGACATAAAACAATTTCCATGATTTTCAGCTCTGAATTTCCATTTAATTTAAATTTATCAACATTTATTAATTTAAAAATTACATCATTCATTTCTAGTCGTAATTTTAAATGAAAAAAAATAAATAAATTCAAATAAAAATTTTGCTTTTTTTTACTTTTAAGTAAGTGAAAACTGTAATTGTACAAAATAATATTAATTGCAAAAAGATCACTTACGTCACTCCGCTTCAAAAATTTTTTTTTTTGTTTTAATTTTTAATATTGAAATGGATACCATCCAGAAAAAGGAGTTAGATAATTACCTGCTATTGAAAATTAAAGTAGTAAAAACGAAACATATTACACACACTTAAAAATTACCTCTAAATATTATTTAGATTGTGTAAAATTTAACTGTTTGTGGTTAGAGTTCGATAGTTATGTCCATAGAAGAATATTAAAAGTGTAGAAAAAACAAAACCAGATTCATCGCAAGAAAATCCAAAAACTCAAAAATAGTCGAAGCATTAATATTAGAGAACAGGTTCCAATCATCGATAACTTCGTCCACAACATGTCATCTACAGAATTTACAGTCAACGAATTAGAGATCCTCAACAAGGGGTTAAATTTTGCTTCAAAACCTGCCGTAGCACCTCTGGAAGACATCATAGTGGATATTGAAAGTGAAATAACTCGCTGCCCTTCCTTGGTCAAAAACCACATTAGGTTTGAGGCACAGAAAATTATGCTTCAACACAACGGAAAGAAGGATAGCCAAGCCTCATCTACATTGAAAATCATCACGGCTTTCAAAAAAAAAGAAGGACATCGTTTTTCTGAAAGCAGACAAGGGGAACGCGGTCGTAATTTTGGATAAACGGGATTACGATGATCGAGTATTATCAACAATAGCCGAAGGTTCATACAAAGAACACACTTGGAGAAACAAAAATCCAAGACCAAAAATCCAACAAATTTCACGTGACCAATCCGAAGGTGTCGAAGCTTTATGCATTGCCGAAAATTCATAAGCCCGGTAATAAGATGAGACCAATTGCATCAAACATCTCGACATCTACAGAAAACATGGCTAAATGGTTGTTGAAAGGGCTGGAAATGATTCCACTACCAGAAGGATGCTGTATAATAAATTTAAAGGAGTTAGTGGAAAAAGTAGCAGATATAACATTAGCTCCTGATGAAATATTAGTATCATTTGATGTGACGGCATTGTTCCCGAGTCTCCCAATAAAAACGGCAATAAACAATTTGTTGGATCATCTTTTAAAAAATGAAGTACCATCAAGTCAAATTCAAGCTTACATCAAAATAGTCGATACATGCATGGAGCAGAATTTTGTTCAATTTCGAGATAAATTTTACCAGCAAACATCCGGAACATCCATGGAAAGCAAATTGGCGCCATATACCTAAGCAACGTATATTCATGAGCAACATGGAGGAAAATCTAAAACAAAACTTCAACCTGTTCCCGAGGATTTGGCTTAGATATGTAGATGACATTTTTGCAATAGTGAAACAACCACATTTGTCAGCTATTTTCAACCATATTAATACAATAGATCCATTAATTTAGTTTACAATGGAAACCGAGGAAAATGGTATTTTGAACTTCTTGGATATAAAAATCATCCGAAATAACAACAATAAACTAAAATTTGTAATTTTTAGAAAGTCTACAAATACAAATAGATTTATAACAGTAGATTCCTTTCACCATGTTACGCACAAGCAAGAAGTTATTATTTCGGATGATTTTCATATCCAAGAAGTTTAAAATATCATTTTCCTCTGTTTCCATTGTAAACTTATTTGCTAATGGAGGGATGGAATCTATTGTATTAATATGGTCGAAAACAGCTGACAAATGGAGTAGTTTCACTATTGCAAAAATGTCATATACATATCTAAGCCAAATCCTCGGGAACAGGTTTAAGTTTTGTTTTAGATTTTCCACATCAACAACCATCAAAAAGGACTTAAACAACTTTAACGATAAGGTAACACAAAATTTACGGTCTGGAGTTTACCAAATTAAATGTTCAAATTGCCAGGACACCTACATCGGCCAGACATCGAGAGATTTCAGAACCAGGCTTAAAGAACATGAAAAAGCCAACTGTAATAAATCTAGAGTTCATATGTTCCACCATAACCACAAAATAGATACCACTATTTCAAAAATAATAAAAACAGTACACCAAAAAAGGTAACTAGATGCATATGAGTCATACCACATCGCTAACACCGCAAATCTCATGAACACAGATGATGCAAAATTTAACTCTCGTATTTAAAATAAACTTTTAAAATAACCATAACAAGCGCAACACTTTTTATTTTTATTAAATTTGTGGGTTTGTCCGCCTCCGTTTTTTTTTTACCTGTTGTAAAACAGGTTGTTTTACCTGTTGTTTGTAAACAAAAATTTTTATATACCAGATATAAGAGTTGTTTTTACTTTAGTTTTTTAGTTGCAAAAATTACCTGTAGAAGATCTTTACAAGATCGAAACTAGTCGTAATTTTTAATGAATAAAAATAAATAAATTCAAAAATAAAAATTTTGCTTTTTTTTTATTGTTAAGTAGGTAAGTGAAAACTGTTGGTGCTTTGTAATTGTACAAAATAATATTAATTGTAAAAAGATCACTTACGACACTCTGCTTCCAAAAAATTTATTTTTTTTTAATTTTCAATAGATTCATTTCTTATTTCTGTTTAAATTAATTATTTGCACTCATTATATTCTCAAGCTTTGGAAGTGCTCGCTGAAGTAAAGTCCACTTCATTAACCGATTTTAAAAAATTATTGAAGTTAACTTCAATATTTAAATTTTCAATAGTTGTTACTCTTTCCCATATTTCCTCATGGAATTGAAATTGTAATTTTTTTTAAATTTTTGGTTTCATTTAGTGTCTTATAGCCATGTTAACACATGAATTATTTTCTGACTCTCCAATTTGATCAGGCTGGTTATGTTTAACATACACGTCACGCTTTAATTCGACATTACATTTCATTAACTTTTATGTATTCAATTTCGGAATTTAGTTTGAAGACGGATTTTGTACCAAATAATATATTATTGCCATGTGGTCCATAAATACCTTAAATAAACTACCCAGTATGGTTTAAAATACGTTACTGCCTAATGCATTACAGTTATTTCTTTAATAGTTCAATGCTTATGTTTCTAGTATTTTGTGAACGACTTTGAAGCATAAGCTACAAGTAAATCTTTTCCGTCTTTCCATTGTGATACTATTGCACCACATGCAATATCTGAGAAATCCTTAGTTAAACAGAATGGTTTTGTAAAATTTGAATATTGCAGCAACGGTGAGTTCATAAAGATGTGTTTTATTTTTTAAACGAATTTTTACAGTTATTGGTTTAATGGTTGAGATATTCTATAATAGTTGCAAAAAGCAACAAAGTGTCTTACGACATCAGCATTTTGCAGCACTGGACCACTTACTATCACTGAATGTTTAGGTGGATCGGGTAAAATGCTAGAACCAGAATCTGGTGGGACAAATACTTTATTGTGGTTTGTAAAAATTTACATTTTTTTGGATTTGATTTCAAATTGTACCTCCGGATTCTATCAATAATTTTATTATTTTTATTATGGTTTCGCAAAGAATCACCAAATATTATTAAATCATCTACATAAAAATCATACGCTGAAAGCTATGTTTGGACAGATCTTTAATCCAAATGAAAACATTAGAATTGATAGCAACCCGAATAGTAGAAAGTTATGTAACGTTTATCGGATTGGGCTCTATTTGAATTTGATGAAATCCAGATTTCAGATCTAATACTGAGAAAAATTTTGCACGGCCCAGTTGGTCCAATATTTCATCGATTCTCGGTGATCACTTTGTTACTTAGTTGCCTTATCACAACTCCACAAATAACATTTGTTAGAGCTGAAAATTGCGAGGTTGCTCTACTGTAGTTCTAGAAAAGTACGTGGGTTGCTATTGGCACTAAATTAGAAGCAATTGATACCCAATTTTTTAGCACGTTTTAATCGTTTTAAGAGCTGATGGTTCTATTTAAGAGCTCTATAAGCCAGTTTAGAGCTCAAAACAATATCGTAGTAAAGCACGTCAGTTTATAGAGTAACTAGTTTTTATTTAGCAATTAAGTAGCAATATCATCTACAAAGGAGCTTATTTAATTCAACTAGCTTTACATTTATTACCTCTAACTGTTTACAGCGATTCCTGAAAACAAAACAAAAACAACACAAAGTATCAAGTTATTAAAAAAATAATAATAATAATAATAAAACTTATCTGAGACGAGAAACAGCTGATTGAATTACCGAGCAATTATAACAAAATAATTTTACAAAATTGTTACCATTATATAATAGTTTCGAATCAAAATTGGTGTTATTATTATCACAATAATGTTAAGGTATTGAACCAAATTGATTCTCAATTATATTGATTAATTAATTGTTTCAATATCACAATATTAAAACTAATTTCATTTTGTAAACAAACACTGCGAAAATAAGTACATATTTATTCGTTTTGACAATTCGTAATTATTTGGGATTCCCAAACTTTATTTGATTAAAAAATTATGTAAGCCAGTTAGGGAAACCTTTCTCTATTAGATGGCACTGATGTACTTAATTTCAAAAAATTGTAAGCTGATTAAGTTTAATTGTAAAGTAAAATTAAGATTATAGTATGTAAACCAGCTTTTATAGCATGTCAAAAAACTGGTAATAAAATAATCTTACAGCTAGAAAATAAATATATACAATTTTTTTATTCATTCTCAACTGTAAACTAGACGAATAAAGTGTGAATTAACAAATAAAATATATACCGCAAATTTTTATTTATCTCCTGGAATTAATTGGACACGAGAGTAATAATATAACGATATTTTTTGGGAAACATACATCAATTTGGACACGGAAAGCAGCTATCGAAATTTATTGAACACTTGGAAAATTCACCTGGATACGAGACACTTTAACTGAAGAAAAATTTATTGGCGAACGAGAACTCATTTACAACAAAACGGAGAAATTACTTCGTACTAAATAAGGCAATTGAATTTGGACGGCGATTGTGCTGATTTATGACAATATACGGCGAACCGGAATCAACACAGAAAATCAAATTCAACCCATTTAGTTGGCAATATACACTAACAGTGCATAAATTGTAATACATTTATAGCTAATTTGTTAATTCTAAATAAAAAATAAAATTTTATAAAGCTTTGATTTATATTTTGCATTGATTTAAAATATTAACTTAATAAATAAAAAGTTCTCATAGTTTTAAAAGAAATTTGATTTTCTACTGTCAAAATCTGATCACATAAATTTCAACTCAACGTAAAACTTAAAATATTAAAAATGTATAATTGCAAATCGTGGGAAAGGTATAAACTGAGTAGTGCATGTAGGTATCAAATTCGGAAAAACCAAAAGCTTATATTTAATAAACATACAAGTGTAGAGAGAATACCAATTTTTCAATCACAAAACTCCGAAACAACTCATGCAACTCAAAATATACTAACAAACCGTAAACAAAATGAGGATCCGTTCGAAATGGTACAAGAATTATGGTTCGATTACGATTTAGGAACAAATCAGACAATTAAAGCTATTAGCAAGGCTGGGCAAATTACATTACACTGAGTAATTTACGAATACCAGTAAACTCAGTAATTAAAATACAAATTACAATTACTTTCGAGTGGAGTAATTAAAATACAAATAACAATTTCTTTACATTTGTAAATTGATAAATTTGATTTGACAAAATTCGTTTTGTAAAAAAAGGAACATTATAACAACGATTATTAAGATTAGGTTTTATATTGATGGCTCTGGAACCAGATTTTAATAAGCCTTGTAAAAATTTAAATAAAAAATTTCAAATACTGAGGTAATTAAAATACAAGATACTGTTACTTGGAAAATGAGTAACTAAAATACTAATTACAAATTGTAATTTGTATTTTAATTACGTAATTCAAATACATGTAATTCGTTACTGCCCAGCCCTGGCTATTAGCTCTATAAAAAAATCGTTTGAAAATGGCAGCTCTACATCGGTGTAATCAGTTCGGTTTTTGTAAAAATAATGTTTAAAATAACAATCGCCATATAATAAATTATGGTTTGATCAGTAAACAAAATTTAAAATTTCTATTTTTATGCGTCAGATTTTTATTAATAATATATTGATAAGAGTTTTCTGCAATAAATAAATATCGAAATACACGTTGATCCATAAATCAAATTAATCATTGTAAAATGGCTACAGAAAATCGAACATTCACTTTTTTACATGAAGTTAAATTTATTTATATAAAGTTTATGTATTTTCGACCTAAGTTGTTAGCGTTCAGCATAAAAAATAAGCCGCATTAGAAATTACATATTTTTAAATATTTATTTATTTCCTTCCATAGGGTCTACAAGAGTCTCTAAATTAGCTTCAAGAGCGCCGCTGGAGCTAAATTTAATGCTAGTTGCTCTAAAATATAGCTAGAAGCGCTGCAAGAGTTTATTTACAGCTGAAATTGTTACTTGGGTCTCCAATCTTTAATATACTATGTACGAAGTGTTTTGCAAGAACTTTCCATTTTCCTAAACTAGCAAGAGTGGTAAATTGCTCCATGAGTAAGAATTTTCAATTACATTATCACGTATCATGCTTTTAACTTGACGATCAATTTCTTTTAGGTTTTCTTTACGCATTCCCCATCAATATAAAAAATGTCAACAATCTGCCCACGTATATGTACATCCAGTACAGTTTAGTTTCCAAAAGCCACCGAATGATTGAAATTCAAATTGTTCACGAAGAATTTTAAAACGTTGATTTAAATTCTCGATTTTATTTTGAATTATCTTCATTGATTGATTAAATATCGTACGATTTTAATGGGATTATCCAAATTTTTCATCAAAATTTGTACGTAGGGTTCATCATTTATTATGGCATTTGCAAGATCCATAATATATATAAAAATCTAATCTTATTATCACTTCGCTTCTTGCCGACACTACAATTGATTCATCAAATCTATTATAAATAGAGATCAAAATCGTATGATTTTTGCAAGGTATTTCCAGTGTGTATGTTGAATAATTGATGTTTGTTTTATACTTAGAAAATCTCTACCTAGAATTCCATTAGTTTCGATGGGGAAATCTTTAGATACAATTTGGAATTCTTGTTGTAGAGCAAATTAGTTTTCCATTAGTAATTTACAAGAAATGCTTGGTAAAGTCTTATTCTTCCAGCTGTAACACCTTTAATTATACATTTATCGTCACGAGATAAATTTTGAAGATATTCAACTTTCACCGGCACCACTGTAAACAATTTACCGTAACAACAAATACATTTTATTTCAAATTACTTGATCTCCCAGGATTTTCTTTGGCTCACATGCCCCATTTGGCTTTAATCCAATCTATGTATATATGTATAAAACACCATCATTATCGCACAACATTTACAAATTGCATATAATAAACACCATCTGAGTATTATGTCTGACTTTTTGATTATATTGTACATTAATATACCAAAAAAGCGCTCAAATAAACTTTATTTACGTACGTATACTCTATAGTATACCTTATTCACAGACACAACAACAACAACAACAACAAAAACCAACAAAAAATTCTAAACAAAAGCGCACATATTATCTGAGTAATAATTTCCATACCAAGTGTTTTGTGTTTGAATTTAATCTTCCAGAAAAGTTCTAACAAAAAAAAAAAAGCAAACAAAAATTGCTTTTGTATCTTAAAAGCGCAGACGATGTTCTCTCTCGTCTCTAATATTATATAAATTTTAACTCCAATCCAAATAACAATTTGAACGAAAAGGTTAAACATTTTATTATTATTTTATAAACAAAACAACAACAAAAATATTAAGGATATTATATAAATAATATAAGAAACAACATATAAGATATGAACGCCGTCATAAACATTTTAATAAAATTCAATTTATTTCTTATTTTATTTCGGTGATTTACAGTAATAAATACAACAACAACAAACACAAAAAATTTTATTGCGAAATATACGAGTACGAAACAAAAATTTTCTTTTCTATTTTCCTTGTATGTAGCCTCCTCGTACATGGCAACACCAAATAAATAAATAAAACATTTCAATAATATTTAAAACGTATAAAAATTATAAAATATTTTTTAAGCTTATTTATGGATACACAAAAAAAAAAAAAAAAAAAAAAAATAAACAAATATTCGATTCGTTTTTCACACCTCAGAAAAATACATTTTCTATTCTTTGTTTTATTTTTTTTTTTTTTGTTTATTCGGGGAAATAAAATGGAAACCATTTATTCGCGCTTTTATTACAATCCCAATTTTAAAATTGTACTTGTACCAGAAAAAAAAAAATAAAAAATAAAAAAAATATTTTATTGTTTCGATTATTTATTAAATCCATCAATAATTCTCGTTTTTATTATTATTGTTATTTTTTTATTAATGTTAATATTTTTTATTTCATTTATTATCGTTTAATCATAAGTATGGCGATTATTTACGAAAAGCATTAAGTAGTTTTCGATTTTCGATAAATAGCTTAAAATTGGTTTACTCGAATGATCAATAGAAAATATGGAATTTCTAATTTGTTCCAATGAACAGCTTGCACTTTAATCTCAAGTTAAGCGTTGAATTATTTTTGTTAGGAGTTAAAATAAACAAAAAAAAAAAATCTCGTTTCCCAAACACCTGACTTATAATCCACAATATTTTATTTTGTTCTTATAATTTGGCTTTACAAATATATAAGTTTTAAGCTTTGCAGCTACTATTTTGTAAAATGGCATAATATTGAATACAGAAAAAAAATCATTATTTTGATTAAAATGTTAAGGATTGCCTTATTCAAAATTATGGCTTAATAATGGGTTGAAATAATGTTGGTTTGAATTATACTACTGTATACTGCAATAAATGACAATAACAATAATTGAAATGACAGTTAAGAAAAAAAAGAAAGATAAATTATGTTTACAATGGTGATGTTATCACTAATTTTTATTAAAAATTAAATTAAAAATAACAGGAAGGAGTGGCAATCAAAACTATTATTTTAGTGATAATATAACTAATTTCAGTGCTGATTAACATAATTAGTATTTTAAGTTAAGCTAAATACAAACACATAAGTGTTTTCTATCTTATATAAATAACCTTTGTCCTTCCCTCGGGTCTATTTTGACTCATATGAATATTTTATTTTGAATATCTTGACAAATATAAATTAATTTTTTACTTTGTTTGACATGCCCTATGTATCATAAAACCAAAAATTCTAAAAATTATAATTAACGGTTAGAACTAAAAGAGCTTCGGTCTAAAATGACCCACAATATCTCTTAGTACTAAGTTTATTATTTTACATGTATTTTCCATCTATGAAATATTCGTATGTTATACCACAAGACGATCGAAAATTTTCGATTATACGAGACGTATTGCCTGAAACACCACGAGACCGAAGGTCGAGTGGTGTTTTGCAAAGGCAATACGTCGAAATAAGAGAAAATTATCCATTGTCGTGTGGTATACAGGAGACTATATCTTGAATAAGGTTCTTGTTGTTTTCGATCATTTCATCAATTATTTGTAAAGAATTATTCCCGAAACGATCCATTTTGGATTTATTGAAGTCGATAACTGGAAACTGACATATATAAACAGAATTGTTGTTTTTTCTTTTGTCAAATTTCAAATTTGCTAAGCCTACACGATTTTAATTATGCTACTACATTTTACAAATGTTTATATAATCGATTATACAAAGGCTTATATAATCGATGTAACCATAGTTACTATATTTTAACTATTAGAAAAAGCAGGCATACATTGATTTTTATAATTTAATGAGTGATATAGTCTGTTTTATTTTTCTATAAGACCACAAATAGAATTATTACTTTCTTTTACTCTAGTAAAATAAAGTATAGTAATCATAAAAATTGTGGACCTTGAGATTTTTAGAGATTTATTTGTCTTGAGGTCCCCTGAGTCCGAAAAAGTGGGTTTCGAAATGGTGTCTGTCTGTCTGTCTGTCAGTCTGTCAGTCTGTCAGTCTGTCAGTCTGTCAGTCTGTCAGTCTGTCAGTCTGTCAGTCTGTCAGTCTGTCAGTCTGTCAGTCTGTCAGTCTGTCAGTCTGTCAGTCTGTCAGTCTGTCAGTCTGTCAGTCTGTCAGTCTGTCAGTCTGTCAGTCTGTCAGTCTGTCAGTCTGTCAGTCTGTCAGTCTGTCAGTCTGTCAGTCTGTCAGTCTGTCAGTCTGTCAGTCTGTTAGTCTGTCAGTCTGTCAGTCTGTCAGTCTGTCAGTCTGTCAGTCTGTCAGTCTGTCTGTGTATCAGTCTGTCAGTCTGTCAGTCTGTCAGTCTGTCAGTCTGTCAGTCTGTCAGTCTGTCAGTCTGTCAGTCTGTCAGTCTGTCAGTCTGTCAGTCTGTCAGTCTGTCAGTCTGTCAGTCTGTCAGTCTGTCAGTCTGTCAGTCTGTCAGTCTGTCAGTCTGTCAGTCTGTCAGTCTGTCAGTCTGTCAGTCTGTCAGTCTGTCAGTCTGTCAGTCTGTCAGTCTGTCAGTCTGTCAGTCTGTCAGTCTGACAGTCTGTCAGTCTGTCAGTCTGTCAGTCTGTCAATCTGTCTGTGTCCTCTCTACAGCCCAGATGGTTTAATTAATCGAACTGAAACTTCAGATTTAAGGTTTTTTGATAAATTTGGAGGTCCCAGTGAATTTTACTCCAAATCGGCTAACCGGAAGTGGGCACTCCCTTGGTCCAGAAAATTTGTTTTGCAAATATCTTAAAAAGTATAAGGTTTACAAAAAACTACTTAATACAAAATGTTTCCAAAAATTAAAAACAAATAAAAATAAAAAATAAATAATTAAAAAAAAATAATTTAAAAATTAAAAAATTAAAAAAAAAATTAAGAAAAAAATAAAATTTCTCAAAATTCTCTGTTCGTAAAAAAAAGTTGTGTGTTGGGGCCACACCTTAATTTTAACTAGGGACAAATTCCATGTGCTAGCGAAACCTTTGTCATCATTGTTGGCAATGGCCGATATTGGCCCTTGGGAGTTAAGTGCGATTTCCAAAAAATAATTTTGCAGAACTTTTACTAAACGAACGATCCGTATGGATTACAGTTTCATAACTTGGTAATTAAGGGACCTATTCCATGTGCTAGCGAAACCTTTGTCATTATTGTTGAGTGAGATTTCCAAAACATAATTTCGTAGAACTTTTACTAAACGAACGATTCGTATGGATTAGGGTTTTCTAACTAAGTAATTAAGGGATCTATTCCATCTGCTAGCGAAACCTTTGTCATTATTGTTGAGTGCGATTTCCAAAAATTAATTTCGTAGAACTTTTATTAAACGAACGATTCGTATAGATTACGGTTTTCTAACTCATGGATTACGGTTTTCTAACTAGGTAATTTATTTATTTATTTAAATCTATTCTACAGTTAAAAACTTAATGAATAGTAAAAAAAAAATATTATAGATTAAAAAGAAATAAAAGGAATACTAACAATACGGAACATGAAAAAACGAAAACTTTAAAAACGTAAAATGAGATTAAAAATTGCAATTTCTAATTGCCTTCCGAAAATACACTCTGGATCTCTCAAAATTAAATAAATGGTAAAATTCATTAAAAATTCTAGCCATTGACTTGGTTGGCTCATTGGAACCATAATTCGTTCTATGAAAGTCAACAAACAAAAATTCCCTTGGACGCAAGCTTCTGGTAGGTACATAAATGCTCCAAGCAGAAATGAGTTCAGGACACTTAATGCGGCCACTAAGGGAATCACTAACAAACAAGGCAGATGCAATTTTTCGGCGTTTAACCAACGTATCAATATGAAGGCACTCACACCGAATCACATACGATGGGAGACTTCGCACCTGTTCCCACATAGGTAGATGATGATCAGATAAATGACCAAGCTTCCTGGCCATATAGATAGTAAAACGTTTCTGAATAGATTCCAATCTTGCAATAGGCACATCCTGATGAGGATACCAAACCACTACAGCATATTCAAGGTGAGATCTTACTAAAGAAGTATATAGACTAACACACGAAAATGCATCCATAAAATCCTTTGTCATTCTAAAAATAAAACCTAACATAGAATTGGCCTTTAATATTATTTTATCTATGTGTAAAGCAAAAGTTAATTTCTGATCAAACAGAACTCCTAAATCAACAGTTGAAGTTACTCTACAAAGTAGATCTCCATCAAAATAATAATTGACAATATTTGGATTGAGTGTTCTGAAAAACGACATCACCTTACACTTCTGTACATTTATGAACAATTTATTCTTAGAGCACCAACTAGACAATATATTAATTTCAGATTGCAAAAACTCAGCATCACTTACAGATTGAACATGCATGAAAATCTTCAAATCATCAGCAAATAATTAACATTTACAGAATTTAAAAATATTAGGAATATCATTCACGAATAAAAGAAATTTAGTTGGGCCTAAATGGGACCCCTGAGGGACTCCTGAATGACAATAGATATAATCTGACTTAACATCATTTAATAGAACATACTGCTTCCTACCAACTAGATAAGAAGAAATCCATTTAAGAAAATTTGGATCAAGACCAATAACCGAAAGTTTTTCAATAATAATTTTATGGTCGATTGAATCAAAAGCTTTAGCAAAATCAAAGTAAATTGAATCAACTTGGGCGCCTTTAAATTCAAGTGACTCAATAGTAAATTTAGTAAATTGCAACAGATTGGTAGTCGTAGATTTTCCACTGGTGAAACCATGCTGGTAACAAGAAATTATCTCTTTAGTATGGAATAACAAATGTTTCGACACAATTAATTCGAAAAGTTTTGGTATAGACGAAAGAATTGAAATACCACGATAATTTGATATATCAGAACGGTTACCCTTTTTGTAAATTGGAACAATGTGAGAAATTTTCCAAGCTGAAGGAAATTGTCCAGAAATTAATGATTGGTTAAAAAGCTAACATAATGGAGTTACAATATATGAGCTCACACATTTAAGTATTGACGAAGGTATCCCATCAGGCCCACATCCATTATTAAAATCTGACAGGTAATTGAGCAACCTATTCTATGTGCTAGCCAAACCTTTGTCATCATTGTTGGCAATGGCCGATATTGGCCCTTGGGAGATTAGTGCGATCTCCAAAATATAATTTTGCAGAACTTTTACTAAACGAACGATCCGAATGGATTAGGGTTTTTAACTAAGTAATTAAGGGAACTATTCCATGAGCTAAACTATTACTAAACGAACGATTCGTATGGATTAGGGTTTTTTAACTAGGTATTTGAGGGACCTATTCTATGTGCTAGCCAAACCTCTGTCATCATTGTTGGCCATGGCCGATATTGGCCCTTGGGATTTGAGTGCGATTTCCAAAAAATAATTTTGCAGAACTATTACTAAACGAATGATCCGTATGGATTAGGGTTTTTTAACTAGGTAATTAAGGGAAATATTTCATGTGCTAGCGAAACCTTTGTCATTATTGTTGAGTGCGATTTCCAAAAAATAATTTCGTAGAACTTTTACTAAACGAACGATCCGTATGGATTAGGGTTTTCGAACTAGTTAATTAAGGGACCTATTCCATGTGCTTGCGAAACCTTTGTCATTATTGTTGGCAATGGCCGATATTGGCCCGTGGCCCTTAGGAGATGAGTGCGATTTCCAAAAAAATAATTTTGCAGAACTTTTATTAAACGAACGATTCGTATAGATTAGGGGTTTCTAACTAGGTTATTAAGCAACATATTCCATGTGCTAGCGAAACATTTGTCATCATTGTTAGCAATGGCCCATATTGGCCCTTGGGAGTTGAGTGCGATTTCCAAAAAAAATAATGTTGCAGAACTTTTACTAAACGAACGAACCGTATGGATTAGGGTTTTTTAACTAGGTAATTAAGGGACCTATTCCATGTGCTAGCGAAACCTTTGTCATCATTGTTGAGTGCGATTTCCAAAAAATAATTTCGTAGAACTTTTATTAAACGATCGATCCGCATGGATTAGGGTTTTCTAACTAGGTAATTGAGCAACCTATTCTAACTTTGTCATCATTGTTGGCAATGTCCGATATTGGCCCTTGGGAGTTGAGTGCGATTTCCAAAAAATAATTTTGCAGAACGTTTACTAAACGAACGATCCGTATGGATTAGGGTTTTTTAACTAGGTAATGAAGGGACCTATTCCATGTCATGTGCTAGCGAAACCTTTGTCATTATTGTTGAGTGCGATTTCCAAAAAATAATTTCGTAGAACTTTTATTAAACGAAAGATACGTATGGATTAGGGTTTTCTAACTAGGTAATTGAGCAACCTATTCTATGTGCTAGCCAAACTTTTGTCATCATTGTTGGCAATGGCCGATATTATCCCTTGGGAGTTGTCTGCGATTTCCAAAAAATAATTTTGCAGAACTTTACAAAACGAACGATTCGTATGGATTAGGGTTTTTTACTTTCTTTTACTCTAGTAAAATAAAGTATAGTAATCATGAAAATTGTGGACCTTGAAATTTTAAGAGATTTATATGTTTTGAGGTCCCTGAGTCCGAAATAGTGGGTTTCGAAATGGTGTCTGTCTGTCTGTCAGTCTGTCAGTCTGTCAGTCTGTCAGTCTGTCAGTCTGTCAGTCTGTCAGTCTGTCAGTCTGTCAGTCTGTCAGTCTGTCAGTCTGTTAGTCTGTCAGTCTGTCAGTCTGTCAGTCTGTCAGTCTGTCAGTCTGTCAGTCTGTCACAGTCTGTCACAGTCTGTCACAGTCTGTCACAGTCTGTCACAGTCTGTCACAGTCTGTCAGTCTGTCAGTCTGTCAGTCTGTCAGTCTGTCAGTCTGTCAGTCTGTCAGTCTGTCAGTCTGTCAGTCTGTCAGTCTGTCAGTCTGTCAGTCTGTCAGTCTGTCAGTCTGTCAGTCTGTCAGTCTGTCAGTCTGTCAGTCTGTCAGTCTGTCAGTCTGTCAGTCTGTCAGTCTGTCAGTCTGTCATGTCAGTCTGTCAGTCTGTCAGTCTGTCAGTCTGACAGTCTGTCAGTCTGTCAGTCTGTCAGTCTGTTAGTCTGTCTGTGTCCTCTCTACAACCCATATGGTTTAATTAATCGAACTGAAACTTCAGATTTAAGGTTTTTTGATAAATTGGGAGGTCCCAGTGAATTTTACCCCAAATCGGCTAACCGGAAGTGACCACTCCCTTGGTCCAGAAAATTTGTTTTGCAAATATCTTAAAAAGTATAAGATTTACAAAAAACTACTCAATACAAAATGTTTCCAAAAATTAAAAACAAATAAAATAAAAAAATAAAAAATTAAAAAAAAAAATTAAGAAAAAAATAAAATTTCTCAAAATTCTCTGTTCGTAAAAGAAAGTCGTGTGTTGGCCACACCTCAATTTTTTCAAATGTACTACTTTTTTTATTTACGTTTCGTGTTGCTTCAATATTAAGACATCATTCTCAGAGAATGACTCTTGCGCTCAAAAACATCTGCTTACGTGGAGTTAGACGTTGAATATGCTAGTGAGGATGACACAGATATTGGATGAATTATCATTATTTCAATTACTAATGACGAAAAACATTTTACAAATGGTAATAGTGAATACTAATTTGGAAGGACGACGGGTGTATAAAGAAGAGTGGAAAGATTCAGATTAAATTGAGTTGGATGCATTTATCAGGCTTCTCATATTAGCGGAAGTATACAGATCAAATAACGAAGCGCTAAATAATTTATAGCACGAAAAAAGGGTCGACTTATTTTTCGGGCAACCATATCTCTAAAAAGATCCAATGTCATTTCTCGTGTTATACGATTCGATGAACGCTGTAGGCGAGCTGCTTGCAGATGTCAAGATAAGCTAGCCCCGATCAGAGATTTATGGGCTAAGTGGATAGAAGTATTGCCAACCCTATATAATCCTGGCGAAAATGTTACTATTCCAGGACAGTGTCCTTTTCGGCAATATACGCCAAAGAAGCCTGCCAAATACGGCAATTAATTTTGGGTACTGTGTAACTCCGAATGTATTACGTGTGTAACATCCAAATATATACAGGCAAGGAACAGGGTAGTGCGCCTGAACAAAACCAGGGATTACGTGTAGTTCTAGATTTATGTTCAAGACAACTGGAAGAAAGAAAGAAATGTAAATTTCGATAACTTTTTTACGTATTACCAACTAGGACAAATGCTATTAAAAAAAATATAACGATGACTGGTACCATTAGAAAGAATAAGGCATCAATTCCTCCAACACTCCTCGATGTAAAAGGAAAACCGGTGTTCCCCTCAAACTTTACATTTACTCAGAAAACATCATTGGTTTCGTATATCCCGAAAAAAAATAAGTGTGTTATATTTATTTATTTATTTCTTTACAATAAATTTATAAAGGTAAACCAACCCCACTTACACAATATACTTTGAGCTAAAGCTCATTCGTGTAGTAGATTATGCAAGATGAGATGGGAATTAACATAAACGCCAAATCTTTGAGTCAAAGTTGTTTATTTCTTAAAGTGGTATATTTGCCGCTTTAAACAATAGATTTTGGATTTTCCAAGTAATGGATTAATGTATGGCATTATTTACACAAAAAACTTCGATCCGCAAATAGCACTTTCCACAAAAGCAAAGAGGTGGCCAGCGATACAGAAAAAAGCCTATTATTGTATTGCGTTTTATTATTCTATTTTATTTAGTTATTCTATTTTTGAACAATTTTATTTATTATTTTATTTACACAAATTTTTATTTTCTTAATTTATAATTTATTATTTACAAAAGGTGTTTCTTGGTTCGTTTCAGTCTGTCTGTGTATTAAGAGACTGATATTTGAACAGCCGAACAGGAGTGGCGATCGCTCCGTTGAAATGTCCTATCTCGTTAGTTACATTAACGGAGTCAATGGGCCTATACAGAGTGAAAGGAAGGAGAGTGTGGTCAGTCGATGCTTGCGTCAGTAGCTGTGCAGGAGGATGTTCGTCGAGATGAGTATCTCGTATCTTCCTTCACTGAAGTGTATTGTACTGCAGACGAAGCTGTTTTAAGATGTCTGTTGACTCAAGTGAGTAAGTGTGCAGTTTGTGTCGTGCTAGGCAGGTGGGAAAGGAAGCGTCGAAGCACACACCAGGTAAGTTCCACCAATACCTGATGTGTACCTCTATTCTTCCCTCACTGTACACTACACCAGTCCGACACAGGAGTGATGCAGTGACCGAGTTTACGGTGACAAAGTTATACGGTGACAGTGGAAGTGTGTTTCGACTGTGGCCGTATAAATTGCAGGGTGCGGGGAATGGCTGGCTGGTCGTTTTGCTATACGACCATTGGAGAGAGCCACTTGAATGAAAACACAAAATAAAATAAATTTATTGAATCTAAATAAAAAATTGAAAAATTAAAAAAAAATTGAACCCGGACAATAAAACAAACTGTCAAAAATTTACAATATCAAAAGAAAACAAAAATTCATGAGGTGACGGTATTGTTGTTGGTGCTGATGGTGTCGCTGAAAATGATTACAGCAGTTAGACGAGGTTGGCTGATGCTAGTCGCTTTGATGATGATGATAGCGGTGATAGCGGCGATGATGGTGATGGTTGCGGTGGTGGTTTAATTAGCTGCTCGTCGATGGTGGCATGGCCAAAATGAAAGTGGCGATGACAGTACTGCTGCTGCTGGACCCGTTAATTTTATACTTTTTTGTTGACTCCATTACGATTATTGCTGGTGAGCATGGCACCAGATATGTAACGGTAGTACCATGCGTATGGTACATGGAACTTCGTGTATGACTGCGTGTGTCACATGTATATAGGATTACATGCCCCTCTAGTGTGTATATGAGCAAAACGTTGATAACAGCTATTTTAAGCACTTTGACACTAATTTTTATGTCCTTAATTTATAATTTATTATTTACAAAAATTATTTGCTATTTTTCAAATTAACATTTTTGTAAATGGTACTGGATTATAATAAAACCAAAGGAGAAGTAGACCGGTAACAAAAAAAAAAATTGCAGCTTACTCAAGTAAAAGAAAAATCAATAGGTGATTTAGGTGATTCTTTAGTAAAACCTCATTTAGCGAGAAGAGTTTACATGCCTAGAGCGCTAGGTTCTCGGAATATAATAACCGTTTTATAATCATCCAAGGATCATTCAATGCCAGAAACATCGGAAGAAGCCACCTCTAATCAAAAATGAGGCCGGTGTACATTCTACAAAAAACCGGACATTATTGGCCGAACATTACGTTTTGAGTTTGTGTCAACCAAGCATCGAATCAATTAAATGATTTTTCTAATTTTTCATTTTGGAATTTGGTGAGCTTTGATCTAAAGCATTTGGCCAGGCTAGGCCATTAAAGTTATCAAAACAGTAGTTCTCATTGACTTTCCACTTTTGACGAATAAAAATTAATCTCCCTGTTATAACCTAAAATTTGCAGTTCAGATTATAATTGGAAATACAACGTGCTAGCATATCTTGCTAAAGTTATCATTGCTCACAAGTGCATTGTATAAGATATTTTAGGCCTTCAACCAAAAAAATTCGCAAATCGATATATTAATTCAATTAAAGTTGTTGAATTTTGAAATTTCGAACTAAATTTTAGAATTGATGCAGCATAAATTGAGAATAGTGCAAATTAATGCTTAAATATCAGTAAATCTTTGACCGACATTGTTATTCTAAAATACTTTGAAATTTTACAAGAAGTGTTGTGAATTTTTGAATTCCACCAATTTGAAATGTTTTAAATGTTGTTTTAAAATTAAAATTTTACAATACTGTTCTGAAATTGGTCGAAGATTTAAAAGCAGGTTTTGACTTAAAAGACTAATAATGAGCTTACTGAAATGAATTTAACAAGAATAAAACTGCCTTTACAAACTAAACGAAATCAAAATCTGCCATATGGAACCCATTTAGACTTGTTGTATAGGTAAAAGAGAAAATTTTAAAAGACGTTTTCCCCATTATTAAAACCAATCCTCTATGTTGTAAATTAAGTAAGTAGGTTATAGAGAGAATAATGAGTGAAAACTCATTATTCATTGATTTTCCATACATTATTCATTCACAGCGATAGATGAATTCACTCATTATTCAATTGTTGTAGAGACATTTTCCATTGGTATTTAATATTAAAAAATGGTATTTTAAAAAAACCGAAAAATTTATTTCCAGAATCCAAATATGACTCTAACACATTTTTCGACTTTTGGCGCTTGTGACTTTATTTCTTAGCACGGCAGTATCTATCACCTAATTTACAAGGTGTATTTTACGTAAAAACTTGCGACTGTTCCCCCAACACTATCAATCCAATTTTTATTTATCGACTTATAGAATGACACCATGGATTGGATCCAGTATCCTGTATTGCTAATATCTATTAAAAGTTTGACTTTATTGAATTTGGTGCGCATTTTTGTTTGGTGTGCTTGTGTTGGCACTAATAAGCCATCTATTCTAATGTTCAGGGCTCTAATGCCACAGTTTTAAAAGATATTGTCAGATCGTTCTGAAAAGTCATCTTCAGTCAGTCTTACTAAATGGATAAACATATACTATTATTGCCAAAAGCCAGAAAAAGTGAACTTGTTAAATTATTTTTTCAGCAAACAATGATCCATCCCAACAATGAACCAAACAGGCTAACCTCATAAAGAATCATCCAAAACGTTAAACTAATTAAATTATCGCGATAAAATCCAGTCAAATAAACAAACGAACTATATAATACCATTTATAATCCAGATGCAATTTATATCAACATACATTGTGCCATCTAATAAATTGTCAAGAATCCGCACCCTTCCCCCTGATATATCTTTAAACAGTATATAATTGGTTTTATGTCTGAAAATATTTTTATTATCAAAAACTTTTTATCTAAAAAACAGAAAAAAAAACAGAATTTACAACCACTATGGTGACTAAAAGTCGATGAACAAAACAAAAAGACACACACACAAACAAAACAAAGACCAAAACTAAAAAGTTTAAATTAATTTATATTCCATGTTTGTTATCAGTTCCATCCATACATATATACATATATAACATAAATAGTTGTATACATACACATAATTTATAAATTGAAGGTAATTAAATAATCAAAAAGTTAATGCAATAAATTTATCTCTCATTGTTAAAATTGATGTCAAGAAAATAAGAATCTAAAGCTATCGTCTTATGCATATGTACCAACAAAACAAATTTTTGGATATCATCCAAAAAAAATTTGAATTTTTTGAATTTATATTTAAAAGAAAGTATATAACTTGTAAGTACACAGCTTTACTACTATTTTAGTATTTTATTTGAGGAAACAACAAACATGAAAGTTGATGTGTTTTCTTGTCTATTTCACAAAAACAATATTAATACATAAATTATTTTAAAAAATTGTCTAAGCTGCATACATGTTTATATATGTGTATGGCAAAAGATAAAGAACATTAACCTCGATGTTAAATTTTCTTTATTGTTAAGAAATAAAACCAAACCAAACCAAAAAAAAAAAAAAATAACTCCAGCTTCCAATATAATTTAGTGTAAGTTTAAAAACACATAGTGATTTATGATAAAAAGTTCTTAAAAAAAACAAAATAAAACCAAATCTAATAAAATAATAACAAACAAGTTGAAAAATTGAAAATTATGTTTGTTGTTGTTGCAGTACAAAATAATAATAATAATAAAAAAAAAAAAAAACTAAATTGAATAAAATAAACATATATTAGACCGTCAAGTTATATACGAGCTTTTACGATACGAGCAGATATATAAAACTGGAAAGTTTATTTTAATATTTTTTTTTTTTTTTTTTCGAAATAGCTCTGGTTAGTGTAGCAATATAATGCAAGTCTTAAATCAAAATAATAAAGTAGAAAATTTGGTGGTAATTTATTATGTGGCACTGCAACAAAATGTCAAGCTTCAAGCTTGTAGGTATATCTACGATATAGAAAATGTTGTTGGGTTGAATAAATACAATTTATTTGATATGTTAGTTATAAAATATACTGTGACTCTATGTATGCATGTGTTTGCGTTTTATTAAGCTGGAAAAATTGTATTCAAATTTCCTTGATGTTTGGAAAAGCTAACAATGTTAATAAGCTAACAAACCATTATACAATATTTACATTTTTATTTTATATATGTTTATCTCAACAAAATAATTTTGTTCTAAAAAATAGATATGAAAGGAGTGGAGTGTTGGTATCGCGCTTTAATGATATTATGCTTCCGCTTGAATTATAGCAAATTGACTCTTGTCATTTGGCTTTTAATGTAATTTTCATTTTTTTTAATATTTACCATCTGATAATTATTTTGAACTACATATTCTATGGAAATAGTACCGAGTGATTAATTTCTATACTAATTAATGTCGCTAAGATTAAATTTCAGCATTCGATCAAAAAAAAAAAACACGCGTTTTCAAGGTTTAACTTTCATCTAAAAATTCAATTCGTTATAAAATGTAGAGAATGTAAGTTAATCTCTAACGAAATCCGACTCCTCAAAATTCCTCAACTAAACCAAATCCTAATTTACTAAAAATCCGATTCAATAAAATCGAGACTTAGGATTTACCTGAACAACGGGAATCACAAGTATTTAAAAAATAATTAAATTTGAGAACCGCAACATCTCTCTAAGGATTTTGACAAAAACAAAATGTGTATTCAAAATTAATGATAGACTCTGAAACCAAATTACTTAAAGAGGTTTTTATGAAAATTTAATTATTGTTTGTTTCCAGCTTATTCTAAATTTTAAAAGCTCGTAAAGCTATTTAACCTACGTAAATCTAATAAATAGGCAAATAGGCCCAAAATTGACCAAACGTGGCCCAAGAATTAACCTGGACACGAAAATCACAATTAATTGAAATTTTAATAAATTTGACAACAACAATCGATGGTTTGGATTTTAACAACAACAAATCTTCACAATGATTTATTTTAAATGTAAAATTTATATTGACGATAAACGCAAGAATCTGAAACCGAACTAAGCTTAAAGTGGGATTTAACATTAATTTGTTTATGGTTTGCGTTGAGCTTATTCAAAGCTTTAAAGCTTGAAAAGCTCTTTAATCTAAGTAAATGTAATAAATAGGTCTAATTTTCATGAGAATTTATCTAAACACCAAAAATCATAAGTAAGTTGAAATTTTAATAAATTTTAAAATATCAACGTTCGAATGTAATGATTTTCACAACAATACTTGATAATGATTTATTTCAATATTTCATGTAAAATGTACATTTATAATAAACGCAACAATCTGGAGCCAAAATATTTAAAGTGTTTTTTAAGATAGTTAAATCGTTCATTGTTTCTAGGTAATTCCTAAATTTTAATGTTCATAAAGCTCTTTAACCTAAATAGTTAATAAATAGGCTAAACTTTGACGAAACGAAGCTCAATGTGGTTAACCTGGACACGAAAATCACTAGTTATTGAAAATTTAATAAATTTAACAAAAACAACGTCCGAATGTTGAGATTTTAGCAACAACAATACTACATAATAGTTTTTCTCAATAATTGATCTAAACTGTATTTTACAATCAATGCTACTACAACCTGGAACCGAAATACTTAAATTATTTTTTCAGATAATTAATTCGTTCCTTGTTTCGAGTTTATTCTAACCTGTAATAGAAAATTTAGTCTTAAGAAAAAGTCAGTCTTAGGAGTATAAACTTTGGTTTTTTTCGGTGAATTTCAAGAACACATGCACTGGAACCAAATTATCCTTAAAGTCGAATTAAATAATAATTTAATCGTTGTTGGTTTAGAGCTTATTCCACACTCTAAAAGCTCAGAAAGTTCAGTAACATAACTTAATATTATAAATAGGTTCAACTTCGACCAAACACGGCACAAGAATTAACCTGGGTACAAAAATCATAAGTATTTGAAATTTCAATAAATTTGACGACAGTAACAACGATGGTTAGGATTTTGACAATTACTTTTCACACTGATTTATTTACAATAAATGGTACAATCTGGAACCGAATTACATAGTGTATTATAAGATAATATAAACGTCGTTTGTTTCGAGCTTATTCTAAACTTTTAATGCCCACAAATCCGCCTATCATTCTTAAAAAAGAATAGGTACATTCAGCTTTGACCAAAGTCGGCGTAAGAATTAACCAAAGCTTCGAGAATCAGAAATATGCATGCCAGCTTACGGTGGTTCCTCTCTTGAGGTCCATATATCATTTTTCAATCAACTGCTAGAAATATTTTCCAAATTCATCATGCGGCACAAATCCACAGCATAACAAGAAATAATCATCGCCCTCTGTCCTTTGCATTTGAATAAAAGTCTGCGAAAATAACATGGACAAATCATTAAAAGCGGACAAGTTAAGTTCAAATTCCAGCCAAATCAACCTGATATCATGCCAACCTCTCACAAATCCTAAAATACGCACCGTTGTTGTCTAATAAAAGCATATTGTAAAATTTAAGATGCAACAGAAATGATATCTGGGTTGTAAATTTGAAATAGTCACTGTTTAATTATTTTATCAGTGTCTGAAGAAGATCTGTTTCTATTATAAAGTCATCAAATTATCATCTTAAAACTTAAGCTTTAAAATAAAAATGGTAAGCTCAAAAGGGAGACAAACGATTGATAATAGAAATTAGCCTTAATTTCGCATACTCGAAAACTGTCGATAGTAACATTTTTGGTATTGCCGCAACAGAAAAACTTGAAGGCAAACATGTTTCTTAGTAATTAAAAAAAAAAGATGAGAATAAATTAATTCCGTTAAGTTCTACTGTTGCAAAATTACCCAAAAAGTTACTGACGACAATTTGCGAGCATGCGGTATAAAGGTAGAGACAAACTTGACAGAACGAAGGTGGAATTACGCAAGGAGCGCAAAAACAAATTTAATCCTGTAAAAATAAAAGTTTTGCTGATAATCTACACACATGCTTTTGGCATTAAACTTATTAACATAACTTTTTTTATGACCATAATATCATAACCTAAAACAATTTGGTGGCTCTAAATCCTACTTTATATAAACCCATAGCATACAACCGGCGGGTTCCTTTATAGCGAGTAAGATAACTTGAATGTTTTCAAAATTAGCTTTACAAATATGTTTAATTTTTTAATTGTTTTCCACATTACAAAGTAACACTTCAATACACTTTAATCCACTTTGCGTGTATTTTTGAAGATAATTTAATTTTAGTATCTAATGCCCTGCAACCATCGAGTTACAGCGTGACAGCGTCGAGGCTATCTGTGGGTATCGCTGATGTCACCTCACATTATAAACGAACCTTTATTGTATTCACCATCTTGGTTTTTAAATTGACCGAGAAAAAAGCAATCTGCTATGTATTATGAGTGAGTCAACCTCTAAACGGAGGACAAAGAGATGGTTTTTTGGGACGAACAAAGGGTTGCATATTTTTGACGTTGGGCTGGCAATTGTCCTGGCCAAAAGCGGAACCAAATTTTGATAAGTTTCTTGTCTTGCGTGCTGCCTAAAGGAATACACAAAAGGATGGGCTAATGTAGAATGTGCCATGAAAAGTAAACCATCTGAATTCCAGTTGAATTGGGCAACATAAAAAAAATACAAAACTCTCTATGGAAAAAATTATAAAACAATTCAATTGGTTAGCAGCGATATAAATTGCATCAAGTGTTCGGTTGCTAATACCTACATTTATCAAATTTCCTCACGAAAATTAACAGAAATATACATAAACACATAGCGACATATACGTTGGGCACATGAAGAAAACTTAAAAACTTCCAACATGTTTTAAAATTAAATCATTTTCAAGAATATTGTGAAGATATTTTGATAAATAATTTTGAAATAGTCTGGAAAATGAAGATGTCTACTCAAATTCAAATTATTTCACATTTGTCCAGAAATTCTGGAATAGGAACATTAGAATTTTAAAATATTCTGGCGAATGGGAGATTTTCATTCTAATTATTCTAAAATTAAATCTCTCTTTTTCAAAATATTTGAAAATTATAGTTCCTTTAAGAAGTCACTCTGAGAAAATACTGGAAAAGGAATACTTAATTTTAAAATAGTATTAAAGCACATCGTTAATGCATCGATGAAGTTTCAGACTAGGTTCATTTAGCAATAACGTTTATTATCGGTGACTGGCTTTATTTAATAAACTCCCACTAAAGCTTAAACAGGTAACGTATCAGAATATTTTTATAAAATAGCAGACTACCTAGTAAGTAACTTAAAACTAATGTTGCTTAAAACAAAACGTAAGAATATGAATTTTTGATGATTGTTTGTTAGCAAACAGTTCTATATTATATTTAATGATATTTTTTGAACAATAACTGAATTATATAGAATTTTTCATAATAGTTTATAAAGTTAATAATTTTATAATGTTAAATCAATCAAAAATTAAGTTCCAAATTTTCAAATAGTTAAGAATACAAGAATCTATAAAAAACAATATCAATAAAAAAATTAGCATTAAGCTTATTGTTATAATTTTCAATTATTGTAAAAATAAAGTAAAAAAAAAAATAATAAATTAAAGCTTCCTTGTCCAGAAATATTGGAAAAAGAAGAAAAGATTCAAATATTCTGGGAAAGGTAGATTGCATATTTTATTTAGCTATACTAAAATAATTTTTTTTTTATTTAGAAACGATTTAACAAAAATATTTAAAACTTTAAACCTTATTTGGATGCCAGTCAAATACAAAAAGTGTGGCCCGCCAGGAGCAGAAGGCAGTACTTTTCAATCAATAAATTTTTCAACACGAATTTAGTAAGCAGACTTAATAGAACCAAACCTTTTGAGCTGGTGTAATTGTTAGAGTAAACAGCATTGTGCTGTGAAGTTTGAGTATATTAGTAGAGTGTACTAGTAAAGTGTTATCGCTCCCGAATTTTTTTTCAAGCATTTTTCACTTTTAAAAAGAGAAATAAAATCCTAAGGTCTTATTTCACTTTCCGTATTAATTTATAGGAATTGTGTAAAATATTTTTAAAAAATGAGATTTAATTTTAAATTCAATTATAGGTTAAAATTCTTTTACAGAATTATGGAAAGGGAAGATCTAATTTTAAAATATTCTTCAAAAAAGAGATTTTATTTTAAAATTAGAATGGAAATCATTATTTTCTAGAATATTTTAAAATTCTTATAAAAAGTTATTTTTATGTCCGCTCTTATTTCGCTTTATAAAGTAAGTAAAACAATTTCTGGAGCTAATCCACTGCGAACTAAACTCGTTCATTAATGACTTTATTCCCCACCAACATTTATTCATAACTCCCCCCCCCCCACCCCGCCATTAAAACATGCATTAAAACATCTGTATTAGTTTGAGATTTTCTGTTAAACCAAAGGTCTATTCTTTTCTGATGATGACAGATTTTCTACTAATCCAAGGATAAACTAACCTCAAAATGATAATTTATTTAAAAATTTCGCAAATCAAACAATACAATCCGAGGAAATATTGTGTGCAATATTTTTCAAAAAGTTTTAAATTTTTTGGTAATTTCTCTGATTAGTTCTGAAGAAGTATAAACATCTTTGTTAGAAGTATAAACTACGCACTACTAAATAAAGTAAAAGTGTTCATGTGTTTTTACCTAATTTTAATTTATTAATTAAGGATTGGGGTCGGTTGTGAGTTTGTGACATCCTTCCACATTATTTTTTTGCGAGAAAACTGCAATTTGGCATCGCCTCCTTTGCATCAGAATTATCGTGAATACTTCGATTTTGGAAGTTTCTTATGTTTAGAGTTTTGTCTAACATCTTTATATAAAATACTATTTAGCGCAGAATACCATTTTGTAATCTCTTTCGGACTTACGAAAGCTAAACTTTTCAGTAAACAATTTTTTTTTCATTCCATACTTAACTGATAAATATACGCTTTGGATTTTCCGACACAGAATCGGTCCAAAATGAAACAGATAGACTTTGAATTGTGCAGAACATACACTGAATCGCTGGTTTTTTCAAAGTCAGTAATTATTCTATTCAGGTTCAAATTTATTTTAAAATTATTAAAATTTAGAAAAGTTCTGAAAAGAATCGCAGTGTACAACTTTAATTTTACCGGACATAAAGCCAAATAAAAGAGAAACAATTGTGGACCTTACTTTAAAAATTGGCATTTCGACTTTTTCTTCATTTTAAGCAAATTGCAAAAAAATTATCTTCTAGCATTTTAAATCTGCAGTAAAAAGTGGGTTACGGTTGAAATAAAGCATTTACGGAATCTAATTGCTTAACTAAAAACTAAATTTTTTAATTATTTCTTTTGTGTAGTTTTGAAAATAAATGTTACGAGTGGAACTGATTTCATCTTTCTAAAATAAACAAACCTAATCTTGGTCACCTTCCTAACTTAGACCTGATTATCTTCCGAATAGGTATCAATGGAAATATTCTCGGTAAAACCTTTCGTAGAAGAGTTAATTTTTTAGCACCAAGTGGATACTGATTTAAAAAAGATACCGTTACCTAGGTGCTCATCCAAAGATTTTTCTGTGTTATTATGGTGCCAACGAAATTCGAATTGATCCACAGGAGAGACCGTTTGTTTCCATGCATAAAGTTAAATTGCTTCCTGGGTGTATTGACCAATTCCGATGATTTTGAGCATATTGTAATATTACAGGTATAAAATTGTCGTGACATGACGTAAAAAGTTGAACACCACTAGCACATATACAACTCACTTGCAAATATATTGTGACAAGAATTTGAACTAATTTGAAATCACGTCAGGCAGGCAAATTTTTCCGTTAGCACTCGGGAAATATGGGATGTTTCAAAGTCGATTAAGATCATCTTTCGTAATAATTTAAAATTTAAACGTGTCCTTCTTAATAAAACTTTCAAATTTCATTTAATTTTGTTTCTATTTCCACATTTACTTCGGTATAAAAAGACGAAAGTATTGAAATCCTGTCTCAAATGATCAAAAATTTGGTTGGTCCAAAACCACTTTTCTCGATGTTTTGAAAGTCCCTGTCTGGTGGAGCAATCTATATATATATATATAGAGGAAACCACACTACAACGGAAATTGACGGGACCAAACATGTTGTCAGTTAAACTGAGGATTTGTGATTTTTTTTATAAAAATGTTATTGGGATTCTATATCTTCCAATGGAAATGAGATATTCAAATGATTTTTAGACGAAGTTCTGGAATATTGCCAAGTAGGATGGAACTAGGCTATTCCTTACTTGATTATAATGAAATATGACATGTGCGTTGGAAATGGGATTCTAAAATGGTTATTCGATAAAGTTATGGAATATGGTCAGTGAGGACGGAACTTGGCTATTTTTAAACTTATTATGATGAAATTGGATCTGGTTGATGGAAATGGGATTCTAAAATAATTTTGAGATAAAGTTCTGGAATATGGCCAGGTATGATGGAACTTGGCTGTTTCTTAACCGATATAAAATTTGACAGGTGCGTTGTAAATGGGATTCTAAAATGATTTTTAAATGAATTTCCGGAATATGGCTAATTAGGACGGAACTTGGCTATTTCTTAACGGATTTGAGTGAAATTTGTCGTCTGCCATGGAAATGGGATTCTAAAGTAATTTTTGGATATAGTTCTGGAATATGGCAAAGTAAGATGGAACTTGGCTATTTCTTAACCGATTATGATTAAATTTCACTTATACGATGGAAATTTGGTTCTAAACTGAGTTTTAGGGCTAAAAATCAAATTAAAATTCCCTTTCCAACGCGCATATCAAATTTCGTTTATTTATTTTATTTTGGTCATATTCTAGAATTTTCAATAATAATATAATCCAAAAATTATTTAAGAATCGCATTTAAATCATGGATATCAAATTTCACTAAAGCCGGCTAAGAAATTGCCAACCACCCAAATTGGTCATACTCGTAGATATAATTTACTAAAGGTTCAATTTGAAATATAAAAAGGTCAATCTGAAAAATCTGTCTATGTCCGCTCTAATAAAGTGTCAGCTTATCTAAGGGAGGTTTACATTGGAAAACTTCGGCTGCATGAGACTTAAAAGTTTGTCCGCTGAAGTGAGGATTCCGCTAAATTGAGTGTCGATTGAAATGAGGTTTCACTGTATTTAAAAGTGAGTGTTTATATATATGTACAGTACATATATATGTATGATATTTAAACAAATGAACACGTATAAAGTTACTACAGAGAAATTTCTAAGTCTTCAAAAATTGAGTTGATTTTTGATGACGGTATGATGGTATGAAGGTATGATATTATGATGGTATAATGTTATGATGGTTTGTATATAAGAATTGTGTGATGGTGATGGTAATGGTGATGGTGGTATGATTGATGATGATGGTATGATAGTATCATGGTGTCATGGTGTGGTGGTATGATGGTATGATGGTGACTGTATGATGGTATAATGGTATGTTGGTATGATGGTATGAGGTGAGCAGAGGGTTGAGATTTGGTTCGACCTAATTTGAGTTGAAGTTAAGTTATGGTTTAGTTAGCCTGCATTGGGGTTAAGTGAATTATTCGGTTAGGGAATTATTTAAGAGTTGAAAACTTTTAAGTAAATATATGCAGATTGAAAATGTTCATAATATTCAGATCTGAATTGAATTTTGGTAGAAACTCGATATGGTCAGTTTTGATAATTTGGCGACTAAAGTGTACTTTACGTATACATCGAGAAACTCTAGTAATTCAAGATATAGTTAAAAGATATAGTTTCTGGAAGAATAACCAACCCTTCTTCCAAATACAATAAAGTTTCAAGAATTGTAATATTACATTTAGAGGGTGGTGTTTTGCCCCAATTAGTCGATTGTGATCAGATGTCCTTTTTTGATGGCTTGGCTAGCAGGGGCTAAGACAGTACAAATGTGCCCCTTATAATATTTTGGTTTCTGGGTTTAGTGCAAACGATATTGGTTGGTGTGTAAATGAAATATTGCGCCGTCCACTATAAGCATGTTACATCTCTTCGTTAGAAGAAAGCAGGTGCTTCTGGAATATAGTATGAATATTATTGAAAAGTATGAATATCCATTTTATTTATTTGTTTCAAATTCACAAGTCTAGAGCTGCCGCGATATTTTCTAGAGTTTCCAGATAAAAAACGTTTTTTAATATTGACAATTTTTTTAAGATTTTTTTTTTTTTAAATTTGGATGCCAAAACTTAGAACAAAAAATCTTTAAAAAAAAATTTAGAGAAAATCAATTAGGAGAAAAATATTTTGGTAACAAGCTATAAAGCTCTCTATTTACAAATATTTTAAAATTAAAGCTTCATTTTACAAAATTTCTGGAAAAGTAAGATTTAATTTTAAAACATTCTGGAAACGGGATACTTCCAATATAAATTTCCATTCTATAGTTTTAATATTAAATCTCTCTTTTTCCGAATATTTTGAAGGTATTTTGGTAATGAATTTTGAAATAGCCTGAAAAAGGCAAACTCAATTTCGTAATCAGAATATAACCCTGCCTTTTCCAAAATAATTTAAAATTGTCTTTTGCATTTCCATAATTTTTGTGAAAAGAAGCGTTCATTTTAAAACATTCTGGAAAAGTGAGATTTTCATTCTAGTTTTATAATTAAATCTTCATTTTCAAAAATATTTTATGATTACAGCTTCCTCGCCCTGATATTATGGCAAATGGAGATTCCTGTTTCTGTTGCCAAATACTAATTTAAGGTTTTTTCATAAAAGTTTTGATTTTTTTATTTGGGCGATTTGTCGCGGTATTTTTAAGCGATTGATCATTATGCTTGTGCATTTTGCCAAACTAATGGTTAACGGTTCGATCAGCCCCTATTACAATTCAATGAAAATTTTATATAAAATATTTTTTCAATCTACCACAAAAAAGTTAGCATCTACCGTAATACACACATATTTATTGAAATATTTAGTCGAAGGCCACATTACTGGCACAATTTCAAAACTTGACAGTACTCTGAAATATAATTTCCATATCATTATACTTTATATATGTATACATAGGTAGCTACATAAACAACAGTTGAACCGTTGATGCTACATTAAATTTCACTTAAATTACCTTTTGTGTGTAGGATTTTTGCAAAATTTCTATCCTCATGTGACATTTTATATGTAGAACTTTTTTTTTTTTTTTTTTTTGTGTATATGGTACGCTCTCTTTGTGCGCTGCGCTGTTGTTAAGCTTTTTGTCATTTTACTTTAGACATAGAAAATTGCTGTCAAAAAAAAAAAAAAGTTTTTTTTCTACATAAAAATGAAATTCACATTTTTTTTATACATAAATAAAAAGGATTTTATTGTGATTCACAATGAGCACACAGGTGCATTTGGGACTAATGTTAAAATAACAACATTCAATTCAATAAAAATCCTTGTATGTTTCTTTTTTTATTTATATTTAAATACATATGTATGTTGTTTATATATTACATTGCTAATGTCGCTTAATCACTATAATATTATAAATGTATGTACATACGTAAACATGGGATAACATCTCTCCTACTAAATAAGTACATATATACAGAGAGCTGAATACGAGTTAAAATGTTATCAAATTAAATTATCAAAATGATTATCACAAAATACTGGTAAATAATTTTAACAAATTTATTTGGATTTCAAAGAGGCAAGAGGGAGTTTCCTTTTAGTATAGAGCAAGGCGGCAACGGTACACATCTACAAATAAAATAAAAAAATCACTTTGATTGAAAATGAGTGAGTTGATCATAATCTCATTCAGTTCATTCGTTCTCGTTTATAAAAAGGATTCAATAGGGATTATGGTGTAAAAGTAATATGTAAAATGTGTTTGACAATTTTTATTTTTTATTATCAAATCTCGACATTTTTTTTTTTTACATTAAATTTATACAAAATTCTAAATTATAAATGATTAACCACCCACCCTGACTGGGGGTATATCGAATTTCGTTATTTTTTATATTTTACTTTGCCTCTGGAATATAAACATCTTATATCTATATTTAAAAATAAAACGAATTGTCTCAAATATTTTTGTTAATAACATCTAACCTTCGGGTTATAGAATTGATATACACGTGAGTTCGAAATAATTACGAAACTCGGCAGAAACAAAAAGACAATTTATTGATATCATCCGTATTATATAAATTATATCCATAGGTAGCTAAATTGGTAATTTGATAAAAAATATAAAATGTTTAGAACAGAAAATACAACAACAACAACAATAACAAAATATTTCCACGAAATTTATGTTTTTCGTTTCCATTTTTTATTTTTTATATATTTCTTCAGATTACCTGAAATAACATCTGTAGTACCAATTAATTAATGTTGGCACAATTTTTTTTGTTTTTTTTTTTGTTCATGTTTCTGTTCGTTATTTAGAGGATAAAGCTTACCTGAAATTAAAAGAAAAAAAAACAAAATTAATTTACAGTTTGTGTAGCTAAATTTGTGGTTTTTTTTTCGTTCGTCGTTATGTACGTTGAAGATTGTATATAGAAATTGTATGCGGAGAAAGTAATTAATGTTCGGCATTGGAAGTAGGTTGGTTGGTGCGCGCAAGATGGTTGGTTGTAAGTTGAGGAAAACATTAATCTTTTTTACGAACGTACGTACGTACTATGAACACCGGCGGAACCATATTTTCTTGGCAGTAAATTTGTAATCCGTTCGCCACAAAATTTTATTTTAATTTATAAATGTTTATCTTATCGTATATACCTATTTGAATGTATGTAAGTACGTGGCGGTTAAAAAGTCATTATAATGTTTTAATTTGTTGTGTACACTCGGTGCAAGATATATTATTACTATATTACTTCAAATGTAAGTATATTTTCATGGTTATTTTAGGTTCCATATAATATTATACAGATTTAAAATAAGCATAATAGCTTCTTAGTTCAGATCTCTGAAATTACATGGAAAAACGTCAAATAAGAATATATGATCATAATATAAAAGCTGTAGATCACGATCATTAAGTGACGTTCCAATTTGATCTTATTTGTAATTATTTTTCCAATAAGAATGTTTAAAATAAAATGAGGGAATCCATCAAAGCAACCTAGTTTACTAGATACTCCAGATTGATCTGGATCTATTCCAAAACTCGCCTTGTTACACGTTTTTGGTTAATTATCGTACCGAAAGAAATCCCAAATGGAACGGCAAATAAAAATCCAAAATTTGTATTGCAATCTTCTAAAGCCAAAACGAAATTTTGTTGATGATTTTCCAATGTTAATTTTTGATTAAAAGAATTTCTTGAATTTTTAACAATTTTTATTTTTTTATTTATTTATTGATAATTGTTGTCGCTTCGACGGTCCAAGAAAAAGAGAATGGTAGTTATTTATTTCAGCTTTAAGAAGTAGTTTTACAAACATTTTTTAATTAATATAATTCCCGATAGATAGTTAATTCTCTTTAGTCTATACACGATAGTCGAATTGACTCTCGGTGAATACACATCGATTGCAATTTATTTAAATTTTTTTTTTTTTTTTGTTAATTTATAAATAATAATAAAAAAAGGAAAAAAATTTTGAAATACAAATAGACTTATAAACAAAACAAATACTAGTGTATTATTGTGTAGTGGTGGTTAAATTATAAAGTGAAGTGGCAAATATTCCAGCTTCGGAATATCGGCGAAAACCTACAATAAAAGGCCATGGGCCTTACCAAGTATCTTACACAGTAATAAATGTTTGAAAATGTCTATGGGTGAAAACGCGAACACTATGGATAATAATGTAAATTTAATACCGGTGCATAAGAACCAGTTTGAACCAATCGTTCGAAATGTTAACGGCATAAATGGTGACCTTTCCAACAATCATAGAAATGTTACACAAATACAACAAAACAAAATCCCACCTATTATTACCAAAATTAGTTATAATCATATGGTAGAGATGATGCGAAAATTAAAAATTGAAAAATATGGATTGAAACTCATTAAAATTGGAGTGAAAGTGATTTTATTTAATGAATCTGATTTTGATAAAACCTTTAGTGAAATTAAAAGTGCTGGTAAGGAATGTTATTCCTTCACAAAGAAAGAAAATCAGACCACTAAATTCGTTTTGTATTCGTGTAGATAAAGGTTTTGAACCGTTAAAAGTGCAAAAAATAGAATTGAAAAGCAAACGTTTTGATAATGATGCAGTATACTATGTTTTCAATAAAAAGACCTCGGTGAAGCTAAGTCAACTAAAAAATATAAGATACGTTGCTCATGTAGCATGCAATTGGGATATATATCAAAACAGACCCAATAGGCTAACGCAATGTTTTAAATGTTTTATGTTAGGTCACGGTGCAATAAATTGCTACTCGTATATGATCCCAAAATGTAGGTTCTGCACAATGGTACACAACGATTCAGAAATATGTCCTCTCAATGAAGACGCCACTAAACATTTATGTGCTAACTGTAAAGGCAATCATACAGCAAACTCCGTAATATGTCCGGCTAGAAGCAAGTATTTAAAAATGAAGAAGCAGCTGTTTATCAAACAGCACCTGCAAAGCAAACCGACGCCGCAACACCATAACAATGAATTTCAATGGAGCTCAATAGATTTTCCGGTCCCAGCAAATCGGATTTCTCAACCTTAATCCACTAATCAAACAATAGAATTAACTACGGGATATGCCGTATATTCTATTTTTAGTGAAATAGTTGAAAAATCTAAATATTGTAAGACAAAATCAGAGCAAATACAAATGCTCTCTGAAGTGGCTTGTAGGTATGTTGGTCAATCATAATAATTTAATAATTTCTACTTGGAACGCACGAAGTGTTAGACCAAAAAAACATTTACTGGAAACTTTCTTAAAAGCTAATAATGTAGACATAATACTACTGACAGAAACTCATTTAAAATTTAACATAATACTTACTTTTACTGACTATTTCATTTACAGAAACGACCGTTTAGTACAAGAGAAAGGTGGAGTGGCAATTTTAATTCGAAAAAATATTTCACATAATTCAATGTCTGCAATTAATTTGAAATCTATAGAATCTATTGGAATATCCGTAAATCTTGAGGGAGGTGACCATTTAAAAATATTCTGTTGTTACTGCCCAAACCCAAATCATAATGATTTTCGAAATGACTTGTTGAAATTGACAAATTTTACATCTCCCTTTATTTTGGGTGGCAACGTAAACTCTAGGCATACCAGTTGGGACTGTGTTAGGAACAATAAGGGTGGTCGCATATTGCATAGTTTACATATAAACTCTAATAACTTCACTATTCTAGTTCCTGATAAATAAACTTGTTATAGTTATAGAGGTGTTCCAAGTTACTTGGATCTCTTCCTAACCAATCAACCGATACATGTTCATGGCGTTAAAACCGTACTTGATCTCAATTCAGATCATTTTCCAGTCACTTGTGACTTGAATTTTACAATCACTGGTATTAGATTTACTCCAACCCACTTTAATTATCATGGAGCGGACTGGAAACTATATAGGCAGTTTATTGAGTATCAAATCGCAAATGATGAAATATTATGTACTACTAGTATTAATACTAGTACACTAATCCAAAACGGGATAAATCAATTTTCTGACATAATTATTAAAGCCCGTTTAATTAGCGTACCTGAAATACCGGTTAGACACTCCGAGCGCATCCAGCTGACGAATGAGATCAAAGATCGTATCAAATTAAGAAATATTAGGCGTAGACAATATACTAGATACAGATACTCTCAAATACAGGAAATGATTTGGACCTTGATCAACGTTAAGTGGCAAAATAATCTGATGGATATTGAAAGAGGATCCAAGATATTTTGGAAGACAGCTAAGAATTTTAAAAGTAAAACTTGCTCTATCCCTCCACTTAAAGATGACAATAACGACACGCGTCTATTCAGAAACGAAGAAAAGTGTAATGCATTTTCTAATGCATTTGAATTATTACCCTCAAACAATTACATTTGTAATTTAATAGAAAATGATACTAGAAATTCATGCGAAGAAATTAACTCAATTAATATATCAGAAAGACCTTTTAGTGTTGACCTAATAACAGTTGAAGAATTAATTTCAGTTATTAAATCAGTCCGACCACTTAAAGCTCCTGGCATAGACCAGATCCCTAACTTGCTGTTAAAAAAATTACCAACGGTTGCAATACAGAAGCTGACTAACATGTTAAATAAATGTCTTTTGTTTGGGCATTTCCCCAACGAATGGAAAATTGCCAAAGTCTAATCAGTCTATTAAGTTGTCTAGGAAAGATTTTTGAGCGACTAATAAAAGGTAGAATGGATGAGTATATAACAGAAAATTATTTACTTATAAATGAGCAATTCGAATTTAAATCGCAACATTCTACGATTCACCAAATTCATCGTTTAACCAGTCATATCAAAACAAATCGTGAAATTCATAAATCTACGGGTATGGTACTTTTAGACCTTAAAAGTGCATTTGATCTTGTATGGAGAGATGGGATCAAAATGAAATGTTTAAATTTTCCTTTATATATGTTAAAAGTTGTAAAATCATTTCTTAATAATCGAAAGTTTTTTGTACAAATCTCCAACTCCCGTTCAAGCAAAAAAGTATTTTTCAATGGAGTCCCTCAAGGTGCTGTTTTGAGCCTACTTTTATTCAATATTTTTATCAATGATGTTTCAAAATATAATGATTGCCAAATTGCACTTTTCGCAGACGATATAGCGATTTTTACCTCCCATTAACTAGGCTCGACTATTACTTTAAAACTATAATCTTACGTAAACGATCTTATGGACTATTTCAATAAATGGAAATTATCCTTAAATATTACTAAATGTGAAACTATATACTTTACTCGATGCCGTGCTATTAGAAAATTACCTGATGAACCAATCATGCTTATGAACACTTCTTTAAATTGGAGTCAATAAGTGAAATATCTAGGTATCCATTTAGACCAAAGATTAACTTTTAAAACTCATGTAAGTAAAATAATTGAGAAGTCATATAAATTACTAAGATGTCTATACCCGCATTGATAAACAAAAATAGTAAAATGAATCTCGAAAATAAGCTACTGATATATAAATCAATGGTACTACCTATAATATCATATGGGGCTCCCATTTGGTCACAATTATCAATAACGCATTTAAAAAAATTACAAATAATCCAAAATAAATTCCTCAAACTTATTAGAAATTTGTCTAAGGGATACCACACTGAGCAACTCCATTCGGAATTAAACATGAAATTAATTAGTACAGTCATAAACGAATCAAAAATAAAATATGTGTCTAAATTTCAATATATAGATAATCCGATAATTTAAACTTTAAGTTTTGTTATATAAAATAGTAGAATTAATTTGTGTTATTGTGTACAACAAAATGTATCATCATAGTATTTAAGTTTAAACACTTAGAAATATGATTATAAATTTTGCTTTATTGCTAAGGTTAGGTTAAGATTAAGTTAAGGTTTAGGCTGAATTTACATTTTAAAAATTGATTATAACAAATTTAATTCAACTTCTTGAATAATTACTGTAAATATGTACTTTTAACTGTAGTAAAGCCCTTATAAGTGGCTCATCTCAGTGAACAAACTTTTGTAAAATAAGATAAAGTTATGCCAATAAATTATTATTATTATTTAGTCTATAATATATGAAACGACTACGATCACCTTTATAAATTTCAATTCAATTAATTGTCAAATGTTATTTGTTAACAGTTACGTGATACAATTCAAAATGGTAAGAAATTTCTAAATTAACTTTCAACTTGTATTAATTAATTAATTATTTCAGGTTGGAATTATTTACTGGAGCATAAAATTATAACTAACAAATTAACAAGATAAGTATTTAAATAAGAAAGTAATAGTTTAAAATAATAAATTTTACTATTTGATTTCAGGTTAACATTACAGCAAAATAATTCAAGTTCCAGGATAAGTATGGCCTCTAGAATCAAAACTAATATGATCCAAATTTTTCGAAATTCAGTTAGCAATACCATATAATTTGTTTTATTGCGTTGAATGCAAATACGGACGTAGTTTTAGTCAAAACTCGCTATATCCCGCCTAAAATGGGCTTTAAAATTGAGGGTTATTGTCAAAAGTAACATTATCCAGAGGATAATGTTAGTTTTGTTACTAACATGATTTAGAGTAATACATTAATAAAAACACTGATAGAAATATCAGGAGTATATTTTAATTAATAATTTCTGCATTGCGCATGCACACTGAGAGAAAAAGTGTAAAACAATAAAATTAACGACTTTTTGATATTCACAAGAGCAACAGGTTAAAATCATTCAGACTATAATAGTTCATTAGTGATCTACTTCTGTGTCGTGCATTTATTATTATTAATTAACAAAATTTTCTTTATTAACAATTAAAAAAATAACAAAGTGCTAAAATATGGAGGAGTTTGCCTCTCCAGTATTAGGTTCTGGAAAAACAAGAAAAAGAACAAAGAATCCGGCCCCGTGTTTTTGTTTAATGTTATTTTCAGTTAATGAATACTTCGTTCAAGTTGCTCACCATTTTTTCGTGCCAAACGTTACAACAATTTAATTGGAGTTACCTATTGAAATTAAAAAATCAAAAAAGAACTTCGGCGATATAATAATGTGTGGTCTTTAATATTATTACGAAATTAAACCCATAACCATCCTTAGGAAACATTTTTTTTTGTTCCAAATACATGGCTCCCGATATGCCTGAATATCCAAATGCAAGCATTCAGCGGGAAAGCTTTGCTGTAGATCGCTCACAATGAACGACATTAAAAGCTTATGTTTAGGCTTGGATGAAAAATTGAACGTGAAAAAGAATGGCCAGAAGAAAAATGAAATTATGATAGAAAAGCGTGTTCATAAACTTCGCGCGAAACCTTTGTTCTCAAAACTGCAAGATATTGCCGAAAAGCTACTCATTTTATTATTTGATTGCGAAAAAAATCTACCGATCCCTAAGCTGCCTGATCAATTTACTTATTACAGTCGCCAGATTCATGTCAAAAATTTCCCAGTTGTTAGAGGCCATAGTAAGTCAAAATGAATCCGTGACTCAGTAACATCTTACTGTTGGACCGAAAATCAATTTCCGCGCATGATTCTAATATTACTGCATCTTAATTTTACAAATTATGATAGGGTACGCCTCATATCAGATGGATGTGCTGCTCAAAATAAAAATTCAACGTTCGCAGCTATTTGAAGCTATTGGTTATAAAAGAGCTTCAAATAGTATATCCTCACAGAGAAAAAAAAGTTAATGAGATTTCCCTATTAAACGATTTTGCGGGTTTTCTTTTCATTTAACTAGTTTTAAATAGATATCTATTTGATTTTTAAAAAGAAAGCATTTCATTCCTAAAAGTATTTTCACATTACAATAATATTAAGTTATTCTGCTTGAAATAATGTGTATTTCCTATTAAAAAGAATAATAATGGGAAACTTCACATTAAAGTAAATGTTTAAGCAGATTCCATTTTAATATTCTTGTCAGCGACCGTGAAAAATTGTTTAATACTGTAAAAATTGAGAAAGAGAATATACTGGTTTGGAACACAAAAAAAAAATACCGTTAGAGCGAATGACGATTAAATGTGAAAAAATAAAAAATCCATAATAATAAGTTATTCTAATTAAAATATTAAGTATTTCCTATTAGAGAAAATACTAATAGGAAACTTCCCATTAAAATGAATATTTAATCGGTAATTCCTCTTAATCGTATCAACGATCGTGGAAAAAATGGTTAGAGCGAACGACGATTCTATAGAAATAAGGAAACCTCATTCTTCGTACAAATTTTGTAACGTGAAGGTGGTGTTTAGTAATGCTAGTGATTTTAATTTTAAAAAAATAAAAATAAAATTCAAGTTATTTTACAAATATTTTTTCAGTGCCAATTTTAAAATAAAATTAATTTTATGTGTTTAATTAAAAAGTGTAACAATGAATTTTAAAGTGAATAGCTCTATTTAATTTACTTTTTTAAGCTTTATGTTTATAATATAATAATTTTTTTTGGGTTTTTTAGCTTAATTTTTTCTTTTTATTAATTTTTTAATAAAAAACCCGACGTTTCGACAGATTATCCATCGAAACGTTGAGTTTTTTATTAAAAAATTAATAAAAACAAAAAATTAAGCTAAAAAACCAAAAAAAAAATTATTTTATTATAAATAGCTATATCTACATAATTTTACAGTTCATATAAGAGATTTGTAAAATGTTCGCCATTACTGGTACAACCCACAGCAATAATTATTATTTTATTTTAATATAAAAATATTCATACACAAAGTGTTACAATTGGCAATAAGGTAAGTTATTTTAAAATAAACTTTCAATTTTGTAGTAAAAAACATAATTATATTGAATATAATATTTGCAGATAATATCTGAGTCAAACCAAAATGGACGAAATTGACAAAAATACAACAAACGGTACGTTTGATGAATCGCCGCTTCAAATTTTTTTTGTAAAGCCTCTAGAATTCAGCCAGAAGGAAATCGACGAAGTTGCGCACCTATTACAATCTTGGGGGCTTGCACAGCCCACGTGCGACGTAATAATCTCTGGAGGCATCTACACCGTTAAGCATTTAGAAAATTTGGATCGAGAGTGTGTAAACGAAATTTTTGCTGATTACGGTAAAACATACATAGGCGAAAAAAGTCTGTTTTTAAGCCAGTTAAGGTCTTGGCGGAAAAGTAAGGTTAGTGTATAGTATTGAAATAGTGTTAAAATACAGGGTGTTGTGCAAAATACTGGCCAACGCTACATATAATTTTCTAAGCTGCTACTAATTGAAGACATAATATTGAGGAAACAACGCGAGAAATATCTTATCTCCCCATTGCTGAATTAATTAAGGTTTTACTGTCAGTTTAAGGTTATGAGAATTATAAGAATTACTCGATTAATAAAATACGACTTATCCAACAGTACTAAAGTAAACGATTAATTCGAACCATACTTAATACGTGGCTAAAAATTATGTTTAATCGTAATATGTGACAAATCTTTCAATTTAAAATAGGTTAACAAAATTTACTGCAATACAAATAAAATAGTAATATTTATCGTTTAATTGAGTAATTTTGGTTAAGTAGCATTTTAATAATCGAAAAATTTTCAAAACTAACTATAATATTACAATTATTTCAGCAACCGTATAGATAGAATTTTTGTCGCGATACCATTTTTTGTTCAATATTATGTCTCTCTCTATCAGCATCTGGCCTGTAGCCAGAGCTTCGCATAATAGCCTACAGAAAAAATTCAAAAATTCCTCTTTTTTTGCTAAATACACAAAATTTTCCTTTGAAAATTTATTACTGACATAATATTTTCTCTGTTTCTCAAAAATCTTGCAAAATTTCCTATAAGCTTGAGCCGAACGTATAAAATACTATATACACTAATTACGCATTTTATGAACCAGCGATATTACAAGAAATGCCCGGTTGTTTCATGGTATGTTTTGGTTGAATTTTTTTGGATGCTACTGGGAATCAGAGTTGTAAAATTAATTTATCGTTGTTTTTCTTAGTTTTTATTCTCAAAATAAATTAAACTCGATTTTTGTAATAACAGTCTTATTTAGCAACTATGAAACAATCTGATGTTTACCTCATAGACAGGAAATTTTGCAAATTTTTTTTTTAAATTAGGAAATGAGAAATTATTAACTAATAAATTGTTTTAAAAAATTTAGTCTGTAGGGGTATTCCACTTTTTTCAAATTAATTGTAATTTTTGAACTTTTATAGAAATTATATGATTGACCATTTGTTTAAAAAAACAGTTTATTTATAATTATTAACGCTCATTTCCCTAATTTTGGTTAAATTATTTAACAATAATTGACTAACTGAATTATTTAACAATAATTGACTAATTGACTAACTTTAACATACTTGATTTTTATAATAAAGCCTCGGTTACCTGATTTGTGATAAAAAGTGGAAATAAGGTAGTTTTTTGTTGATAAGTATATCCGCTATTAGGATCGAATGACGAGGACGTTATTCTGGGTCATCCTATATATAACATTAATATTTACTTCTCTATATTCAGGAAATTCCTATGATGTGTGATTGCGAGACAGTAAGTGGAGGATCCATTTTGGAATGGCTTGAAAAAATTTCTACTGAAGTTTCTTCGTTGAGCAGATCATCTAGTGCAGGTTGTTCACACGATTTTTCAGAATCAAATGTAGCCGAAAGGGATTTCTATAATAAAGCCGGTACCAATTTAAAAGCGTTGTTAGAGGAAAGTATAAAAGGAAAATTAATTCTTTTACATTACAAACAAAATAATTCCCTCGATTCCAACAATCAAAAAGAATTATGTCATTTAATTTGTGACTTCCATAAGATGAAAAAACTTCGAATGACTTATTCAGAGATGGAAAACTGGTCTAATAATATAGAATTAATATTTCCTAATGAACGTTCAGTAAGTATTTTCCTGTTTAATTAAAATCTTGGTTAGATTTGTATTATTATTTAAATTTATTTAATCTATTTGCACAGTCTACATACTTCATGCAGCGGAAGGCTGGGAAAAAAAACCCAACTGGTAAACTTCATTCTCGATGGGTCAACGTCCAGAAAAACGCTGAAAAAAAAATTGATAAAGAAGAAGAAATTGTTGATATCTTAGGCACCAACAACTTTGGTTCGTTTGTTATAATTATTATTTTAAAATAAGTTAACTAATATTCACATTTTTTAAATAGATGAACAAGAATCGCTAAAATGTTGGTTAGCGAATAATTTTGGACCGTGGGTGGAAGTTTGTGAAAAATGGGAAAAGACAACTTCAATTAGAATACCAAAATTCCAGAACTCCTCACAGCCTTTACACGATCTACTAAAGGAATGGCCACGATTTGATGACCCCAACGGGTATCAACTGGTATGTGTGTTACATATAATATATAATATTGTTCAAGCCAGCCGCATGCCAAAAGACTTAAGGTTTTTTGACACCCAGTCTACACTAAAAAGATAAAATTTTTCCATCTCTCTTGTGTTATATTCTAAAAAATTTACCAAAAATAATCCAACAAGCAAAATGTTTTGCTTGTTGGATTATTTTTGGTAACTTTTCTAGAATATAACATAAAAGATATGGAAAAATTTTATCTTTTTAGTGTAGACTGTGTGTCGAAAAACCTGAAGTCTTTTGGCAGGCGGCTGTCTTCAAACATATATAATCTGAATCAGCATTAGTCTAAGCATTACTATATATATACCATATATATATATATATATATATATATATATATATATATATACATATATATATATATATATATATATATATATATATATATATATATATATATATATATATATATATATATATATATATATATATATATATATATATATATATATATATATATATATATATATATATATATATATATATATATATATATATATATATATATATGGTATATATATATATATATATATATATATATATATATATATATATATATATATATATATATATATATATAAAATTGGAAAATGAAGAGGTTTTAATTGAAAATTAAAAAATTAAAAACGCAAAAATTAAAAGGGCATAAGTCACTTATGCCCTTTTAATTCTTGAGCACAGAATTATGATTGATGCATTTTCTTTTGTAATTTGAATAGATTGACATCGATTTTCAAAAGTTATTCCCATCGAAAGAAAATTTGCTGCTCACCGAATACGACCAGTTTTGCAAAAAAGTTTTACAAATATTCGAAATAGAAATTAAGGACAAACAGTCAAAAATATTATTAAAATCTTTGAAAGAAAAACCTATGGACAAAAGTGAGTAAAATAGTAAACGCCAAAAGCGTTCTAGAAATAATTTTTGTTTTTATCCAATTTTTGCTTTTAGATTCACAACACTGTATCACAGCAATGCTGCTTCATAGCGTGTTAATTCCGAAACGTTTGTCCAAAACTTATAAGCCGACAATATTGGACGCGCAGAGTGATTTCGTAATACATTTACACACAATTAACGATTTGGAACCTAAATTGGAAAGTATACGAGAAGCTTTTCTCAAAAAAAAGCAAGCTATTCAACCAAGAATTATTGTTATTGGCACTACGTTGGAGAATTTAAAAGAATTTTTTGTGTTTTTCGATTACGTAAAATATAAAGTTTGTAATTTTATCAAATGTATAGATATAATAATCAAATTAACTTATGTATATAAACTAAAATACTCGCCTATTTCTAAAATAGTTTGGTCCTTTTTTGAGGAATTTTTTTTTAATTTATCTTCAGAAAAATTTTCTGAGGTTTCCAATTTAATTAACAGAATAAAACACATTAATTAAAACATAGCCATACAATGGCGAAACTAAACTGTTTTATGTGCGAGTATTTTAGTTTATCATTAAATAATCTGATCAATCATATTAAGATTGTTCATGGTGTCCCAACTATATATAAATTCAAATGTAGGCAAGAAATTTGTAGGCAAAAGTTTCAAAATATTTATGCATTTAAAAAACATATTCAGAAGCATATACTTAATGATTCCAAACTCGATCCGATAAAAATAAATCAAACAAATGAGTGTTCTACTACTCCTCAAATTAGTAAAGCGACAGTAAATAGTACAGCGGCTCAACCTACAACATTAAATTTAACAGAAGCACCACTAGATATTATTTTAGAATCAAATATTGTTAATTTGAAATTAGACAAACCAATAGTACAATTTATTTTAAAATTGCATTCGAATCCGTCTCTTCCTAGGAAAGTTGTAACTGACATTCAAAATAATGTTACCGAGCTAGTAACCAAACCAATATCTAATTCAATTTTAAAGTTTTTGAATAATTATAGTACTGATATTCCAGAAATGGAACTTAAACATTTTATTGAAAACATATCAGAACCTTTTAAAGAAATTGGTTCAGAATACAAGCTCTTAAAATATCTTGAAAATCAAGGAATCTTTAAGCCACCCTTAAGGGTACCTATTCACCATGAGCTTTCACACATAGTTACTAACAGTACCCCAACTTTAGCCGAAAATAAAATTGAAGTTTGTCTCTTAGATTTAAAATTTCAGATAAAATCATATTTCGAAAATTCAAACATTTTGGATAAAACACTGGCGAACTTTAATTTATTGAAAACAAAAACTAAACTCTCGAATTGTATAAATGGTAAATTTTGGACTAACATGAAATTTGCATCTGAAAAAATAGTATTACCAATATTTTTTTATCTAGACGATTTTGAAATCAATGATCCCTTGGGATCAAAGTCAGGGTTGCATTCAGTATGCGGAATTTATTATAATTTTCCTGTCATTCCAAAATTTCAACTTTCGAAAATTAATAATATATTTGTAGCAGGATTTATAATGAGCCGTGACATAAAAGAATATGGTATGGAACGATGTCTAAAACCTCTCATTCAACAAATCAATGCATTACAATCCGATGGGGTAGAAATAAACACGACAGACAGATCTTATAAAATTTATATTCAATTTGGTCAAATCGTCGGTGATAATTTGGCGTTGAACAGTGTATTAGGTTATGCAAAATCATTTAGCGCTAATAAATTTTGCAGGATCTGCCTAAGGAATAAAGTTCAAACCCAGGTTGATTGTTTAGAAATACCTGAAGCTCTTCGAAATATAGATAATTATAACACTGAAACTTCATTGATTGGAAGTAGCGAAGGTAGCTTAAAGGAGATTTCTATTATAAATCAAATTAATAATTTTCATGTTACACAAAATATTGCGTGTGATGTAATGCACGATTTATTTATTGGAGTCTGTAAATATGACTTGTCTAAAATATTAAACTATTTTTTGTTTGACAAAAAAATTTTTACCCTTGAAACACTAAATTACAGAAAACAAATGTTTAATTACGGTAAAACGGAATTATTAAATAATAGTCCTCCAATTGAAAAAAAACATATTCTAAATACTTCTTTTAAAATGAATGCAGCTCAAATGAAAACTTTTGTCCATTTGCTACCTCTTATAATTGGCGATTTAGTTGTTCCAAATGACCCAGTGTATAGATTTTTAATATTATTAATAAAATTAATTGACATGATATTACTGCCAGAATTTGATGAGAATGATTTAAGTAAAATGACTTTGCTCATTGAAAAACATCACAAAACGTATCAAAATTTGTTCAATGATTCTCTTAAACCAAAATTCCATATGATGGTACACTATCCTACTATTATTAGGCAATTAGGTCCAATAAAATATCTGTGGTGTTTCAGATTTGAGGCGCAACATCATTTATCGAAACTTTATGAGCATAACATCACTACACGAATAAATATTCCTTTTACCTTATGCATCAAAGCGGCATTGAGTCATTCGTATTTTATTATGTCTCAAACTTTTTTTCAAGATGAATTCATAATTAGTAAAAAAATATCCCAGTTTTCTATCTCTTCGCAGACATATTTTAGTAGACTTGAATTTTGGGTTGAATATCCTAGTTCAGCCACTCAAACATGCGATCAAATTATATTTAGAGGTTTAGAATACAAAAAGGGTTACATTTTAACTAAAAAATCAGAAGTTGATCTACCTAAAGTTTGTGAAATAATAGATATAATATTATCAAATAACGCTGCATATGTCGCATGTCAAGTTTGGAGTGTAATAAAATTTTCTGACCATTTTCAATCGTATATAATAGGGGAGCCATTGAACTACACATTTAACAGTCTCATGAATTTTGACGGGCCGCCAATTCATTTTTATAATTTAAATAATGGACTTAAAGTTGTTCGCCCTAAAATGTATTTCTAGGATTATTTTGTTTTAAAATAAATATTAAACTATTAGATTTTTTAAACATTAACTATGCATGAATTAAATAACATTATTTTTTTAATTTAATTACTATGCTAGATAGACAATATTTTTTAAATGTATTTTGAATAAATGATATACATAATATATGATTTTATGGTGTAAAGTATTTTAATATTTAATTATAGTTTTAAAATACACATTTTTGGATTAAATAACAAATTGCATTTTAATTTATTCTTACAAAATTGGTTTTACTTGAAAGTTCAGTTTTAACTATAGATGTTTTAAGCAGAAATTCATATTAAATGGTCAATGTGATATCTGTTTAATTTAATCTATTTTAAGCAGAAATTCGGATTAAATAGTTAATGTGGTATCTGTTTAATTTAATATGATTTAAGCAGAAATTCGTATTACAATGCCAATGTGATATCTGTTTATTTAATATGATTTAAGCAGAAATTCAGATTAAATGGTTAATGTGACGTCTGTTTAATTTCACATGTTTTAAACAGATATTCGTATTAAAATGTCAATGTGACATCTGTTTAATTTATTATGCTTTAAGCAGAATTTCGGATTGAACGGTTAATGTGATATCTTCTTAATTTAACACGAAAAGTTATTTATTTATTAAGACGATATCAGGGTCATTTTATTAAGGATTCGGATTATTAAACAATAAGGAAGTTTACTAAAGTAATCAAAAATTCACATCAATTTGTCAAATATTAATGTGAGAACCTTGTTATTTTAAAATGACATCACAGTAAAATATTTATAAGAAAAATCTTATTGTTTTAATAAATTTCCTTTTTGGAAAAAAACTATAGAGATTTCTGATTGACTTTGTATGGGAAATGTGTCATTTTATGTGCCTTTTTTTCTCTGTGCTGTAACAGTTCACAGTTGTATTCCACCGGATAGGGTGTTTGGTTCCATCGAAAAGAAAACAGAACGGCGACATATTCAACTTTAAAGATGCTATGAAGACCACCATGAAATCAGTTCAATCTTGGCATTTTCAGATTTCAAAATTAAAACGGATCATTCTTAAAAAAAAACAAAGACAATAAAATTGTTGTCCGTATCGTTGTGTGTATAATAGTGATCAAAATGTTTTTAAGAATTTATTTAAGTTTGGGGAAAAAAATCCGAGGATTTAGAACCAGATAGCCGTTGAAAAACTTTTTACCAAGCAATTTGGTAAAAATTGGAAAGATAATCGAGATCTGCAGCTTTATGTTAACGTTATGAACGGTTCTAACACGAGTGATCTCGAAGATAATACTATCTATAAAATGGTGGAGGAGGCAACAAGTCTATTAATATAGAAGTTATATTAAAATTTCTATTATTATTAATTATGAAGCCTTACAATTAAATTTAATTAATAATGAGACAGTATGACTGATAATATTATTTTATTTTACCGCTGATAATAAAGTTTATTAAAAATTTAAATTGTGTTTTCTTATTATTATATACTCACAACGCCAGGTATTTCAACGCCAGTATAAATGAGAACTATTTAGATTTGAAGTCAAAAATAACAATAACCTGTGTTTGGATTCGAAAGTTACATTATCCGAACATTGGTTACAAAAGAAACCAACCCTGTTTTGTGAAACTAGAACACACAAAATAAAGGCCAAAACAGTTATTCATGAATTCCTAAAAATCATATTTTTGGATAATGTCAGTTTTGATTCTAGAGGCCTCATAGTATCAAAATTGTATTTGTTTTGTAGGTGTAAATAAAATTTTTGGATGACGAGCGTTCTTCTGCAATTACAGCATAAATGACAACCGGCTCAAAAATATATTGCTATGAATTGTGCAACAGTAACAAAAATTCGATTCTACGCATATTCTACATATGAATTTTTAAGGAAATTTTTGAATCAGTTACTAGAAAAAAATCAAATACTGGACAACTTCACTCTACTTTTTTTTGTTAAGGAAAACAATTTGAACATCAAAATATTGTTGTTAATATTGTTACGTTTTTGCCTTCTCAATCATGGTTCATTTTACTGGTTTGTGAATAAAACAAAACTTCAGTTTCACACAATCGAATTTATTTATTTAACACTAAAAATAATTTCGACACAATTTATCAACCAAAATTCACAAAATAACTTCTATAATTTTCGCCCAATTTTACTGTTCACTTTTAATTTTTATATCGCACCAAAACACTTTTTAAATCGTTTTCCAATTACGATTTAATCTTCACACAGTCGCTTACCAAATATTAATAATCCAATTCGACTGCGTTCGCTTTTTTATATACACAAACCAAACTTCTAGAAAGTTCATGACTTTTCCAGTAAGAATAGTTTAGAAACATTTAGAACAGTTTTATCATGGAAAATTCCATTTCAGTATACTAAAATATTGAGCTATTAGTTTAACTTATTCTACTACACCCTGGGTGTCACCGTCACAATATGTTTTGTAAGAAGTGGTATAAATACAGTTTTTATTTGAATTATTACAGTTGCCTGCCGTTTCTTTTCCTTAACACTCAAAAAAATCTGACATATTTTTGATGTCAAATAATCTATCTATTGACTTTGAATTTAGAGATATTTGAACAGAAGTATTGTGACGGTGACACCTAGGGTGTAATAGAACAAGTTAAATTAATAGCTTAATGTTTTACTGTACTCAAATGAAATTTTCCGTGATAAAACTGTTCTAAATGTTTCTACAATATTCTTACTGGAAAAGTCATGAACTTTCGAGGAGTTTGGTTTGTGTACATAAAAAGACTAACGAGATCGTATTGGATTATTGGTATTTGGTAAGCGATAGTGTGAAGATTAAAAAGGAATTAAAGTGATTGAAAAAGTGTTTAAATGCGAAATAAAAAGTAAAAGTGGTCTGTAAAATTGTGCAAATATTAAAATAAAGTGATTTTGTGAATTATTATAATAAATTGTGTTGTTATAATTTTTGTGTGAAGTAAATAAATTCGTTGGTGATAAATAGAATTAATTTTGTTTTGTTCACAATCCAGTGATACGAACCTTGATTGACCGTGTTACGGTGACACCTAGCGAAGAATAGAATAACTCACTTAATAGCGAGAAGATTACTGTGCTAAAATGAAATTTTCCATGATTAAACTATCCTATATGTTGTTAGAATACTTTTACTGGAAAAGTCATGAAAGTTCTAGAAGTTTTGGTTTGAGTAAATAAAAAGCGAACGAGATCGAATTGGATCATAAGTAATTGAAATGCGATTGCGGACAGATTTAAAGTGAATTAAAAAGTGAATTAGTGAAATATAAAAATTAAAAGTGAACAGTAAAGTTGTGGGAAAATTATAAAGTGATTTTTTGAATATTTGTTAGTAAATTGTGTTGTATTAATTTTTGGTGCTTAATAAATAAATTTGTTCATTTTAAATTGAATTGTTTTGTTTTATTTACAATCAATTTAATTGAAAGTATATATATATATATATATATATATATATATATATATATATATATATATATATATATATATATATATATATATATATATATATATATATATATATATATATATATATATATATATATATATATATATATATATATATATATATATATTAGGCGAATTGGATTAGGCGACTTTCAGAGGCTAACCAAATTTTTTTTAGAACAAATTAAAGTTTTTAATAAACGATGCTTTTATGGTTGGTTCATTTGTACTCAATTAAATATATTCTTTTCATCACAAAAATTCAATAAAACTAAAAAAAAAAACTAAAAAGTAATAAATTAAAACAAAGTGTTATTAAATTTGTAAATTACTAAAAGCTCAGAAAGCTGCTGATATGCATCTTTAAATGTTTCTTCACTAAAAGAAACTCCTTTTGTTATAGTAGGTACAACAGTGTTACGAAAAATACCTTCTTCTCGTTTGAAAATTAATTTATTCAATCCCATATTAACACATTATAGTTCACTTCTCCTCGGACTGTTAATGGGTTATTTTTCTTCTCGTTAAAAATTCTCTTTGCCGTTGAGAATTTGAAATAACAAGATTGGACTTTCTGGAAGTGACTTTCACCCAGTTGCTTCCAATTATTTACCCCGCATTCTTCAAGCTATGTTACCGTTCCATGTTGGCTAAATACATTTAAATAATGTTGAGGATCTGTGATAACTGGTGTTATTTTTATTTTTTTTTAATTCTCCCAAAGATCCTATCCGACGGAAAGAAGGATTGTCCTCTGACTTGGAAGACAGAGTTAGTCTCACTCTTTATGCTTGAAGAAGGTTATGTACGAGGAAAAACATGACCATAGCAACTATTATTGTGTTACGGTTTTGACCACCACCCCCATCGGCATAAATCCTTATTTTAGAGATCAATGATAGGTCACTTTTGGTAGCTAGTAATGAATAGCGGATGCTATTTCATTTGACCATTTATGAAATTTGTGCTCCATCTGTGTATAAATAAAATATTTATACAAAGGAGAAAGTTTCAGGTGTTGAATGATGGCGCGCCAAATTCTACGTTGTATTGTTGACTAAGTGTTGCAAAATTATGTTTTTAACTTCCAAAATATTCTTCCACGAATACTATTACCATGACAGTAATGAGACTCTTAACATTTTAGTTTCTCTATAAAGAGTTTTACAGATGTTCTTTCTAGGGAAATTTCATTTGCTGTTTAGGTCCACCACATGTTTTGTGCTTCTAAGCCCCTTCCATTTGAAGCCTTAAACATTTTGGTTTATATGGCTAAATTTATTTTAAAATAAAGGTATTTTGTTCGATTTTGTTATTTGTTGATTAAAACAGGGAGTGAAAATTACGAATATCACCCGTTTATATATTTCAACACCGACAAATTTGTTTCCCATTATGTGAGCATGTTGGAAAATCTGGAGGGCAAGTTGTAGTAATATAATATAATCAGAAGCAGATATATTTACCGCGCTTTTTGTAATGGTTTGCTTCAAATTCTCTTTAACGCGTTTTTAATTATTTTTAGTAAAAAAGTACTCTGCTGCTCATCCAATATAAATCTGTTTGAAATCTAACTGTAAAATTATGACAATTTAAAAATAGAAACAGATCACATGATCAAAAATTATTCCTCTTATTGGTGCTTGTATAAAACGAGTTTTTGTAAATGAACGATGCTTTGGTTGAGACGAGTTTTAGAATGACACCTCATTTTTAAATTATTTTTACTATGAATTGGGCAGGATATGAACGTTTGGATAACCTTAAATGATAGAAAAGTATGTACTAGTATAACAAGGAAATCAAAACTTAATTTTTTGTAAAAATGGAGTTGGTGAGTTTTGGAATCGATCTCCTCGAATATGACTAGTAGTAGATTAACCGTACTACACAAAATCAAATAATGTTAGGTTAGGTATCGGGTGCAGTATGGAAAAACGTTAAAATAATGTTGCTAAATTGGTTTTAAAATTTTATTAAGACTTAGATAACCCCTTAGCCCCACCTAAATATTAAATATTAAATATATAAAATATTTTGTATTAAACAAAATAATTAAACAAAATAAATAATTATGCCTAACCACCTTTTTCTTTGCCTGCTAGTTTTTTTTTTCGTTAACTATTAGCGTACGTTATTCAATTTTTTAAGATTTTGTTATCCCATATTATGGGTCTGAGTACCTTTTTGAGTTTCTCATTATAAATAATGTAGATATTGTCAATAGGAGAAGGAAACCTACTTTTATAAATGCGATTAGGCAAGAGGTCCTTGATTTGACGCTTGCTAGTCCGCATTTTAGCAATCTAGTTAAAAACTGCCATGTGTCTGAGGAGGCCTCCTTATACTAGATCACTTGCACTCCTTACTAGATCAGATTCGATTTAGCGGCCGAGACCATGCAGCGGCAGGATTTAGGATTCCAAAACTGACCGACTGGGTCTATTATCGGTTCTCGCCTTAACAGAATAGAGTCTTGGATTAAGAAGATCCAAAAGGGCTACCTGGAGGAGCTTCTGGGAGCGAATCAATGAATTGCTCTCTGCAGCTCACCTCCAGACAGTCCTTTCCAAGGATCACTCAAATGGTTTAGGAGTTCTTCAGAACCAGAATGGGAGGTTCATTGAAAACCGGACGGAAACATTGGAGGTGCTACTAGATACCGACTTCCGGATTCAATAGTGATAGGAGCTCAAGACGACCCGCATGCCCCTTCAAGTGTACTTCAAGTGAGGTAGCCCGTGCACCTCACAGTAGGATCTAGAGTCTCACTGGGAAAATGTTTACACAGAGCAAGGTGAGATGGGCTATTGGATCTTTCAAACCTTTCAAATCTGCTGAAGGAGATGGTATATTTTCAGCTTTACTTCAAAAAGTATTGAGGAAATACTCCCCAGCTTGATCCAGATATTTGGGGCAAGTTTTTTTTCGAACTATTTTCCGAAGCTATGGAGGAAAGTAAATGTGGTTTTTATACCAAAGGAAGGTCATTCGGACACCCAGCCCAAGGCTTATCGGCCAATTAGCCTCACATGTTTTCTATTGAAGATGATGGAAAAATCTTGGATCATCAAATAAGAAGTGAGATCCTTGTAAATAATTTATTTATTTATTTATAATTAAGTTCTAAATTTTATGACAGCCCATTTTGAGCATGCGTCATTCATAATAGGGTGTCAATACAAAACAACGTTAGCACCATAATAATTAAATTCCTGCGTATATGACAGCTCAGCTCACAGCTCAGCTGCACAATTTCTCAAACAACAGCGGTCTATTCGCGAGGATTGAAAGAGCAGTGGCATATAAAAAAAATAGCCCTTTGTGCCTTTGTGGTCATTGAAGGGGCTTTTGATAATACCTCCTATGGATCGATAGAGAGGGCAGCAATGGAGAAGGGTGTTCCGCTTTCTAGAATTAGGTGGATCTGCTCCATGATTTATCATCGCGAGATCACAGTCAGATTAAGTAGTGAGTCAGAAATTATTAGGGCCGTAAAGGCTGTCCACAAGGAGGGGTACTGTCTTCTTTTTTGTGGTCATTGTTTATTGGCAGACTACTTCTAAATAGCCATGGGTTTGATGTCCAGGGCTATGCGAATGATGTGGCTTTCACAACTAGAGGCAACTTTGATGGGATCATCTCTGATCTCATGCAAAATGCACTCGGTTTAACATATCAGTGGTGTTAACATGAAGGACTTAGTGTCAATCCAAACGAAACTGTCCTTATCCCTTTCACGAGGAGGAAAAGCTCTCGCTTATAGCTCCCTGGTTAAACGGTACTATTGTTCCTTTTTATGGAAACAACATTTACTAAAAGTTTAAAATAGAGCCACCAAGGCTTTTTGGACCTGTCAGAGACTCTATCTAATAATCATTAGGCCAATGGTCACCTACGCATCGGTAGTGTGGTGGCCTAAAACTGAACAGAGGAAAGCGCAAACTTTATTGAATAAGATGTAGCGTGTAGCCTACATCGATGTTACGGGCTTAATGAAAACATGTCCAACTGCAGCAATGAAGACTGCTATTATGGTCCTTTAAATGCAGGTGGAGGGAAATATCAAACCAGGCAATATGGTGTACGGAGCGTTTCTTAATATCATACCTATAGTTTTGTATCGTTTAATTCGAAAACTGTCGTGTTTGCCCTACATAAGTGAGCCAGTACTTATTATCCGGGTTACCATTGCCAATTTGATAAATATTGCCCGTTCGTTTGCCCAACGGTATTTTGTCTTTTGATTTTGTGAAAATGTTGCTCAGACACGCGTTACTCTTATGCGCTCTTAATAAAATTACGCATATTTTCCACAGAAAGACCCTAAATCTACTTATCGATGAGAAATATCATACAGCACGCCACACATGCAACACTTTGTAGAATTTGAAAGAAGAGATTATTAATGGATTACTACAACACACAAGGAAATGTTCACAACTCATAGTCAAATATACACACAAATTTGACGCCTTATATAGTATAACAAAATATTGCTGATGTAAATGTTCCTTTACCTGATGACGTACAATGGCTATTGTGTCTTATTGTGGAACATTTGCGATTGTGGGTACAGTAAGTACTCTAATCCGATATAGTACATTATCGCACCCATATATAGAAAGTGTATGATTTTCTGTAGACAGAATAAATAGCTATGTCAGATTATGCAGTCTTAATAACAAAAATATAGCTTAACTTTGAGTTAAGATTGTCACCACAGTTAGAACATACATAAAATGTTTCATATTTTGAAAATGAACAATTACCCGGATTGGATCATTAAACGTGAAATTAATTCATTTCTGTAAAAATCAATTATGCTTACTGATATTCGTGACACTTGCATAAGCACGCAGACACACAAAATATAAAACTTATAAAAGCTTATTCGCGTGAAGTTTAACTTAAATATGTCCTAAAAATTGTTAACCAAAACTATACTATACATGTATTAGTGTAAAAGCAGAATTTCTCATTATAACGAATTTCTTTTAATAAGTATAGTAAACATAATTTAAAAATTATAATAAATTCGATTTTCAAGTAAGAGGTCACCATTTTTATTTTCTTTAAAATTTAACACACCGAATAATATGAATAAATGATTTTTCAATATTCTTGGGGAGAACCTAGGAACCTGGTCCAAAATGGTCTAAATAGAAAAGTAGCATCGAGTCTAGGCTAACCGCCACTGTATTCAGTTTTGAAAAAAGTGAAGGATTAGGGTGTTTATGACAACAAAGTTTGATACGTTCTCTCCAAAAATATACCAAATATTGTGAAAAAATGAATTTTTCGATTTCTTAAGAAAATTCTAGGAAGCTGACACCAAACTAGTCTTTATGCTAAGTTCGCATAATAGATAGGCTATTCGAAACAAGACTAGCTTTTAGAAAAAATAGGGGATTAGGATGTTTAGGATACAAAGTGTAATGACTTCCCATATAACTTAACGACGCATCAAAAGCGTGCATCAAAATGACCGTATACAAAAATGTCACTGAATCTAAGCTATCCGAAAAATATTCCAGTTTTGGAAAAAGTAGGGGATCTGGGTGTTTAGGACAACAAAGGTTGATGGCATCTCATAAAATATATTAAATATAAGTAAAAGTCATTTTCCGATTTTTTTTGAGAAAATCCTGGGAAGCCCGAATCAAAATGACCCATATACAAAAATGTCACTGGGTCTAGGCTATCCGAAAAATATTCCAGTTTTGGAAAAAGTAGGGGATCTGGATGATTCGGACAACAATGTTTGAAGGCATCTCATAAAATATATCCAATATTAGTAAAAGTTATTTTCCGAATTTTCTTGAGAAAATCCTGGAAGCGCGCATCAAAATGACCCATATACAAAAATGTCACTGGACCTAAGCTATCCGAAAAATATTCCAGTTTTGGAAAAGGTAGAGGATTAGCGTATTTAGGATAACAACGTTTGAATAAATGGATTCCCGATTTTCTTAAGGAAATCCTAGGAACTAACATCATATGGCCTATAGGCTGTCAGTTGGCATTAGATCTAGACTACCTGAAGCAAATGTTAGTTTTGGAAGAAATAAGGTTATCCTGGAGTTTTAATTTTTATTTAAATTCGGTTGGCTAATTTTTATATTCTGGGATATTACAAAATTCGAAAATAATTTATTTCGTCGGGAAAAATATTCATCGGAATGGAATTAAATATTACTGACTTTGCAGGAATTTGAAACTTTGACGGCATTTATGTTGCATCTTAGGTTGTTGTCAAATTGGTTGCGTTTTCGTAACAAAACAGCATTGTTCTGTCAAAATTTAAAATTAATTTCGGAATATTTTCCGGATGGCTGAGATCCAGTGGCATTTTTGTATACAGGTCATTTTGACGCGCGCTTCCCAGGATTTTCTCAAAGAAAATTCGGAAAATGACTTTTACTTATATTGGATGATTTCCCAACAATCTTTCTTGTCCTATATACTTTAATCCTCTACTACTTCTAAAACTATTATTTTCAGATAGCTTAGTTATTTTACCAATGTTTTTATGTTATTTAAATATTTTATATTGTATTATATTTACATACATTTTCTATTTATTAGAAATAATATTCGTTATAAAGGGAGTTTCACCTTTTTCACTAACACAAATACGCACAATTTGTTGTTGTTGCTTTTTAGGACAGATTTAGGACAAACTTCACCTACGTTAAAAGCTTAACGTACACATAGAAGGACTATCATAAAAATTTAACAAAATTACACAAATATACACTGATAATTTACAAATCACGCATAAGAGTATCATGTGCTTGTGCAACATTTTCCCCAAAATTAAAAAACAAAATACCGTTGTGCAAACGAACGGATGTTATATATCAAATCACATGTCTTGGCAAAGCTAACCCGGATGATAAGTGCAGACTCATTTATCTTGGGAAAACACGACAGTTTTTGAACAAGAGGATACAAAACCATAGGTATGATATTAAGAAATCTATCATTCAAGCGGAGAACAAAACAACGGTATAGTCCAACATTTCCATCAGCTAGGTCATTACCCTAACTTTGAAAACACTTAAATGCAATCAAAGGCGTATTGTGTATTAGATTACCGAGATATCAATACCAATCTGAATCGATACAAAAGCAGTCAATTGTCATATTATGTCGTTGAATAAATCGACTGATCAGCCTATTGCAAATTTTATATAACATGTACGGGGTAACTTTAAATGATAATTAATTTCCATAAAATTAGAATTTGAACATATTTGGAAATAAAACTTCGAAACGAGTTTAAACAACATATGTTGTTTTGACCACAAGTTCAGCAAATTTTGAGAATTTTGAAGCAATCATTCGACTAAGAAGTTATTCTTCTGCATTACTCTCCAATGATTAATAAGAATATAGCTCAATTAGGTCCATTGCGTTCTACTTCTGTTAAAATTGTTTTTCTTTTACAATCCTCAACAAATAAAATCGTTTTCCTTGTACTCACTTTTTTCAAAAGTTCTATTGATTACACATCACCCAGATTGTTGATTTTCGTCTCAAGGATAGATCCTCTATTGGTAAAAAAGAATAAATTAATTTTATCTTTTCTTTCCTCCTTGTATGTTTTTGTTCTTTTTTTGTAATACATAGAGAATTTTTTTCCACTCTTATTAATATTTCTGTACATAATAAATGTTGTGTACATGTATAAAAAAAAATATCAAAGCTTTTTGCCGTGTATAAATAAAATATGTAGACCAATTTTCCTAAATATGTACACGAATGATTTATTTCTGGTTAATTATAATAGTGAGACATTTTATACATAGTATCTTATATTTTAGTATAGGTATAGGGTGTTCTTTTAATACTTTGAAACCACTGTTACCAACCCTATATGAGCACAGAAGGAAATTACACTCAGGTATATTAAATGACATACTGTTGGCAATAAAACTAAAATGGTATATATGTATGTTACATGTAATTGAAATGCTTAGCTATATAAATGCCTCCGAAATGGGTATAGCAGTGTTGCTGTTTCATTATCATTACGAATAAAAAGACACAAGACACATTTTTATTTTTGTTGCTGTAAAATAATGGGATACATGCTTTTTGGAATTAAATGAATTTTTCAGGATATACATATACGTACACAGATATTGTATTAGCTTGTAAAAACCTTCTCACCTTTATTTCTATTATTCTTTCAAAATGTATATAAGGTATATAGAGCTATATAATATGAAAACGTTTTTTTTTTTTTTTGGAATATTATGATTTTTGTATTCTGTCAGTCACTTACGTGTTTAGCTTAGTTTTCCCATTTTATTTTCATATTTTTGCTCATCTTATATTTGAATACAAAAGTAGGAGGTGGTTTTTAGTTAAAACATATCTAACCATACTTACATTTGATATATTAGTCATCTATGTGCCACACATATTATGAAAGACATAAATATGTTGAGAAAAAAGGTAAAAATTTTATAGTGGTGGAATGACGGTTAAAATATTTCGCCATTCTTATTATGATGTTGTCCTATTAAAGCAACAAAAAATTGAAAGTTGGGTAAAACGAAAATCGAATAAAAAAATAGAAATTGACTTTTTGAAGTGTAGTCAGACAGTTCATGTTTTACAATTTTTAAAGTATGGAAGATTGGCAGCCCAAATAAATTTCCATCTTTACCAATTATGGGCTTAAATATGACAAAACTCAACATATTTAAATTGAACATCTGACAAGCTGCATAAAATTAAATTAAGGATGAGTTTAACTTTAAAATTGTAGAAGCTACTTTACTTTTAGAATGTTCTACGTAAAAAAAGTTATCCCAGACTTCCATCCCAGAAAAATCGAAAATATACATTAGGCAACACTGCGATAGTATTACGACATACGTATGTATATTCAAGAAATTGAATTTAAATTAAAATTAAAATTAAATTTTTAATATATACGTATGGTTAAATAATTTATCTATACATTTTGTGATAACATTTTGTTTTAATTTTAAAAAATTTGTTATTTTGTTTTTAATTAAATTTACTATTTTTCTAATAACTGTGAAACGGCATAAATTATAAAATCTATCAATAATCTGTGATACATAAATACATAACTGTGCTTTTATTAATTGATATTTTTTGATTTAAATAATAATGTGTGTGTGCTGTGAATGTAGTGCCAAAGTGTCTGAAAACTTTTTTTATTTGTGCTGGTGAATGTAATAAACTTATTCATTTTGGATGTGCTGGGATTAAAAAACCCGTGTTTGATGCCATTTCGATAATTCCTAATTTTTCATGGCGATGTAGTGTATGTATTGATGTTTACAAAATTCTCAAGGAAACGAATGATCATATGAGTAATTCTATCGATTCTCTATCAGCGTCCTTGTCATTGCTAAATAAAACATCAGCCGCTATTAATATTAACGTGGAAAGTTTGTTAAAACCAACACCATCTCAACAGTCGTCGTCTGTAAAATTAAAAAAAAAAAACAACAAAACAAACTGATATGGAATTTGCCACACCAATACTTACAAGATCTAAGAGAAATGAGAATAATAGCATGATAACGGCTTCAACTGCTAAATCGTTAGACAATAATATGGACTCGCCTAATAACATTTTTATTGGTAGTGGTGATAAAAGTAATGATAATGGTGGTACCGTAACTCCAGTTCAGACTGAACTGGATACGAATTTATTATCAACGATGATGACTAATAATGGTTGTCTGACCCTATCTAGTAACTCAACGAGTTCTCAACATGAACGGGTAATTTTATCTAAACATTCGACGATTCCGAAACAGCGGCAAATTATAATCGGCACCGGTGACTTGATTTCATCACTCCAAGTGGTTGCACCTCGGAAAACCATTTTTGTGTCCAGACTCCATAAAGACGTTTCTGAACTGGAAGTTTTATCCTATCTAAAAGACAAGTTTGGTGTTGTGGATGTTAGTTGCAAACGCATATTATCACGTCGAATCAATGAAGAAGACCGTAATTTTTCTTCGTTTCGGATAAATGTTCCGGTATCTAGCGTGGATAGCTGGCTTCAACCTAGCTCATGGCCATCAGGTTCATTGATAAAGGAATTTGTGATTTATAAGAGGAAACAAAATAAGAACAATAATTTTTTTCCTTTACTTCAACGACCTCCATGCAGTCAATAACAGATCCCAGCCAAAAATCGAATTGCATACTCTATAAATTATTTTATCGCAATGTTGGGGGAATGTCATCGAAGTCTATGGAATTCCGCAATTTATTTTATTCGATGCATTTCCAATTATATGCTATTGTGGAAACTGGATTTCATTGTGGAATTTACAACGCTGAATTCTTTCCAAATGATTTTGTTGTTTTTAGATGTGACAGATCACCTTTGAATAGCTCGAAACAAACGAGAGGTGGTGTCCTCTTGGCTGTTCATTCATCACTTCATTGTGAGCGTATCATTGTACCGGGCTGTGAAACAATTGAATTTTTATGTGTTAAAGTTTTTATTTGTAAAAAAACATTTTATTTTATAGTTCTATATATACCGCCTAGATCTTCTATCGATATTTATTTAAATCACATAGATTGTATAAGTGAAATAGTTAATATGTCTCATTGTAATGATACTATAGTAGTGTTGGGCGATTTTAATTTAACCAATATTAATTGGTCAGTTGATTCCGAATCATTAGATATATTACCTTCTAATGTTCTGTCTATCAATGACTCGGCGGTAATAGACGCATTATTTAGTTTTAATCTTAAACAAATTAATTTATATTCTAATAATAATAATTCGTTTCTAGATTTAATTTTTGTTAATAATACGGAATATTTGTCAGTTTACGAATCTTTGACATCTTTTAAGAACAATGATAAAGATCATAATTCTCTCGAAATTGAATTTCATGTTGATAATGTTAATGCTAAATGTCGTGAATTTTCTGTGGATGATTCGTTCTATGATTTTAAAGCATGCGATTCCCACGGTATGTCTGAGTTTCTCCGATGCATATGCTGGAATGAGTTATTTCTTAACAATGATATTGATGTAAATGTAAAAAGTTTTAATGATTTGCTGTTTCTAGCCTTTGACCGTTTCGTACCTTTGAAAAGGAAACGTAACTACAGTTACCCTCCATGGTTTGATTCGGATTTGATTAATCTGCGTAACCGTAAGAATAAAGCCTTTTACAGACTTCGAACCAATGATTGTGACTCTAACAAATCGATTTTTGTCAATCTTCGGGATCAATTTAAATCCTAATTTCATACTAAATATCTACAATACAAAAAAACGATCGAAGCTAATATCAAACAAAACCCCAAATCATTTTGGAAGTTTGTTAATGATAAGCGCAAAACAACGGGCTTTCCATCGATTATGAATTATGATGGAGTTCAGCTCTGCACTGTATCAGAAATATGTACAGGTTTTGCAAGTTTCTTTCAATCGGTTTATAAAGATAATAGTAGGCTTATTGTTGATGACCCTATTGTCAGTAATTGTCAATTTAATATTCCTTATTTATCTATAACTGAAGATGATATATGTAATTCCCTTTTGGATTTTAATGATGGATGTGGGCCTGACGGTATTCCCTCGTCAATACTTAAATGTTTTGCATCATATATTGCAACTCCGTTATGTTTTATTTTTAACCAATCGACAGTTAACGGCTATTTTCCAACCGCTTGGAAAGTGACACATATTGTTCCAATTTACAAAAAGGGGGACCGCTCTGATGTATCCAATTATCGTGGAATCTCAATTCTTTCATCGATCCCAAAACTTTTCGGGTTAATTGTGACAAAACATCTGTCATTTCATACAAAAGAAATTATCTCGGATCTTCAGCACGGTTTCACCAGTGGAAAATCTACGACTACCAATCTTTTACAATTTACTTAATTCGCCATTGAATCACTTGAGTCACAAGCCGCCCAGGTTGATGCGATTTACTTTGATTTTTCTAAAGCTTTTGATTCAATTGACCATACAATCATTATAAAAAAGCTCTCAGAAATTGGTGTCGCCCCTAATTTTTTAAAATGGATTGGTTCTTATCTGGTGGGAAGAAGACAATTTGTTTTATTGAATTAAGTCAAATCGGATTATATATATTGCCATTCTGGGGTTCCGCAGGGATCACATTTGGGCCCAATCATTTTTCTTTTATTTGTGAATGACATTCCGAATATTTTCAAATTTTGTAACTGCTTATTGTTTGCAGACGATTTGAAGGTTTTTAAACATATTCAATCTTTAAATGACGCAGAAGTATTTCAATCAGAAATTAATTCATTATCTCGTTGGTGCTCTACGAATAAATTGTTGATCAATATTAATAAATGCAACATCATGTCGTTCTATAGAACATCCAATCCGATTGTTTTCAATTATCAGTTGGAGGGTAATGAACTTTGTAGAGTAACTTCGATTGTTGACTTAGGTGTAGTCTTTGATCAAAAATTAACTTTTGCTTTACATCTAGACAAAATAATATTAAAAGCCAATTCTATGTTGGGTTTTATTTTTAGAATGACAAAAGAGTTTGTTGATATTTTTTCATGTGTTAGTTTATATACTTCTCTAGTTAGAGCTCACCTGGAATATGCGGCGGTTGTTTGGTATCCTCACCATGAAGTACAGATTAAAAGATTGGAATCAATTCAGAAACGTTTTACCATTTACATTTATAGAAAGCTTGGTTATCTTTCAGATCGTAATCAGCCTATGTGGCAGCAAGTGCGTAATCTTCCAGAGTATAAAAATCGATGTCAAAGCCTTCGAATTGATACTTTAGCGAAGCGTCGAAAAATTGCGTCAGCAATATTTGTCGGGGATTCTTTGAACGGTCGTATAAGATGCCCTAATCTTAATTCTGCCTGGAACATTTATGTGCCGGGTAGAAGTTTGCGGCAAAGGAAATTTCTATTTATCGAATTTCATAGAACTAATTATGGCTATCACGAACCGACGGCCTCTATGGCCAGAATTTTCAATGATTATTATCATTTGTTTCATTTTGAAAAATCGAGAAAATTCTTTCGGTACGAAATTCGTAGTTGCAATTTTTGATTTTTGATTTTATAATATTTTTGACATATATTCCGTATTGTACAAATTTTAATTATTATAATATACTATGTAGTTACTATTCATTAAGTTGTTTTTTTAAACTGTAGAATAGATTTTTTGTAAATAAATAAATAAATAGTGGAAGAACATACATATGTTATAATTAACATGTCAATCTTAAATATTATTTTAAAATTTATAAGTATCATTTTCATTAAAATCTTATACAGGAGCAACATTTATTTAACGTAAAAACTAGTTAATTTGTTGTGAACAACAGTTTAAAAACTTATCATTAATATTATAGTAAATTATGTCAGCCCAGAAAAAAACTATCGATATAGTAGTTTACAACATCAGAGAAGAAATATACCAAATATCGAACTAATGTTTTTTTAATGTAATTAAACAAACTTACCAGCTCACAGATTATATTGAGAATAAAAATTTATTGCACTAATACTAATAATATTTGAAAAACGGTTCTAAAAATATCAAATAAAATTAATCCTTATTCTAACATTCATAAAAATTGAAAGTAATTATATGGAAGTGCTGTGAGAGAAAGCCGATTTTCTCGAATATCAGAGATTTTCTCAAACTATTTACAATAGAAACTGGTTTAACTATGCTTCGTAAATATGTTTGTCCCATTCGATAAAAAAGAATTGGGCTCGGTTGACATTTTTTTTAAATTAACACAACCGTCACAAAATTAATGAAAGGATAATTTTTATTTTTATTAAAAGTAAAAGAAAGAGAAAAAAAAATTTGTTTGCTTTAGTATAAAGAAATTTGATTTGTCTTTTTAAATAAAAATAAACTTTTGTCGATCGTCTCAACAAACCACAGCATTTGAATACTAACGATTTTTGTCACCAAAACTCTCTTAACGACAATATTCATGAAATTGTTGATGCTGAAATATTTGAACCCAAAAAAAAAGATACGGCCCTTAAAAGTCCCTAAATTAGTAAAACATTCTGATTATAATGTATGCATTGGTGAATTAGATGTGGATATAAATAGTTGATCTGAATTATACTCTAAACAGACGAAAAAATTAAATTCATTAAAATATCCCAGTATTATATCCAATTTATTAAGTAACAAAACCGGATGCTTAACTTAAAATTATCTCTTAGCATTGGAGCTTACTGTGGTCATCGTGATTGTAAAAAATATAAATTGATAAATAGTAATTTAATTTAAGGAAACTTTAATGATATATAGTACAACAGAAAAGTAACGCCACGAAACGATGAAAACTCGTCAGTTAAGAGGATCTGAATGGGAAAATGTAAAAAAAGAAATTTCAACAAAAACGGCTGAAGAGGTTTACGAACCTATGGTTCAAAATGGAGATCCGTTACTTGAGACGATCCTCAAAAAGTACCCTACCCAGCCACATTGAAAATTATTTTGGTACCACCAAAAGACGAGTTAATCGGAATGCTGCTTTGGGGAAATTACCAACCAAAACTTTTAAATTTTTAAAAGAAATTAATAATTGTGCGGATCCGTATTTTCAAATTTCCAATAAATGGAACAGAATAATTGCTTTAATATTGAAACAATTTGTTTAAACGTTATAAATTCAACCAAAAAAAATATGTTTATTTATTGCAACAAAATTGTTTCATTCTTCTTTTTAAAAACGTTGTTCACGGCTCTTGTGTCTCAAGGAAAGTGACCGAGCAATTTTATTTTGTAATAAACTTAGTAGATGCGCGAAATACAAATAAAAATAAATCCGCGGCAATTTTAAACTAAACGCTGAGCAAAGTTAATCATCTATTAAACAATAGATGGTGGTAAAATTAAGTGTTATACTTTATACAAAATAATAATAATAATAATACACTCAGAAAAAAAATGATTATAGATTTAATAAATATCGTTTATTCAAATAAAATATTGAAAAATCAATAGTTCAATGTTTAGATTAATAAAAATACTTTAACATTAATAACAAATTTATTAAATAAACTATGTGAGCCAATAATTACGGTTATTATTTTAAATCTGCAAAAATTATTGAACATGAAATTACCAATTTATTTTACAAGCTACAAAATTTTACAATTAATTAGTTTAATTATTGATAACATAAATATGAAAATAAAATTATGATTATTCCAATAAATACGTTATTGAATTGAAGAAATATTTATTTCAACTCTCTAATAATACATTTTATTAAACCAATACTGTTTTATTATTCGTCAAAAATTGGAACTGTTTTTGATTTGATAAGTATAAATAATTCAAATAAAATTTTTAAAATCTGAAATTTTTTTTTTCATTGTGCGCATGAAAAAATGTTTAGGAATATGAATATGTGCATATATGTATGTATAAATTCGCAAATATGTTGAATTTCCTCGTCCGTCGCTATTTGTTGATCAACGACACAACTTTAGATTAAAATTATTTTGTTGCTGGCTTTAGGGTAACTATGTATATCATCAGCCTAAAGTTCTCATTAAACAACAGGTTTAAATCAATTGTACTTGATAGAACCACCCACAAAAAATAAAATAGATTAATCTATTACGTACATCGTACAAACATGTATTGCAACAACAAACAATACTCCTAAATTATTTTATTCATACAACAAGTTAAACACTATCAACTAATCTGTCCAATTCGTAGTATATAAAATGAAATGAAAAAAGGGACAAAGCGTTAAATGAGAACGAAATAAATACATATATTGGTGTTAATACATATGTGTTTATTAATGTTTCGAAATTTTAGCCACCAGCAGTAATTATGAACTACAATAACCGACAAAATTGAGGTAACATTTTCCTTATATATATTTCAGATTTTTTAAGACTTCTGGTGAATATAGCCTTTAACCGTGAGTGTATATATACATATACAATATCCATCGTATAATGATGTAGATGATGAAAAGAGAAATAATTCAAAAAATAAATAGGATATGTTTCCACCTCACAATTGGCTATACTAATGCATATTTGAATGTTTAACGGTTTTTGGTTATATACAAATGGTATATAATCATTATATGTGGTCATTTCATTTCATCTTTAGTTATGAGTGTATGATAAAACGAGAAACACAATATATGTTTTAAAAACGCGACAGTTGTAGGATTTTGATTGTACATAAATATTTCAGTTGCAAATAACTTATTAATTGATGAAGCTCATTGTGTGTTAATCATTATTGTGAAATTTTTGTGATATACGAGTAAATAGTTTGAGTTGATTTTAATTCAAGTAACATAATTTGATTATTGAAAATAGAAAATTGCCGATTATAAGGCGAGTTAAATTTTTTATATTTTTTGATCGTCATTTTCATTTTATTTATTTTTCCGAATAATTTCATATGGTTCAGTGGTGTGATGAAAAGTGATAGTACCTATATAGTGTGATGAAATTATAAGTGTAACTATTTTTGAATTGTTTAGTGTCTAAAATAATTTCTGATGGATTTTGTTAATGTAATGAATTGAATAATTCAAAAGAGGAATACATAACAAATAATTATGTTTCCTTATCGCAATAAACCGGCAATTCAGTTGTTATATTTTATTTCAGTTTTATAACGGCCATCACAGTAGTTTTTGCAGATCAACTGCTATTTTTGTAACTCATGTGTGAGTATCACATGGTTCTTACTAATCAGCAAATACCTACTGTGTTTTATTCTGTGCGTGAAGTGGTAAAATGTATTGTAAAACACGGTTCATTTTTCTGATTATCAAATGAGTTAGTGACCATTATCGGTAGTGTTAATTTAATCTGTGATACGTTACTGTAAAATCTTTTACGGTACAAAATGGCCACACATGTTCAGTGATAATTAATAGATTTTGAGGTTAAATCGAAAACACGTAGAAAAAGTGTATTTATTATAAATTAAATTAAATTTTAATATTTATTTAATAAATAAGTTAATGTTAAGTATGTAAATACTTTGAAACAATAAATTTTTTTTGAAGGTTTAAGATGGAACAACAAATTAATTCGTCAAGTGTCGAATTATTCGATGAAAACAATGGTGCGGTCGTGAATAATATAGACAAAGCTAGCAGTGAGTTCAACAATTTGTTGGATACGTTTGATATCACCTCTGAAGTCAAGGAACAAATTAAAAGTAAAGTTATTTAAATCTTAATGATATTTTTACTTATAATATTTATTAATTTTGTTCAATTGTTAGAATTTGGTTTAGATATGGAATCCCTTAAAATTATGAGAGGGCGAGACCTTGACGAAATATTTAATTTAAATCAACTAGGAGCCAAAATCAAATTTCGAGAACAACTTTTCGAATGGCGAAGATTAAACGTAAGTTCTAATTATTCTTCAATATTATCAATAATTCCATATTTAATAAATAATATTAAATACTTTAGGGTTATGTTGTTGATTTGGACCATGAGCCGGCTAGTCTCAATACCACGATTTCGGATGTAGGAAGCGTTCAAGAATGGGTAGATGTAAATACGTCTGGCTCCACATCATCCTGACCCTATACTGCCCAACAACTTGTAAGTAGAATAGCGCAATTATTTCATTTTTCAAGTATATGTCTTTTAGAATGTCCACCAAATTTTGCAACAGACCAGAAAAGGACAAGGTGTTATAGAATTTTACAATAACAACAACTACCTTAATATTAAACATCAAAATGACATTACGTCCTGCATTGTGTCTCATTTTGTAAATACGTACAGACGTGGGTTAAAAATATTTGAAGTGAATGATTTTGCTGATCAAATCAAAATCAGTTTTCCAAATGAAGACAAGGTAACGAAATTTTTTGAATTTATGTAATTTTATTTGCTAATGATATACTTTTTATTTTCAGTCAACATATTTTATTCCGCGGTGTGGGCGACAAAACCCTAGAGGTAAATTATACGACAAGAATGTCAATTCACTGCAGCAATACCGGAAACATGGTTATTTGACCAAATGTAACAAACCGTTACAAAATAAACACCTTTTGGACACGATACCCGATAATACCAACATGGAGGAAGAGAACGCAGAAGAAAATAGGATTTGGCTCAAGAACAATTTACTTCCTTGGAGTATTATTCAAAACAAATGGTATGAAACCATCAATTATAGAACAAAGTGGATGGCAGAAACAGAAAACACGAAATCTATATTAGATAATTGGCCACGAATTAAAGATGCCAATGGTTATTTATTGGTAACGATAAAATTAATGCTTAATTTTGTTAGCAGTTAAGTATATTATTTTATTTTTAGATTGAAATTGATTTCATGTACAAATTTGGTGAAAAAGTAAAAGGTTTATATAACCATTGGACGGATTTTCTACCAAAAATTTTAGAATATTTTAGCCATAATATTAGAGAAGAAAATGCCAAGAAATTATTAAAAAGATGTTTGCTGCCAGAAACAAGCGAAGGTAAAATGAATAGTTTTATTTAAGATATAATTTATTTGTATTAATCAATTCATTAAATATTTTTAGATTCTAAAAATTATATTGTTATTCTGCTTCTTTTTAACATATTGCTACCAAGAAGGATATCTGTAAAGGCCAATCAATCAATAAATGCAGTCAAATTTTGGAAACCATCCATATTAGAAGCACAGGAAGCATTTGCCACAATAGTACCAACTGTGAACGATTTGGAGAAAACGATAGCCGATAGAAGAGACAAATATTATGCTCTTGGCTTATCTATTCAACCATTTATAATAGTCGTAGGAGAAGAAACAAATCTAAAGGATTTTTATGTCATTACTGACTCAATTAAATACAAATTACCAACGTTTTTAAAAGCCGTGGACGTATCATTTCAAATGTTTCATATTTTGAATTATGAGTATCCAATCGCAGCACATTTAACTTGGTATTTTATCCAAAAGTATTTCTTTCAAATTACGACTAAATTCGATAAGGAAAATCCTAGTGTAAACAGCCTTATAAAAATATTACAAAATTAATAATTTTAAGGATACTTTTACATATATTTTATTGATGGATTGCTGTTATTTATTTCATTTAACATAGTTATGTTTCGCTGTAATTCTTGTCACTTATTGCACCGGTAAGTTGATTATTATCATAAATGTCATTTTAATTTCGAGTAATAATATGTTTAACTATATAGGAAATTCATCAGTTTTATTTGAGCTTAAAAACAAATTTTCCACTTACAATTACAACAATCACCGTCCCAGCAAATTGCTTAACGTGCTTGCGTCAAAAATATGCAAAGGTAAAATTTATAATTTTGGATAATGAGAATATGTTGTTGTGATGTACTGTCTCTTAATTTTAAAATTTGAATGAAAATAATAAACTTGGTAGTACAATTTGTGAAGTGCAGTTAACTGGTTTTCATATTACTATTTCCTGAGGAATCATAGAAAAGAAAACAATAAATGTGATAATTCAACAATCTTTCAACAATAAATGTGATAATTTTTAATGATTATATTTATGTTCATTTGTACTTTTTCAGATGTTAACAATCGGGTATAGGTACTCCAGTTTTCCTAACACTTGCCTCTAAATACATGAAGTCCACATCATAAAAACGAACGAAATTATAACATTCCATCTTTAAGTCCGTGCAATGGATAACAATCCATCTTTAAGTAAGTGCTAATGTTTACAACCACTCAACTGAGTTTTAGAAAAAACAAATATTTTACCATTTCGTCGTCTATTATCACCATCCAGTTGCAGCCCATTATTTATCAGTAAGAAAATTATAGTATCCGTCTATCGAAAATCAGCAAAGGTAAAATGACCTTTCAACCAATAAATGTGATAATTTTTAATGATTATATTTATGTTCATTTGCATTTTTTCAGTTGTTAACAATCGGGTATAGGTACTCCAGTTTTCCTAACACTTGCCTCTAAATACATGAAGGCCACATCATAAAAACGAACGAAATTATAACAATCCATCTTTAAGTCCGTGCAATGGATAACAATCCATCTTTAAGTAAGTGCTGATGTTTACAACCACTCAACTGAGTTTTAGAAAAAACAAATATTTTACCATTTCGTCGTCTATTATCACTATCCAGTTGCAGCCCATTATTTATCAGTAAGAAAATTATAGTATCCGTCTATCGAAAATCAGCAAAGGTAAAATGACCTTTCAACCAATAAATGTGATAATTTTTAATGATTATATTTATGTTCATTTGCATTTTTTCAGTTGTTAACAATCGGGTATAGGTACTCCAGTTTTCCTAACACTTGCCTCTAAATACATGAAGGCCACATCATAAAAACGAACGAAATTATAACAATCCATCTTTAAGTCCGTGCAATGGATAACAATCCATCTTTAAGTAAGTGCTGATGTTTACAACCACTCAACTGAGTTTTAGAAAAAACAAATATTTTACCATTTCGTCGTCTATTATCACTATCCAGTTGCAGCCCATTATTTATCAGTAAGAAAATTATAGTATCCGTCTATCGAAAATCAGCAAAGGTAAAATGACCTTTCAACCAATAAATGTGATAATTTTTAATGATTATATTTATGTTCATTTGCATTTTTTCAGTTGTTAACAATCGGGTATAGGTACTCCAGTTTTCCTAACACTTGCCTCTAAATACATGAAGGCCACATCATAAAAACGAACGAAATTATAACAATCCATCTTTAAGTCCGTGCAATGGATAACAATCCATCTTTAAGTAAGTGCTGATGTTTACAACCACTCAACTGAGTTTTAGAAAAAACAAATATTTTACCATTTCGTCGTCTATTATCACTATCCAGTTGCAGCCCATTATTTATCAGTAAGAAAATTATAGTATCCGTCTATCGAAAATCAGCAAAGGTAAAATGACCTTTCAACCAATAAATGTGATAATTTTTAATGATTATATTTATGTTCATTTGCATTTTTTCAGTTGTTAACAATCGGGTATAGGTACTCCAGTTTTCCTAACACTTGCCTAAATACATAAAGGCCACATCATAAAAACGAACAAAATTATAACAATCCATCTTTAAGTCCGTGCTGATGAATAACAATCCATCTTTAATTAAGTGCTGATTTTTACAACCACTCAACTGAGTTTTAGAAAAAACAAATATTTTACATTTCCTCGTCTATTATCACCATCCAGTTGCAGCCCATTAGTTGTCAAGAATAAATTATAGTATCCATCCACCAAAAATCAGCAAAGGTAAAATAAATCATATTCAGAAATATTGGAATACAATTCATCTTACTAATTTTTATTTCTAAAAAATTTGCAGATCCGATAAAATATTGAAAGAAGGCTTAGGAGGGATATTTAAACATAAGCTTATATGCACATAAACCCTTTGGCGTAATGTACAAGTATACATGCTATAGTTGTGGTCTATGCTATAATATTTCTGATTTGATTTATCATTTTAGAAAAGTACATAATTTAAAATCAGTAGGGAATTTTATATGTAAAGAAAAAGGTTGTTTTAAACGATGTTTTTCTTCAATTTTCACATTTAAAAAACATTTGCTTAAAGAACATAGAGAAGATTATTATTCAGATATCAAATCAAGTTCAGACATTTCAGTAAAAGCTAGTTCGGCGCCGAAACCATCTCCTCAAATTAGTTTAAATAGTCCAAGTACAAACCAATGTCTAAAGTTAGACTTTGATACACTTGTGGCAAATCTACAAAAATCGGCATTACAATTTTCTTTAGAATTACATGCAAAGGATAATTTTACTCGCCATGATGTCTACGATATACAATCTAAGGTCAGTCAGTTGGTTTGTAACAAAATTATTGACATTGTTGAACACTTTATGAATTCAAATAGTTCTCCAGGTATCCATGATTCTCAATTATTTAACTTGTTGAAAAGTTGTAGGGATCCTTTCTTAAATATAAAAACGGAATATAAATTTTTTAAACAATTGAAATCTCAAGATTTATTTGAATCACCAAAAAATATTTCTTTGAATAACCAAATAACTGAGGTTATTCAACAAGGTATTCCCAACTTAGATGAAAGGATAAGCAAAGGAGTTTTAATGCCAATGAGATTTAACTTTAAAAAAATATTTGAATCAGAAAATGTTTTCAATTCCACCATAAAAAATATGAATAATTTTGAATTGCTTGAAAAAGGGCATTATTCGAATTTTATTAATGGATCAGTTTGGAAGGAAAAAGTGTTGATGGTTAATAAAAAATATGTTATTCCATTTTTTCTTTATTTGGATGATTTTGAGGTGAATAATCCTCTAGGCTCTCACGCAGGCGTACAATCTGTTTGTGGAATATATTATAATTTTCCGACTATACCGCAACACGAATTATCAAAATTAGATTTAATTTTTTTGGCCGGATTTTTTAAAGCAAAAGATATATCGAAAATTGGCACCGAAACATGTTTCTATAAACTAATTGAAGAAATAAAGTTTTTGGAGAAGGAGGGAATATCAATTGAAGTCGGTAGCACGTTTATTCAAGTACATTTTGTTTTAGGCTTAATTCTAGGTGATAACCTGGGTCTTAATAGTATATTAGGTTTTACCAAATCATTTAATTCAACTTTTTACTGTCGAAACTGTAAACGTTCAAAGCAAAATATGCAACAGGACACAAATGAACATTCATCTGATCTGCGTAATATTCAAAATTATACCAGTGACATAAAAATTAATAACTACAAATTAACTGGAATCTTACAATCTTCGATTTTTAATAGCATTCCAACATTCCATGTCACTACAAATTTTTCTTTTGACATAATGCATGATTTGTTCGAGGGAGTATTAAAATATGATATGAGTAAAATAATTTTAAGTTTGATGGAATCTGGCTATTTCTCATTAGATACTTTAAATAACAGAAAACAGTTATTTGCATACGGTGAATTAGAGATAGGTAATTTGTCTAATCGTATTGAATTCAACCACCTAATAAACTCGGGTATCAAAATGTCTGCCAGTGAAATGAAAAGTTTTTGTCATTTTTTCCCACTATTGATAGGAGATTTAGTCGATACTAAAGATAAGGTTTGGTTATTCTTTTTAAATTTATTGAAAATAGTTGATTTAGTTTTATTATCACAAATTACTTTTAAAGACATTGTTGAATTAAAAAAATTAATTGATCAACATCATAAATCTTACAAATTATTATTTAACGATACTCTTAAGCCAAAGCACCATAATATGGTTCACTATCCCACAGCAATAGAAAAGGTTGGCCCTTTGCGACATTTATGGTGTTTTAGATTTGAGGGAAAGCATAAGGAATATAAAAAATATGCCAAAAATATTCAATCTCGATTACATCTATCTCTGTCATTGGCGATAAAAGCTGGATTAAAATTTTCTCAACTATTGATAACGAAGAAATTTTGGCAACCTGAATTGCAAATAGTAGACCAACGCCCTTTTTATGTTTTTAGGTATCCTGATATAAAAAATTATAATGTTACAGTTAATGAACATAATTTAAATTTTAAAGTGGAAAAATTAATGTTTAAAAATTCAGTTTATAAAAAAGGATACATATTAGGAATAGTTCTACAACCATCCCTAACCCAATTCTATGAAATTGAAGAAATAACAATATCAGAAAATTCGTCTTGTTTCTTAATTACTAGAAAACTTATTACACAATTTTCGGAACATTATCAGGGATATGAAATCGATGGAATTGAACCCGGATTTTATCTCATTAACATTTATCATTTTAGTACTTATTGTTTGCATCAATATTTGTTGAATAATGGTAAAAAAATGATTAGAAATAAAATAATATAATAGTAAAATTTTGGATTAAATTTAATCAATTTATTGTACACGAATTATTATTTTATAACATTGTAAACGTAAAAAAGATTTATATATTTTAGTATAACTGACATATTATTTTAATGTACATATTGAACGGAAATATTTTGTTATTGAAGAATAAGATTAGAATAAGCATTACACCATTAAAATTTAATTAATTTAGGAAGTTAATATAATTTATTAAATGTATTATTTTCTATACAAATGTATTATATATATATATATATATATATATATATATATATATATATACCCATACATATATATATATATATATATATATATATATATATATATATATATATATATATATATATATATATATATATATATATATATATATATATATATATATATATATATATATATATATATATATATATATATATATATATATATATATATATATATATATATATATATATATATATATATATATATATATATATATATATATATATATATATATATATATATATATATATATATATATATATATATATATATATATACATACATACACTAATAATTTTGTCATGTTTATTATAAAAAGTGAATTATTAAATAAACGTTTTATTATTATTCAAATTATTGTTTTATTTATTTTTCCAATAACGTTTCGGTAGTGGTTTCAATCACTTTTATTGTACATATTTACTTTTTTCAATAAGTGAATTTATTGAATTTATAACTATAAATTTATAAAAATAATAACTTTGAATTATTTGTTATATAAAATATCATAATCAAATTAACGAAATAGTTATTTGGTTAATAAATAAACTTATTATTGATTTTTCCAGACCAATAGGTTTGAGTTATTGGTTGAATAAAATATATTAATTAGACCAACATAATATTTTATTTAACCAATAAATATAATTATTCAATTTTTTTTTGTTGCCAATAACTTTAGATTATTTAATGTATAAAGTAACATGATTAAATAAATAAATTAGTTATTCAAATAATAAACCAAACCATTATTTTTTTTAAAAACATTTTTAATAAATCTTTGGTAGTTGTTACAATCGTTAAATTTATTGTCTAGTTTTCAACCTATGAAAAGTATTAAAAATATATATATAATTATTCATATAACAACTTTTTTTTCTGAGTGTACAAATAAAAGTCGATAATAAAGGTTGCTACACAACCACCTTAATGTCAAATTGAATGAATCATTATCGACTGTCATTTAATATTTACAATACACATATGTTATTTACGTAAATCAAATCAATAAAAATTACAATTGTTATCATTTATGAAGGTGTGCATCTCACAGGATGCACCAAAAGTTAAGCTAATTTTTAATTCTAAATTTTATTTCAATCTAATTAATATTTATTTTTTAAGTGATGATTCTGAACAATAATCGAAATGAATTTGTCTTAAAACGATTTATATTAAAAATTCCAAAAACAACCTGTGAAATCTAGAGTAAATGGAATTAAGAAAGAAAATGTTAGTAACAACAACGAAGAAACCCATTATGTTTCAATTTTAAATTTTGAAAGAAAATTGGAGAAAAACGAAATACATAGCACTTCGAAAAAATCTACCACACATTTTGATCGGCCCATATTAGTCTCTTTAAACTCTATGACAGAACAAGAACGAAAAAAGTTCACTTATACAAACATTAACTGTTAATAAAAAGTTTAACGAGGAATCAATTAAAACAGAAAAATATAACAGTAAAAAACTAAAGATCCAAAGTCCGTATCTTTCATATTTACAAAATGGTTCAATTACCGGAGAGAATTATTTTAACACGTATATGCTTTTGATTCATTTACAACCTGCATTTTGAATTTGAAGACATTAACCCATTTCACTTCTGAAAATGATTTTATAAATTTTAATAGGAAAATTGAGAGAAGATAATGTACCCAGGGCAAAGCAACATCGAATCTCAATTTTGTCACAAATATTTGGCATTGCAAGAGATTGTACTAGCAATATAACAAAAGTTTCAACATTGGTGCTCAAACTATTAAATTATTACATTGCTCAATCGATTTTAAAATGCTTAATTTGCGATGAGACAGTAATAGATTGATTAAATCATATTCCCATAAAACTTTTTAAATTGGATAGACTAGGGCTAAAAAATTTGGTCAACTGTTTGGAAGATACTAATTTGTTGGTATGCCCAATTTGTCATAATGAATACAACAGACAAATTTTTACAAGTGAAATCGTTTTTATTTATGTATAACCATCAATAAAACCGTGTGCAATTTCAATTTTTGACATACCCCTTGAAATAATCATTTTTACTGAAAAGTTCAAAATTAGTTCATTTGTGAATTATATACCAACTAGTGCTACTGTCCTTGTTCCAAATTACGTATCTTATTGTTGTCGAGAAGATCGCTGGGAGATTTACAATGACATGAAGGAATTAGTTTCTCAGAGAATTGCATTATCGCATAGAGTACACTTCCTCATTTAATTTTATATGAGAAAGCAGAGTTAACTAAAAATTTACATATTAACGATTTTGAATTACAAAAAATATATCTGTGCTCACAAATCAAAAGCGCGCAAGTCTAAAAATCTAAAAATCAAATACTCTTTGATTTTATCCGTTTTTGATAAATTAAATTATTGTAGATAGGATATACATACATTACCAATCGATGACGATTAAATTTTTGAAAAATCATCAACCGACCCCAACACTTTTTTAACGAATGGAACAAACATATTTACGAAGCATAGTCAAACCACTTTCTATTGTATATAGTCACTACATGAGGAAATCTCTGAGATTCGTGAAATTCGTCTTTATATCACAGCGCTTCCACAATACGATTTTTTACCATTTTGTAAATTTTGGAAAAATCATCAACCGAGCCCAACAATTGTATATAGCCACTAAAACGATAAATCCACCAAAAGGTTTAACTTTGTATCATAACAGTTCCATATAATTTTCGGTTCGTGTTATTTTAATAAATGTTAAAAGGATTTATTAAATTTTTTTTAAATATTTTGAAATATGTATTATTAATGTAAGTTTTACATTCATAAGATATATTATAAATGTGTAATTTTAAAAAATTAAAATACACACAAAAATTGGAAGGCATTTTAATTTTCGTTCGATGTTGTGATTATTCTTCCTGGGATGGTGGAAAATACCTACTATCGTGATAGTTATTTTTTTGGGCTGATAATACATTTTAATGTAAGTAATTTCCTGGGATGATGGTGATTTCCTGGGATGACAATTTGTGTCGCGATAGTTGTGGTGTTACCATTTCTTTTTTCTGGAATGAATCCTGGGCTAACTTTATATACATGAATGTTCTTATTAATATTTTTTTTTTTTTTATAATCTTTCTGCAATGAAATTTTTGGAAGGGGAAGGTTTGGTTTAAATATAGTCTGGTAAATTGAGATTGCATTTCAAAACATTCTGTGTAGTTTTAAATTCATTATTTGAAGTTTCAGTTTTCTTCCCAGGGAAGAATGATGGGGAATAATTGTGCAGGAGAAACTGTGCCAGAAGAATTGTGCGGGAAACCTCACTATATCGACAATGAAAAAAAAAAAAATTACACATAGCTACGAATGCAAATTCTGGATATGATGAACTTAATAATTGTTCTTGTTTGAATTTTTTGAACGAAATTTTATTAAAAAATTTTACTTGAAACCCTACACCAATAGATTGACGGCTTATATTCCACAGTACAGGAAGCGACGAATATCTATCGTCTAAAAGACCGTCCACTTGATGATTAATTTTTGCTAGAAATTAGTTTACCAAAATGTTTATCAACAGCAGCATCTATTCTTTATATTAAAAACTTTCGGTGAGAAAAGATGTGACGTAATTGGGTTTAAAACGGATTACTTAATGAAATCAAACTAAAGCTGTTAAAACAAAATCAAGTGTCACAGTGGCTTAAAGTTTGTGGTATTTTCCTAGAAAATATTGTGTTTATTGATGTTTGGAGCATCATTGATTTCACCTGGCTTACAATTTATAAACTGAGCTTTTTAATATTTTGACGTTTAAAGTTGTTGATAGAAATTATTTCTCATTCCAAAACATATGCTTTGGAAATAATAACCCTTAAACAATATCAATTTTTAATTATAAAACAATTTAAAAAATTACCTACATAATGTATATCAAAGACCAATTAAATAAGGACAGTATTTTTGATTACTTTTAATACATACATACACAATGAAGCTACAGAAGTTCAAAATTAAAAGGAATACGTTAAAGTTATGGAAGAAGAAATAAATTCACTAAATGGAAATAAAACGTGGGAATTAGTTAATTTAATCGCTCCTAAAAAATCCATCGGCTGTAAAATAGTTCATAAAATTAAGACAAATAAGAAATCTAATTTAACGAGTTTAGTTATGGGTCGCTTCAATATGCCGGTTTTTGTGAATAGTTCAACCACTCGTATTTTTCCATCACTGCCGGGAAATAGTTTTTGTATTCGGCCAAGCAGCCACTTGGATGGTGGAGTTCGCTCATCTCGCAACTACATGATGTCATTGAGATTAACATCGCTGTTCGACGTAAGCCATTTTGATCTTTTCTGGAGAGTTGTAAGATACTCCTTGTGCCAACGGGACCAGAAATGTTGACATATTTGCTGCATAAGCTTCCATCGTGAATTATATGGTATCTTGGTGGTAGTGATATCTACCTCGGGAATATAATTAGCTGAGTGACCGATAAGGAAATGTGCGGGCGTGAGTACGTCAAATTCATCGTTGCTTGCCTTGCACAATGGCCTTGAATTCAGCATCGCTTCAACTTGTGTAAGGACCGTGTATAATTCATCATTGGTTAATATTTGATTACCGATGATCCGTTTCAGATGGAATTTCAGAGATTTTATTGCCGCCTCTTATAATCCACCAAAATGTGGTGCGCACGGTAGATTAAAGTGCCAGTTGAGTCTATCCTTTTATAAAAAATTACTTATAATATTTGAATTTTTATTTAATAAAGAGAAAACTTCCTTTAGCTCACGATTAGCGCCGGAAAAATTCGAGCCGTTATCGCTATAAATGTTAGTTGGGATTCCGCAACGAGATATAAATCTTCTCAATGCTGCCAGAAATGATTCTGTCGTCAAATCATTGACGAGTTCGACGTGTACGGCCTTAATACTTGTGCATATGAATAAGGCGATGTATGATTTTTGTGGTTTTTGTCCTCGGCCGCGTCTCTGATAAGTAAGTATAGGTCCCGCGTAATCGATTCCCACGTGCAGGAACGGTCTCTCGTACTGCACTCTACAGTCTGGTAAATCAGCCATAACTTCATTTGGTATACGCGGTTAATACCTCGAACAGATGGTGCATCTTTTTATTATTTCCCGGATCATTATTTTTACTCGTACTATCCAAAAACTTTGCTTCAGAGTGTTGCTTAGAAACGATAAACTAGCATGTCCCTGTTGAATGTGAAGTTCTCGGATAAGTAGTTTTACTAGATTACTGTTGTATGGTAGAATTGTGGTTGTTGGGGGAGTAGTTTTAGGAGTCAAAGCTTTCTAGGATATGCGATTCTCATAAGACTTCTTCCTAGTGTAGTTACGCCTCCTCGTGGCGACAACCGGGCAATGCATCCTAGAATGTAGCCAAGTAACTTACACGACCGTGCAATGGGGGTAAATCCATTGCCCCAAGCTTTGGTGGGACAACATACGCTGAGAGCTGCGTGGCTAAGGGGGAGCTTAGTCTTTAGTATGTGAACTCCGGGTACCAGGCGACCCCCGGTTTAAAGTAGCCTTCCCACAGTATACCGATCTCTGCTGTGGGTGACCTTCATTTCTCGGATACTCGTGGGATTCAAATGGAAACCGAATTTAAAAAAAACATAGAGGGTGATGCCTCTTTAAAAGCATCAACTTCACCAGCTATTGAGTTGGGTCTCCTAAGCTATGATGGAATGGTAGATGCCACAAGGGCCACCACTCTTGATCATCTTAACGTCCGGACCAAGGAAAAGGTGGAACAGTCCACCTCTTCTACTACGGACACCTTCTGTGACGACAACATAAGTGTAATCTCACAGTTATCGGGCACCTCAACCATTGGTGTTGATATTGGGAACATGTCCCTCAACGCCGGGGAATGGGTTAAGCTCAACTCCTTCGAAAGAAGGCGTTTTAAAAAAGGGCTCAAGGAAGGCAAAACTAGAGAAGAGGCTCTAGCTGCTGCTAAGTCCGCGACCCCTCTGAAAGCATCCTCGGGGCCTGTTGCTCCTACCCTAGACAAGAGGTCTGGTGGTAAGCGTGAGAGGTCTTTCGAGGTTGCTCCGGAACCAAATAAACCACCTGCCAAAAAAGCAAAAGAAGGGCCTTCTCCGGTAAAGCCCTCTTTCAGCCAGGTAGCAGGCAGTGTTAAGCTGGGCATCGTACCAGGTGATCTCAGTGGCAATCCTCTTAGTATGGAGCAAATGGCAAACATACAGGAGTGTGTCATTGACCTCATTATTGGGATGCAAGGCTCAAACCACAAGCCGCAATTCCTTGGCTGTTTCCGGAGAACAGGTTGGCTATTTTTTATATGTTCCGATCATTCCACAGCGGAATGGATGAGGAACAGTTTTGTAAGCCTAAGGGAAAAAATTGGTCTGAACATAACTTTGGTGGAAGAGGATGATTTTCCTCGGCCAAACATCGTTAGGGGGTTCTTTCCACAGAGCCTTAGCTTAACTAGCGAGAAGATTCTCGCTACCATGGCCGCGCAGAACGATGGCCTCGCGGCCAACTCATGGAAGATACTGCAAAGGACGACAACTGGCGTACTCGTCCATTTGGTTATGGCCATAGGCGAGTCTTCCATGAAGAAACTACGCGAATCCAACGGGAACATCGCATACCGCTTTGGTAGGATAAAACTCCTTCTCAAGAAGGATTCTCCCTCTACCAACCCAACCACTGGAGTCAGCTCCAGTAAGGAGGGTACTTTACCAGCCCCAGTAGTAGGCACAATCACAGACGAGGAGGCATCCAGGAACAGCAGCGCTATTGAGCATTCTGTTCCTGCTGCCTCTTCGTCGGGAGCACGATCAACGGATCTCTCCGCAACTCCTACTGTGGGATCGAGTAAATCAGCACTCACCCCGAAAATTAAGCATATGGGCGCTCGGGGTGTTACTGGGAAAAGTGGCAGAAACAGGCCAAATCCCGCAAAGCAGACGGCTGGCAAGCAGCCAGGAGCGTAGAGCTCCTTTACCCTAATCATCCAGTATGGCTGGTACTATTAGGGTACTACAAGCGAATCTGCATCACGCAAAAGGAGCTTCGGATACCTTTTGCAACAGGTTCGCGAAACAACACTTAACCCTTGGCCTTATCCAGGAACCTTGGGTTAATGGAGGAAAAATCAGAGGCCTCCACCTCAAGTCATGTAAGTTGATTTACGATCGAAGGGAGGAAGTTCCCCGAGCAGCAATATTTGTTTCATCTAATATTAACGTTCTTCCAATTCCGGAGTTCACCACTAAGGATTTGGTTGCAGTAATCCTGGAGGTTCCGACTAGCAGGGGAATGCAGGAGACAATATGTGCCTCTGCGTACTTCCCTGGTGAGTCGGTTAGTGCTCCACCTGTAGTTGTACAGGATCTGGTGGATTACTGCAACCTAAAAAACAAGCATTTCATCATAGGCTGCGATGCTAATGCACACCATATCATTTGGGGCAGCAGTGATACAAATGGCAGAGGTGAGTCCCTTTTAAATTATCTTATGAGTAGTCACATAGACATTTTAAATAAAGGTTCGAACCCCACTTTCATAAACTCGACTCGGCGAGAGGTGTTGGACCTCACTTTGTCAAGTCAGTTTATTTCCAACTCTGTTGCAAACTGGCATGTTTCAAGCGAAGCTTCTCTGTCGGACCACATGCACATCAGGTTCGATATACCGGGAGTGATCATACAGGCAACAGAGCGTCGTATCCCTTGTTTTACAAATTGGAAAACATATAGGGATATTTTATTTATCAAAGCAGACATGCTGCCAACATCTTTGAGTTCAATTAGTGACCTAGAAACCGCAGCTGGTCTGCTTAATGACGTGCTCCTATCTTCCTACGAAAGCAGCTGTGTGGTGCGTAACGTTATGGTTAATCGCAAAGTTCCATGGTGGAACGAACAGCTGGCTAAACTTCGGAAGAAGGTTAGGAAATTATTTAATAGGGCAAAGCATTCCAATGAGTGGAATGAATATAGGCAAGCCCTAACCAGTTACAACACAGAACTAAGGCGTTCCAAATGCCTCACGTGGAGGAAAAACTGTGAAAATATCGAGGATATACCTACAGCTGCTCGACTCCATAAAGTTCTAGCTAAAGATCAGTCCAACGGGATTGGGCTTCTTCTGAAATCCGATGGTAGTTATACATCAGGTCGCAAAGAGTCGCTCGAAACCCTGCTTCATGTGCACTTTCCGGGCTGCACTGTTTGCGACACAAATACAATCACTAACTCCATATCTGGTACACACATGGGTGTAAATATGGGTTGGGTTAATAGTTTATCCGGTAAGCTTTTTACTCCGGATAAAGTCAAATGGGCCATTAACTCTTTTCAGCCTTTCAAGGCCCCAGGAGGGGATGGAATCTTCCCAGCCCTCCTTCAAAGGGGCCTGGACTTGATTACCCCTGCTCTGGTGGCCTTGTTTAGAACTAGCTTAAATTGGGGTCACATACCACAGGCTTGGAGTCAAGTAAACGTGGTTTTTATCCCAAAGCCTGGCAATCGGCCATGTGAACTTCCTAAGTCCTTTCGACCTATCAGTCTTACATCGTTTATTCTTAAAACCATGGAACGACTTATAGATCTTCATATCAGAGACTGGTTAACGGCAACCAGACCTCTAAATCCAAATCAATTCGCCTATAGGAAAGGCAAATCCACAGAGGGTGCGCTGCATCTACTTGTCACCAAGATTGAAGCAGCCTATCGCTCGAAAGAAATTGCTCTGTGTGCATTTCTGGATATTGAGGGAGCTTTTGACAATACTGGATACGACTCAATTGCTAGGGCAATCAAGCGTAGAGGTATTGACGATCCGACTAACCACTGGATTAGTTCCATATTGGTTAGTAGGAAGATTACATCTAAATTAGGTAATGAGTCAGTCACGATTACGGCAGCAAGAGGGTGTCCGCAGGGCGGTGTCCTGTCCCCTTTGCTGTGGTCACTCGTGATCGACGAGTTGCTTGATAATTTACATCTACTTGGGTACGATGCCATTGGTTATGCGGACGATTTGGTTATCATAGTCTCTGGAGGGCATGAACGTACGATGTCCGCCAGCATGCAACAGGCTTTGCTTGTTATTTCGAATTGGTGCACTGGGGAGGGCCTTTCGATTAACCCTAGCAAAACAGTCCTGGTGCCCTTCACCAAAAGACGTAATTTGAACCTTGGTTCAATTAGTCTTAATAATATAGATATCGGATACTCCAATGAAGTCAAATATCTGGGTGTTGTCCTAGATAAGAAACTAACTTGGAACTCTCATATTACTTCAACTACCGAACGCGCGGCCAGGGCCATGTGGGCCTGCCGGCGTATGTTCGGCAGGACCTGGGGCCTGAACTCAAAAATGATTTACTGGATGTACATCATGATAGTGAGGCCAATTGTAACATATGGGGCAATAGTTTGGTGGCCTAAGGTACAGCAAAAAGTTATTATGAACAAGCTGACCTCATTACAGAGACTAGCATGTCTCGGAATTACAGGTGCTATGCGCACCTGCCCTACGGCGGCAATGGAAGCTCTCATCGGGCTCACTCCACTTCATATCCACGTCAAAAAATCAGCTGCTACCTGTGCAGCTAGATTGAAGCTCGCGAATCAATACAGTCATGATGACCATATGGGTCACCTGGACATTTTGAATGAACTTCCAGACCTGAATATGTTCTTTAGTGTCCCGGACGTTATGCCGAAAGAACTCTGCTTTGGCAGGAATTTCGTGGTAACAATCCCCGATAGAACAGACTGGGATACTGGGTTACCGCAGATGGAACCTAACAGCCTAGTCTGGTACACTGATGGATCAAAAATGGATAGTGGAGTCGGCATTGGTGTCTTTGGACCCAATCACAAAATATCGAATTCACTGGGTACTTACCCCAGTGTTTTTCTAGCCGAAATTCACGCCATCGAAATCTGCGCCTCTATTATTATGACCAAAGGTCTTAAAGGCGCATCCATCCACATTTTGTCTGACAGCCAAGCAGCACTGAAAGCATTGGCTTCTAACTGCTTGGTTTCCAAGTCGGTTCAAAGTTGTTATAAACTGCTACAATCTCTCTCTTGTCAAAACAAAGTAAGGTTGTGGTGGGTGCCTGGTCACATGGGCATCACTGGAAATGAGATAGCCGACGAACTTGCACGGGCAGGCTCGTCGACTACACTCATTGGCCCTGAGCCTTTTTGTGGTATCCCGTGGGCTTCTGCAACCTACACAATCAGTAAATGGGAAAAAATACAGTGCTTGACTTATTGGAACTGTATTCCCGGCCTTAGACAAGCCAAATCTTTGATCAGACCATTTCACCACAAAAATTTGGCGATCAATTTCAGCAAAGGAAATATTAGGAAACTTGTGAGTTTTCTCTCAGGTCACTGTAACCTGAGATATCATTTGAACAAAATGAACCTGTCCACAGAGACGGAGTGCCGACTCTGTTTGGAAGAGACAGAAACCGCAGAACACATACTATGTGAGTGTGTTGCTCTGTGCACACGGAGGTGGATTCATTTTGAAGAGAGGTATCTGACCCCGGAGAAATGTAAATTGGCCTCTATAAACAGCATTCTCGCCTTTATTAGAGAGGTGGAGAAGCTCCTGGAGTAACAGTACCCAATAGCACAAAAGATCTTTTAGGTCGTAGTGCTAGCCGCTTTTGGGCAGGGACGAAAAAAAAAAAAAAAAAAAAAAAAAAATGGTAGAATTGCAGGATGTTTTATCTCAAACGATGCTACTGAATTATCAATTCTGCCACCAACTCGCAGTATTCCAATATCATAGATAAACGGTGTCAATGGACGTATTTTGCTGTGTCTTAAAATTGGTTTACTCTGTGTTAAGGCTCTGATCTCTTCGGCGAAAAACTTCGATTGAACATATTTGATTAATATGGTTTCGCTGCAGCGTAGTTCGTCTTGTGTTAGCGGACCAGCAATCTTTGGTTTAGTTGCTCGACAGTTATTTGTAAACCGATAAATCCAACTGATAATGACTATAATTTTTTGATAACTGGAGTACGCTTCTATAATTGATTCAAGAATATTGGTGTTGGAACTCGATGTGAATGCATACATATTTGGTGGTCGCTCCTCCTCTTTAGTATCGTAATGAGTTTTCTGTGCTGGCCAGTGCGATTCATCTTTGACAAGCCAATCTGGACCTAACCACCATTGTTTGTGTTCGCGGAGTAGTTCCGCTGATATACCTCTCGACGCGCAGTCTGCCGGATTTGACTTTGATGGAACGTGTCGCCAATTGCTACGACTAACCTTTTGTATTACCTGCGATGTTCGGTTGCCTACAAAAGTAGACCACCTTCGAGGGTGGGACGATAACCAATCCAAAACTATTTTGGAATCGGTCCACGCTGTGATTGACTCGATTGCGAAGGTGGTGGATGCTGTTATTGATCCAACTAGCCTCACCAAGAGAACACTGACACATAACTCTAATCGAGGAATAGAGACTTGCTTGATTGGCGCCACCTTGGTTTTTGCCGTAATTATTCTGGATGAACAACGCCCGTTTGTATACGTGATACGTAAATAGGCGACGGCTGCGTAGGCCAGTTCACTGGCGTCGCAGAATGCGTGAATGGAAATATGGTTAACCGTTTTTCATTCGATTCCACTTTTCCTCCACGTCGGACGGTAGTTTGTCATCCCAATTAAAATTTGATAACCATAATGATTGTAAGAGAGTTTTGAACCGTATAGTACTAGGAGCTAACCATCCCAATGGATCAAAAATTTTGCTGCTCTCTGAAAGTATAATTCGTTTGGTGACCGACGTAGCTCTTTGTAATGCGACTGTGAATTGAAAATTATCATTGTGTGGGTTCCAGTTGACTCCGAGTATCTTTAGACAACCTTCATTGCCACTATCTTTGATTTCCTTTGACTGGTTTGCTCTTTGTTCTTCAGCGATTGTGTCGATTAACTCGGTTGAGTTTGGGCTAAATTTGTGCAACTTCATACCCGCTTCGTGCAATATTGTGATGAGATTCTCTTTCAAATTGATTGCCTCTTCTAAACAATTCGTACCTGTCATTAAATCATCGACATACATATCACTGTGGAGTGAACGCGATGCCTCTGGAAATCGATGTTGATTTTGTTTAGCCAGTTCTTCTATCACCCTTGTGGCAAGAAATGGTGCCGATGCTGTTCCATATGTGAGTGTTTGTAATTGGAAAAAACTCATTTGCTTGTTAGGATCATCTCGCCATATGATACATGGCGTCTTTTGATCGTGCTCGTCAACCAATATCTGGCGGTACATCTTTTCGATGTCCGCGCTTAGTACAAATGCGTGTTCCCTGAATCTCAATAATATCTCATAAATGCTGTACTAGTAGTGTATCATTCAGTGAAATCTTATTGGTACCTTTTGCCGAAGCATCGAACACCACACGCAATTTTGTAGTCGTGCTTTCCTGCTTCAGCACTCCATGGTGCGGTAAGAACACATAATCATCTCTAATAGCTATTTCGTTCGTAATCTGTTTCATATGGCCAAGTATGATGTATTCTTTGATGAATTCGCTGTATGACAGTGCGAACGATTCGTCTTGCTGAAACCTTCGTTCTAAAGCCAATAATCGTTTAATAGCCATCTGGCGAGTACTTCCAATGATCGCTTTTGGTGCCTTGAACGGCAATCTGACTATAAATCTGCCGGAGCTGTCCCTTGTGGTATTGTCAACAAAGTGTTTTTCACATATTTCTTCCTGTGCTGTTAGTTTCGGTTTGGATTCAATAATTTCTTCTATCTCCCAGAAAGCTCTCAAACATTTATCCACGTCAATTGATGGTAATTGGTCTCTAACTGTTGTCAGTAGTGCCGTCGATGCTTCTTCGAACTTTTGTTGTCTCCCTACTAGAATCCAGCCCAATAAGGTGTTTTGTGCAATAATCTTACCTTCGGCATTTTTAATGTTTTCAGGTCTCAGTATATCAAAGACTATATTTGCACCTAACAGGATGTCTACCGACCTTGGTGAATTGCTGTCTGGATCTGCCAACCGAATATTTTCCAAAAGTTTGATGTCAGCTGCTGCCCTAGTTGATGGTGGAATCAGTGTGGTGATTTTCGAAAGAATATACGCTTCTAGTTCTATATTCATGCTATCATCTGTTCTACCAGTTAAACTTAATGAAACAATGCCTCTAGTTGATTCTATCTTACACTGACCAATACCGGATACTGTAATTCTACCATGACGTCTAGGTAGTTTGAGACGCTGCATGCATGTCTCCGATATAAATGATAATTGTGATCCGGTATCCAGTAATACCCTGCACAACACTCGATTTCCAAATTGATCTTGAACTCTAATTAGCGCAGTAGGTAATGGTAATTGAATTGACATACTTAATGCTTGTAAACAAGTACTCTGAACTGTCAGTTTCTCCGTTGATGTAGTATTCGATGCACTAATCTGCTGTTTTGTATCTGGTTGTACATGTATGTAATGCTGACATGTATATATGACAACTCTTCTTGGATTTGCATTGATATACCGAATGACTATCCGATAGGCAATTAAAGCAGCGCCCAGAATCCTTGATGAATGTTCTACGCTGTTCAATTGGATGTTCCAAAAATTGATTGCATTGATATAACATATGTTCCGGTGACTTACACATGCCGCAGGTTATGGTGTTTAGGGCATATGCCCTTGTAGATTCAGCTGTCTTGATACGGGTGTTTGTCGTTGATTGTTTGCCACTTGATCTCATTGATTCTAATGCGTCCGATCTGTTGTTCAGGAATACCAAAAATTCTTCGAATTTAGTGAAATCTTGATTGCTTGTTTGTTGTGACCATAGATTCCTAGTCTCAACATCGACTTTATTAAGCAATATAAAAATGAGCCAAGGGTCACGAGACTCAGCCTCCGCACCAAGCGCACGTAGACCTCGAATGATTTCATCGGACGTGTTCAATAATTTTCTGATATTAACAGCAACATTTGACCCGATACTTGGTTGCTCCAAGAAGGTCCGTATGAACGCATTTACCGTATGCTTCTTCCAGTCGTACCTGTCGCGTAACTTCTTGAATGCTTCATTGTAATTAGCTTCAGTTATCGCGAAATGTTTAATTAACGAAGCTGCTTCTCCTCGTAGTAAACCTTTAAGGTACTGGAATTTTTGCGATGGTGTTAACGCAACATTTCCTTGAATACTGGACGTGTACAAATCGTTAAAAGACTGCCACTCCATGTAATCTCCACTAAATGGAGCTATATTGATTTTCGGAAGCCTTACTTGCGCACACCCTTCGCCATTGATTGTACTGTTAAGCAATGTATTATTATGACCACCTCCTCCTTCTACGTTCGACTGTCTAATCCATTTTGTCAATTTCGTAATGACCTCGTTATACATATCCTCGAAAATTAAAATCTCAGACGGCTCCTCAGCGTTGATTAAGAATATCTCATCCTCTATATCACTAAATTTTTTAAACATATCGTTAACTCGATTTTGTTTCACTCTTCGTCGCTATCAGTTTCTGCTTTAATTTGTTGTGCAAATGTTCGCCTTTTAACCATTTGCTCACGTATTGTTGTACGCACCTTCTTTAAACCGGCTAGTTTACGTTCGAGTTTTTCATCTAACGGCATTATGATTGTTACAAATTAACCTCAGAATATGGTTATGCAAAACGGTACACAATATGGTTATGCAGATCAACTTTTCGATTGATTTTAATTATTTAAACAATGTGCGAAAAAAATGTTCACTCATAAACTAAATTTATTAACGGTAAATAATAGCGGTACTTAACTAAGTGGTGTGATCAGATGATTACCACGCTGTTGCTTTCTTCGATTCTCCTTGTAAAAATGGATGCTTGATTTCCACGCTTGCGATGATTTTCGTATTGTTGATTGATTAACTCCAAAATTGCAGATATCCGGCTCGAAGGACCAATTTTATGTTGGGTTAACTTGTATCTAATTCTCCCCAACGCGAGAATGCCGGTCACATACAATTTTGAATTAAAAAAAACGTAATCAACAAATGCAGTTTAGAATGGTAATGATTCTACAAAATTATATTTTATTTTTAATGTTTTTTGACAGCTGGAAAATATTTTGGTTGCACACAGTCTTAGTAACAAAATATAATCCACAAAAATGGTGTATTGGTTTTTCGGAAAAGTATCCAACCCTTGATATTTATATAAACAAACTGGAAGTGTCAGAATGAGAAAAAATGTTTAAGGCCACAAAATGTAAGTTTTAAATTAAATATAAATAGAAAATAATTATTATATGATTTTATAATTTCAGATATTATACAATGCAAGAGGGATTTTAATCATACGTATTAAGCTAAGTATTTTACATGATTCATTATTGCTTTAATCTAATTTTACATTTTGTATTTAGGTTATACTCGGATGGGAATATGTGTCTTTAATGCATTGATGGTTGCCTGCGCCAACAGGTGAAACAACGCGATTTAGGGCCAAGTCAGTCGCTCAAGAAGAGGCCCGGTAAACAAAACCTGAATGTATTTGTTGACCAACTGTCGAAATTATTGCGTACATGATGACCAATATAATTGAATTCATTTTGTATACATCATCAAACCAACCATTTAAATTGAGCAATAATTTTCCGTTACTTTGAGCAGAGCAGTTCCATAAATGTTGTCACGGAATTTCATAAATTTGGACGTTCCTATATACCACCAAGCCACCGTATCACGGACTCACAATTAATCGTACAATATATAGAACAGTGTTGTGTTGAACATTAATCAAAATTCCATTCATTATTTCTCATCTTTTATTGTATTCTGTTGAAAATCCTTAAGAATTTAAATTACTTTGTTCAGAGTACATTCACAATGTATACAAACAATTTTTTCTGAGGATTGGTGACATTCGTTTAACTAACAACATTTGAATAAAACAAACAAACAAAATACAAACCATATACAAAATCAGAATTACATAATATGAATTATCTTTCATAACCGACACTTTAACCACCTAATTACATAGGATCTTATTTTCACCATAACCTTCCCCCTCTCCCCAACTTTCTCCAGTTGTTACCAAGAGAATTTATTACTCGAAAATAATACATTTACGTGGTTGAGGCAAATACAACTTTTAGTGGCAGTTACTATTTTTTTCGGAATTAGGTTCTGAACTTCATATTTTTAAACGTCATTAAAACAGCGAATTTAGTTAAGACTTTAATGAAATTTTTAAATGCTGCTAAGGCCGAGGATCAGTTATTGCGTTCAGATACTACACTACAAATAGTTTTAAAAATGTTATAGGTGCTAAATTCTTGCTTGTAACTTTCACAAGTTCGACAAAATGCCAACGGCGGAGGAGCAGCAAAACACTGCTGTAAAGTTTTACTTGAATAATGGTATCCCAAGAGTTTTGGGGCTAATAGATGGAACAGACATTCCAATAGTTTCACCCGGTGAAGCTAACCCTGAGCTTTTCCGGAAAAGAAAGGGGTGGTTTTCCATAATTGACTTGACTGCTAGGTATTTGTGTTTAAATCGTTGAAATGTCTACGTAACATTAACATTTGTTTTTATTTTTAATCTAAATGGCATGGATCAGCACATAACCAAACCATTCTTAATTTTTCACTGTTGAAAATTATATTACAAAACGGAGTTCGGCGACCGATTTTTTCTTGGTGATAGTGGATATGCCAACAAAAATTACCTGTTGACTCCAATACGAAATCCCTGCACCGAGATGTAAAAAATATTCAATATAAAGCCCAAAAGGCCTAATATATATAAATACAAAATAAAAGCAATCTACTTGCCAATCTATAAATTTCCAACAAAAAAATTCGTTATTAAACCTCAAATTGTAAGGACTGTTCTAAAATTAAACTCCAAATCCACAAACGCAACTAAAATCTCAACAACGATTATAGTGCCTGTTTTAGTATATTAAACTACAGTTGAAACTCGTTTTTTCGGGATCCGATTATCCGTAAACCTCTATTATCCGTGATTTTTTTTTACACTGCCGATTTTTTTGAGTCACTTGTTTATCCAGATTTTCAATTGATTAACGGGGATTTTTCATTTTTATTTTTTTCGATAAATGTTGGCAACAGTGTTGTTTCTCTATTAAGCATATATCTACATAAGTATCCGTGTGTTTTTTTATTGTATCGGAGAGATCAGACAGGAAAAAAAAAACTACTGCGTTTTAATTTTACACGTATTGTTTTTTTTGTTTTTTTTCTGTCTGATCTCTCCGATGTTATAAAAAAACACGGCCAATATTGTGTATTATTTTATAAAACTGAAAAATTCCGGGAAACGTTCGGTCCCGAGCATCCCGTTTCGACTGTAATTAAGTCAATTTAAGGTATTGATTTAATTTGTAGTTACGATTATAGTCGTGAATATCGGTGACTAGAACAGTTCTTACAATTTGTTCTTTAATACCGATTTTTCCGGAAATGTATAGATTAGCAAGTAGAGCTGCTGATTTTGCAAAGCTCGAGCTTTCGATCTTTTTAGAGTACAAACGTTTTTGATCCCAAAATATTAATTTTACTCTCTTTATTAAGAAATCTCTTTATCTCTTGAATGGTTAGAGTTACAAACTTTTTAACAATACACTTTCTAATAGTAACTTATGTATGAGGAATACGAATGTGAAATATATGAATTTTCGAAATTGGAAAAAAAACTGCTACACACGGCTTAAGTTACTATTAAAAAGTATTTTTAAAAAGATTGTAACTTTTACCATTCAAGAGAAGATATTTCTTAATAAAGAGAGATGATTTACATTATAAAATTAATATTTTGGGATCAAAAACGCATGTACTATAAAAAGATCGAAAGCTCGAGCTTGGCAAAATCAGCAGCACTATTGGCAAGTAGATTTCTGTTGTTTTTTATTTATATACTATATATTAGCAGCATTTAAAAATTGAATTAAAATCTTAACAAAATTCGCTTGTTTATAATATGAATTTCGAAATTCAATTCCGAAAATTCTGTAACTGCAACTAAAAGGTGTAGTTGCCTCTGTCGGTTTCGACCGTAATCTCTACTTAAAATTGACGTTTTAATGCGGTTTAAAATACCAAAACAGACACAATAGTCGTAGTTGCGATTTAGTTGCGTCTATTGCGCCCATTATACGGTCAGTAATAATGTCAGTACTTACTAATACTGACATTAATACTGATGGTGTAACTTAAAGTAATCACGAATGATGGTCGGTAATGACGAAAATCCGGATTTTCTGGTATATGGTGGGGATAGTGTCATTATTATCAAGATTATTATTGACCATGTAGGGTTTGTCTCATTATTCTTTTTACATCATTACGCTTTCTACTTGTTTTGCTTATTGTAGAATTTAGCATCTGTCAAATTAAAAATTGGAAATTATTGCAGAATTGATAAAGTGAAATAAGTGTGTTAAAAAAAATATTTTTGTGCAATAAGTGTATTATTTACTAATAAACATCAGAATGAATAATGATGAATATTTGTACATGTTGGATGATGTGGAGTTAAGCCTGATATTCGACCCTGGCGAATCATATGCACCCGAATAGAGCGAAACAATTAACGAGTCCAAAGATTTGGAAAATTTTGTAGATATTTATGAGAGTCTACCACAACTATGGAACCCCACACATCCGAGGTATATGAAAAAAGATAGTCGGAATAGTGCATTGGATAAGTTATTACCAACATATGCAAAAATTAAGAGCGGTGCTATCCGGGATGATGTACGATGTAGAATAAATATTCTTATTTTCAATTATAGAAAGGGATTGAAAAAAATACTAGATTCAAAAAGATCGGGAATTAGTCAGGACATAGTGTATCAGCCCACTTTATGGCTTACGAAAAACCCGCAAATTCAACAACCAAACAATTGAGTGATGTAAGTACCGTGCGTTTGTAATATAAGTTTTCACTCATTTATTTCATTTTATCAGACTACAGAAAGCGATGTTCTGCACGATGAGGCACAGACTTCATCGTACTCAAGTATTTGTTCACTACCACCACCAAAACGAAATAAACGCCTCAATATAAGATCAAAGCAGGATGAACTTTTACAGATGGCCTGTAACTATTTGGTGCAGTCCGACACACAAAAAATAAAAGAAAATGTTCCAACTATATAGCCATTGCTTGGGTGAAACTCTCAACTCCTCTTCAAAGAATTTATGCCGAGAAAGCTATAAACGAAATTCTTTCGAGGCGTGGCTGGGAAAACTTAATCCATCGAGGGTTATAACACCAACCGATTTTATGTCAAATTCAACTTTTGAATCCAGGCCTTCTCAACCTTTTTAACAGGAACATGGACCGAGCTCAATTTCAGTGTTTTTTTAAAAATTACCAACCGAACATATAATAAATAATTTTAAATTTAATGTTATGAATTTTATTTCAGTGAATGTATACATTTCTTTTGCGTTTCTATCCCAATTTCCCTTCATTATTATAATAAGCACATAATTTATCCCTGTTTGTATTTTTGCAACTAATGAACTATTTCTGCTAAGTGTATTTTGCACATGAACAAAGTTGTTATTTGTGCTTCCTTCATTGGACGCAAAGTATGAATTATTATTTTCCTTAGCTAGGAAGTTGTGCAAATAACAACATGCCATTGTTATTATTTCCGATTTGCGAGGTTCCAAGTTAATTGGTTTTTGGAAAACGCCAAATCTGGATGCCAAAGATACCAAATGCGTTCTCCACAACCACGCGTACTCTTGACAGAATTTTTTTAAATTCATATCGGACTTCATTTATCGATTTTTGTGAGTAAGGCTTTAACAGATGCACATTTAGTGTAAATGTCTCGTCCGCGACAAACGCTTATGGATAAACTTCTCTTGTATTTAAGGACAAGCTTGTGGTATATTAAGGGGTCCTTTCTGCATTAGTTTACCAAATTTGGAGTAATACAGAACTCCTCCATCTGATATACGTCCATTTATTCCGGCGTCCATCATCACGAACTCTTTCCTGGCATTTACGACAGCTAATAAAACAAAGCTGTAAAACCCTTTGTAGTTGTAGTACAATGAGCCGGAATTTACTGGTTTTTTAATAGCAATATGCTTGCCGTCGATTGACTCGTCAAAGGTATTAAAAAATTGATGAATTTGACCAAAATTATTGGCAATTTTAATCCATTCATCAGAGGTTGTTGGAAACTAAAAACAAAAATTATTAAAAATAACATAATAACTACTTTTAAGTAGTCTTGGAGGACGTATATGAGCACTTTACAAGTCTCTATGATAACATTGCTTATTGTGGTAGGTGACATAGCAGCCGAAAATTGCATGTCTTCAAAATTCCACCCCCCCCCCCCCCGTCGCCAAGTATCTCAACGTTAATGCGAACCTTTCGTTCGCTGGTATGCTTTCCCTCATGTTTGTATCCTGCCTTCGTATAAATGGTTCAACCATTAAACCTACGATTAAATGTTCCGTCACTCAAACGAAAATAATTTTTGAAGTCTGCTTCTTCAGAAGTATTTATCTCTTTCAAGAGAACAAGATGAGAATACTTATTCTGATTTTGGGGCCAATCCTTCATCCAGCGTCGGTGCCTAACATTCTTCTTAACAGATAACGCTAAAATTATAGCAATACACGCTTTTTCTTTGGCATCCATTATTATTTTGCAATCAAAACACTTTTTTATTTGTTATATCAATCAATACACTTTTCTTTTTAATGACGTTTTGGAATGATCGTGTATTGTTGAAAATTACTGATGGAATTCTGAAGCTGTAATGACGTTACTGCTACTGACCTTATTACTGACCGTGTAATGGGCGCTTATCGATTTGGACTTTAAATAAAAACGATTCTATAATAGTACTTCACAAAAAATGTATCGAACAACTTGTCGTTGAAATTTCAATGAATTATATGTAATAAAAATAATACGTCAGTAAAATGTCAGAAAGGATTAGGTTTTAAAATCTTACTAGATAATTTGTTTTTTAAAATATTGACGAAACTATCTGCCATCAGCCTAGTATTGGAGGTACATTTAGAAGTTAAATTTCAAATTACACAGTTACCTATCTCGGATAATGGATCAAGCAAATCATGTTAACTGCTTTTTGTTAAAATGCAACAATTGTCTTCTAATTTTTTAAACAGGTATAGATTGTCACTATTATAATGAAAACAAAAAGAAATTAGTTGCTGCCGTTTTTGAAAAAAATTATTTAACAGTTTCTGCTTCAATACTTGTGAGAATGGGAGGGAAAACAAAAATTACTGCAAGGACGGAAGGACCGATATGACATTTTTTTAATCAATATTTTGGAGTCCAGGTAACCTAATTTAGGATCGAAACTAATTTGTATTCGAGTGCCTTACCTCCTCGAATAAGGCATCAAAGCATCAAATTTGTGTTATATAATCTTTAATACACAACAAATATTAACCAACATTTTGTGTAAAACTTTGTTTATCATGGATCATTAAGAAAACCACATAAAACCTGTTTCAACATAAATGTGGCAAAGAGATTACAAACCGTAATAACAAATAATTTTCCTCTTCATTCAATTCACTCTCTCAACCAAATCATTAAATATGCCACCAAATATATCAATAAACGGTAAAGTTTCGGTTCGCGCACATCAACGCAGAGGACATATTAAACATAGCAAAAATATACAGTTTTTCATATAAGCATAAAAAAAACTTTTTTCCAGAAAAAAAAAATATTAAAAGTTATTTCTTAATAACCTAAAAAAAAAAAAATGAAAGAAATATAAAACGTAACAAAACCCAAAAAGCAAGCACAAAAAGTAGTTTGTTAATGTTAAATATTAAAAGTATAATATAAAAATATAAATAACCGAAACACAAAAACTTTTTAAAAGCTTCGCGTTAAAATACACTTTTTGCGCTATTCTTATGTACCAGTATCATATTTTCCACCACATACACATGATATATGTATACAATAATAACATACAATTTTTTATAAAGCTTTAACAAAATATTAGCTTTCTTATACATTTTTTTTTTGTGTTACATTCTTGAAACCAAAATATAATATGAACGAGAGAAGAAAAGTTATAAAATGAAATAGAAAACTTTTTGACTATAACAAATCATAATAAAAAAAACTGTAAAAGTAAACCGAAAAAGCATCGTAAAGTGTAGAGAATTTCACCTCGAAAAGCGCCAAAAAATAACGGCAGTATTAAAAATAGCGACATTAAAGTAAAATTAGTTTAGACTTTAGAGTCTATTTACTGAGTGGTTTTATCCCATCTTGGTGTACGTAGCGCACCTTGAATGTACCAAGCCAAACCATTTATATAAGAATTTATCACAAACATTTGTAAGATTGCGCGCAAGCAACATAATTGGTAATTTTTAGTCAATTATATTTATTTATTATTATGATTCCTTGTGCTTGCCCGCTGTATTACATTCGGCAATATTACATTCGGCAATAACAATATTTTTTTATGTACCTGTCTGTACACACACAAGATTTTAATTTCAAACACAAAATAAAAAAAATTGTAAATGGCTTTGGTTCGCGAATAAATAATATATTTATTAATTTATTTAACTACAACAGCAACAGGTCTATGACGTTTTCGCACAGTAAAACGATGTTTTCTTGGTTTATGTTTGCGCACCCTGGACGCTTCTACCACATATGGTGTTTTCTCTTCCGTGCTTAATCTATGCCATGCTTCAGCGGCTCTCATAAATACTTCATTGAATTTTATACCCGGATGGTTGATGCGAAAATATTTTATGAAGTTCACAAATGGATTTCGTGTAAGTTTGGATTCCTTCCGTTCTATCGGTTTGGATGTTGAAGCTTTTGGTTTGACCATTTTTTTTTTGTTTTATATATAAATATATAAAAAATATAATCTCAATTGAATTTATGATTGTAAAACATTTAACTGTAAAATAAACTGCGGCGGAAATGATTTCTTGATTTGAAAATTTTCACTAAAATCTGAATTGCGAGCGAGGACTCGCTAAAAAAAAAAGAAATGTTGACGACTTTGATGATTTTATTTTAATAAAAAACTTGATTGTTTCGATTATTTTTTAGGTTGCTGGGCCCGTATGCTTGAAATATATAGAAAAAAATCGGCGGTGACTTTGTCATAAAGCAATTTACATTTTCGACTATGAAATGGCGTATTTCACTAGAAAATGACGGGTGAGTTTTTTCGGTGACGGAAGCATTTCACGCAATATGTACCTACACAAATTAACAAAAAGTGTACGTATACTTAAAAAGTGTAGGCCTACCTAAAATGTGTAAATAACCAATAGACCAAGGGTCAAGCTTTTCGAAATAATTTTTGTTATTTCAGTCTACATTTAGACAATAAATTCTATTAGTTTCGTAAGTTATATAAAACCTTATAAATTAAATCATTTCAATAAATTAAAACCTTTTAGTAATAATGAAACAAATCTTGTAAAATCTCTAGAATTTGTCATTTTTATATGTTTCATGAATTTTGTAAATTCTTTAAAATATGTATATTAATTACTTCCTAAAATTCAATAACGTCAATACATTCTACACATTTAATAAATTGTTTAACTTCTTTGAGTAATACAAATTCTCTTAATTTAATGAAGCCTGTTATCTCCTAAGAATTATGTAAATTTCATAAAGTCCATAAAAATTTTTTTTTTGTATGCCTATAAGTTCTGTAAATTTTATATAAATAGGAAATTCTATTAATTTTGTAAATTCAATAGATTCTGTCAAATAAATCCAAAAATTTTCAAAACCCTATTATTACAAAAAATTGTAGAATTTGTAAAATTCAGTAAATGCTGTAACTCGTAATATTTAAATCAGTTCTAAAAATAAAAACTTTCAATAATTCAAGTTGTTTAAACTTAGTGAACCCTATAACCTCTTTATGTTTTTGTTTGTTTAAATTCTTTTAAATTAATAAATTTAATTAATTTTCAGTTAAATTATAATTATTTTGTAAACTATCTAAATTTTATTAATTTCACCAATTCTATGGGATCTACGAGTATAATTTCGGAAAACTAAACACAATCTATAAATCTTATCCCTATAAAATCCGTAAATTTTGTAAACTAAATTAATTTCTCTTTTTTAAAATTCAATAAAACTTTATTTTTTCAATAAATTGAGAAATATGTGGAATTCAGTAAATCTAAATTTTAATAATTCTCAAAGTTTCAATAATTATCCTAATCAAAATTTCCTAATTAAAATTTAAGAAGTTTCATAAAATCAGTTAATTCCTCAATTTTTATAAATTGCTTTAATTTTATAAATCTTATAAATTTTTTAAATTCTATGAAGTTCTATAAATTACAGTAACTCGATAAATTTTCTTAAGTTTTATTAATTCGATACATTTTGTGAATGTTGTACATTCTATAAAAACTTTTACATTCTAAATATTCTTTCAATTTAAATTTGACTACAATACTAAAAATTCAACAGAAACCTATAAATCATGTAAACTTTGTAAATTTAACAAATCCTATTAATTCTGTATATTGTATGTTCAATAATAAATTTTATTAATAATTAAACTTGTAACTTTAGTAATTAGTTATACTGAAGCATAAACCGTCAAATCTGTATATTTTCTAACTTCTTTAAATTCTGTGCTTTCTATTTAGACAGCAAATCCTGTTAGTTTTGTAAACTATATTAACTTTAAAATTTGTTTAAATATATGTAAATTGAATTTAATCCCAAAATTCTTTAGCGTTAATAAATTCTACAAATTATATAAATTCTTTAACTTCTATTAACTCGTTCAAATCAATAAAGTGACAACTTTTAATACTACAAATTGTAATTATTTTATAAAACCTGTGAAAACTTATAAGTTTCCTGTAAATTCCATGAACATTACACACTCTTTAAAAATTCTGTAGGTATAAGCCAAATTCTATAAATTATAAAAAAATTCAATGTTTAATTATTCTTTCTAATTTCTGTAGGTTTGGCAAATTTTACATTTTTTGGTTTTGATAAATTTCGTAAAATCTATAAATTCAATCAATTGCAGAAATTTCATGAAATCTTCCAATTTTAAAAATTTTGTAAATTTTTAAATTTCTATGAACAAAATTAATTTCGTAAATTCTATAAATGTAACTTGTTTTATAAATTCTTATATTTCCATAAATTCTTTTGCATTTAATAGATTCCGCAAATTTTTTTCAATTTTATAAACCCTGATATTTTTATAAATTTTATAAATTCTGTAAAATTTTTTATTTCAATAAATTCCAGAAACAATATAAATTCCCAAAATTTTATGAAACAAATTTAAAAATTGTACAGAATTAAATTCTAAGTAGCTAAATTTTGTAAATTTTAATATTTCTCTTTATTCTAAAAATTTAAATCTGTCAATACTAAAAATTCAACTAAATCTATAATTCGTGTTAGTTCTATAAATTTTGTAAAATCACTGAATTTTACCAATTTAATAAATTTTTTTAAATAAACTTTTACGGCGTTTTAGAATGTGTAGTTAAACCGATGTAACAACCGCTGTGTCCGTCGCCACTCAGAATAAAAACATTATAAAAGATACTAAAGTTTACACATTAATTTTCCATAGGGACATAACACTTTTTTATTGAAATGCGAATGCAGCCCTGAACGTTTTGAACGCACTCATCAACAACAAAACGTCAGTCAAGGTAAACATTTTTTGATCACGGTGAAATTCAGATACGATCAACGATTGGAAATTATTAAAAATTACTATCGCAATTCTGTGTCAGTTGTCGCAACTTTAAGAGTGCTTACTCCAATTTTCTCCAATAATTTTCCAATTTGTGTCAAAATATTCACTAATGGATGTTCCTGTGCCAATGAGACAACGCTCCGGTCAAAGTACCGAAAATATTGCAGCCGTTAGTGTTCAGTTCGATTGCACGCCGTTAACGGGAATTGGGAATCTCTCAAACCATATTGTCGCGAATTTTGCGTAAAGAACTTGGCTTACACCCTTATAAGATCAAATTAACTCATAAACTGAAGCCTGCTAAAGTTTGGATAAAATCCTAAATTTCATCGAAAAATGATCTTCAGCGATGAAGCTCATTTGTGGCTTAATGGCTTTGCCAATAAATCTTCATCTGCTTTAAGAGAATCAATTACAAAGTGGTAAATTGTTCGCGTTTTTTATCGATACTGAGCGCACGCAGCACCCATCTTGGTTTAAGCTTTTTCACAGGAAAATGTGACATTCTTTTGTAATGTTTACGATGCCCACAATTTTCCTCACCTTAACTTTACGTTCACTTAATAAAGTATCGTGGATTTTTTAACTCTTGGACACAGTAGGGTTGCATTAATTATGTTCTCTTTATGGAAATATAGGCCCTACCTGGTAATATCTTTGAGATTTTTTAAAATGGTACCGGTGTAAGTAGCATCAGTTTTAAACATTTTAAATCATTTTTTTAATTTTGAAAAATGTGTCACACATGCCCAACTCTTTTGACCGTAATGATAAAATTGTTTCGGACAGCTTGAATTGTTCACTTTATAAAAATATTGCCTCATATCTGGTTCTTCTGGTTATTTATAATTTTAAGTAGTTTCCCACTTTTTCAGTACAAGTACATTTTGCGTTAACTTTTCACCGGTCTGATCAAGGGCTACATGAAATGTTATTCGACCATAAACCTCCATAAGAACCAAGGGCAAATTTTAGAATAAAAAAACTCGATAAATAGAGTATCTTAGGTAGGTATTAAGGGTACTGCTGGAACAAAGGCTAATTTTCCAAATATAAATATGAAGCCTTACGAGAATTTGTAATACTATGACACTTTAAATGAGCGATAATTAGAATCAAATGACGATTTATTTCGCAGTTAAAATTAAAGTAGCACTAAATGTTAAATTCTTTTGGATATTGGACGGTTAATCCTAAAAATGATTCAATCGCTAGTTTATCGGTATATCAAACAAAATATAAATTAACAAAATTCGGACTATCAACTTATTGCCATATCACTCTGCTTTAAGTGACTTTTGAGTCTCTTTCTCATTTTACTTTGGATAATTTCTCGCCAAGCATCATATTGGAAACTGCCAAAAAAACTGACACCCTAAAATTTCGAAAACTGCTTGCCAAAATTATTTATTGTAAAAAAAGCATTAATCTAGCCACCCAGTGATTTCATAAATGATAAATGTTTCATTTCAAATCAAGAAACCATTTACCAGTTTATTTTTACCGACGTTTTTTTATTTAATTTATATAATTTAATAATTTATAATTTTTACAATCAATAATATAAATTTATAATTAAAATGTTTAAAACGAAACAATCCTCAACATTGACTTCGATAAAACACCAAGGGCGTAGATTTGCACGCAATGCATTTTTGAATGGTCGCCAATATTATGGCGTAACCCATCCAGGCTTAAGAATAACCGAACTAAGCAGAATTGCTGGTGAAGTATGGCGCAATATGGCGCGAGAAGGAAGAACGCCATATAAGCGGACAATATGCCAAAACATGGAACTGTAGCACCAAATCTTAATATTAAAAAGGGTGACAGTTTTAACGATGTTAAAGAATAATAAATTATTAAATATTTAGGACCCAAATAAATTGTAATTTATTCAAATAAAAAGAAAATGGAGTAAATATTTTGTTCCCTCCCTATAAAGCGTGTTTTGTGAAGAGAAATCAGTAAGAAATGAACGTCAAACAGTACGATTTATGTTCGGATGGTGGTAAAGGTCCCACTATATCGATTAGAATTTCGTCGAATCGTTTGCTGGTTGGTTCGTAAGTTCCAGTTTTACTTTTGACGTACTTTGCTATTTTACACTTCTGGCAGCGTACACAGCGTTTGGCCCAAAAACGTATTTCTTGGTTGATTGCTGGCCACATGAATTTTTTTCTGATTTGTTTCGCTATGGCACACAGACCTTGTGCAATGATTCATAAATTTGTCGGCGAAATGCCTTAGGAATGAACGGATGTTGTGTACCGTTTGCTCGTTGGGGGTTGATGAGTAATCGATTGTGCTTCGTATGTGAACTGGTTTGATATGAAAGAGAGTGTCTGCGATGAATTATGATGAATATCCGATGTATATTGCACTACGAAGTCTAAGTGACGCCGTTGTCTTGTCGAAGCTTTGTCGAGGTTTTAACGAAGTGAGAATGTATACGGTTTATGGTCAGAGGGTAGAATAAAATCTCTATAATTTCGACAAAATTTGTAAAATGCTTGGTAGCTGAATAAGCAGCTAAAAGTTCCCTGTCATAGACAGCGGGTTTCGGTGTCGTTTAGTTTTAGCGAGTAGAAGAAAATTGATTGCCAACCTTATATCGCCTGTTTGTGTGCTGCCTCCGTTAAAAAGAGTCGACGGTAATTTATCATCCGCAAAAATCGGTGATTGCCTTTCTTCGTAGTTGGTCGCGGAAAATTTTGACTTGCTTCTACCCTTTGCTTATCGTATAATTCGCACTTATTTAGATTTATCGCCAGTCCTGCGACACTAAGGTGGAGCAAAACAATAAGCATGTGTTCGAGATGATCCTCCGTGTTTTGCTAAGCGACCAGAAGATCGATGAAAAGAAATACGAATGCCAGGACTTGAAATATTGAGTGAACCAACCATTGAAAAGTTTGAGACGCGGTACGTATCCTAAATGTCATCCGGGGGAACACAAACAATCTAAAAGAATTGATGATTTCGGTTTTTTCGATGTCTCGTTCCTCGACAGGGACCTGGTGGTTAGCACGGATTATAACGGTCGGGAATCGTATAACGGTCGGGTTTTGTTATCAAGTTAAGTGCCCTGCAGTCAGCGCATAATCACCAGTCCCAATCTTTTTTTTCGTAATATGTACATAGTGAACTCGACCTATTGCTTTTAGAGAGTTGGTACCACCTTTTTGCTGTACAAGCTTCAATTTCGGCATACACAATAAAGGAACACTTAACAATCTGCCAATGTCTGTAAGTAGCAAAGCATATACCTACCAGCAGTTCAGGTGCTTTTCGCATTTCCGTTGTCTGTAATTTGAATATTTTAAACCCTGCATTTAACAAACTGAATAAGTCTGGAGTCATTAAACTATGCAATTCGACGCTATTTTCGTCGGCTATCGTTTTGTATTAGCAGGTACAAGTATACAAGAAGTAAAAAGGAAACAAAATACTATTGTTACCCTTTTTCTTCTCCTACCTTTTCTTTCCTCTCCAATAAAACGATAGCCATTGAAAATAGTTAAAATGACATGAAAAAATCTACCGGCAACTTTCTAGTAAAATTCAGTTGCTTTATACTAAACTTTTGGAGGTTTGAATGCTGTGTTATTTTGTTGCTATAATCACGCTCATAAACACAGACTATTGAATGATCAATACTGGTAAAGTTAGCCGAAAGTTGCCAGCCGAAAGTGAAAAGGCGATAATGCAGATTGTGTTAGTCCAGCCGAAAGTAAAACATCGATTATGTAGATTATGATATTAATATTCCAGCCGAAAATAAAAAAATTAGTAGTTATCAGCCTAAAGTAAATAGGATACAAGGATTTAAATAAAAAATTTTATGAATAGTTTTACGTGTAAAACTTTTCTTAACCTATTCGTAGAAAATACCGGAAAATCAGAAGAATCCACGAAATTGGAATAAAATCAGCATCTAGAGTGTATGTCTGAAGTTGAATCGTTTTATGTGATTTGTCAATAGCTATCGCAGGAAAAAATTCAGTTCAAGTTTCCCGTGGGAAATTTTGGAATATTCGATTTTCCAAAAATTATTAGAAAATTTGTATAAAATCAGCCTCTAAATTGTTATGTCTGGAGATGTAATGCATTCATATGACTTGTCAATATCTATCGCAGGAATTAATTCAGTTCAAGTTTCCCGTGGGAAATATCTCGGAAAATTCGATTTTCCAAAAATTATTAGAAAATTTGTATAAAATCAGCCTCTAGAGTGTTATGTCTGGAGATGGATTGCATTAATGTGTCTTGTCAATAGCTATCGCAGAAAAAAAATTCAGTTCAAGTTTCCCGTGGGAAATTTTGGGATTTAAATTTACCGAAAAACGAATTTTTCGAAATTTCCCACAGAAAACTTGAACTGAATTTTTTTCCTGCGATAGCTACAGACAAGTCACATGAATGCATTCCATCTCCAGACATAACAATCTAGAGGATGATTTTATACAAAATTTCAAATAATTTTTGGAAAATCGAATTTTTCGAGATTTCCCACGGGAAACTTAAACTGAATTAATTCCTGCGATAGATATTGACAAGTCATATGAATGCATTACATCTCTAGACATAACACTTTAAAGGCTGATTTTATACAAATTTTCTAATAATTTTTGGAAAATCGAATTTTCCAAAATTTCCCACGGGAAACTTGAACTGAATTTTTTTCCTGCGATAGCTATTGACAGGTCACATGAATGCAATCCATCTCCAGACATAACACTCTAGAGGCTGATTTTATAAAAATTTTCTATAATTTTTTGGAAAATCTAATTTTCCGAGAATTCCCACGGGAATCTTAAACTGAATTTTTTCCTGCGATAGATATTTACAGGTCATATCAATGCATTCCATATCCAGACATAACACTCTAGAGTCTGACTTTATTTATCCATTTGTTACTTTCGGCTGGAAACTTTTTTGAATTTTCCGATATTTCCCACAGGAGACTTGAACTGAATTTTTTTTCCTGCGATAGCTACTGACAAATCACATCAATGCCATCCTTCTCAAGACATAACACTCTAGAGGCTGATTTTCTAAAAATTTTCTAAAAATTTTTAAAAAATCGAATTTTCCGAGATTTCCCAGTAGAATGAATTTCTTTTCTACGATAGCTTTTAACAAATCTTGTTAATGCAATTCATCTCCAGACATAACACTCTAGCGGCTGATTTTATACAAATTTTCAAATAATTTTTGGAAAATCGAATTTTCCGAGATTTCCCAATGGAAACACAAACTGAATTTTTTTCCTGCAATAGCTATTGACAAGTCACATCAATGCAATCTATCTCCAGACATAACACTCTAGATTCTGATTTTATTCATTTTTCTAAAAAAATTTGGAAAATTGAATTTTCCGATATTTTCCACGGGAAACTTCAACTAAATTTTTTTTCTACGATAGCTATTGACAAATCACATCAATGCAATCCATCTCCAGACATAACACTCTAGATGTTGATTTATTTTCGGATGGAATGTCAATAACATAATCTGCATTATCGACTTTTCACTTTCGGCTTGAAACTTTCGGCTAACTTTAACAGGGTGAATGATCTTCAGTTTAATATAATTTTAATTGTTCACAGTTTTTAGTTTAATTAAATGTTGTGTGCCAATGCACTATCATGCCATTGCACTTGCCTAACGGTGGTTTGTTTTCTTGAATAATTGAGACTCAAATTGAACTCTTTGATCCGTTACGATAAAATTTGGAATACAAAAAAACGTGCTACCCACGATAAATATAGCGCGAATGAAACGGTAGCAGTTGTAACAGCGAGTTACCGACCGATTACTGTTTTACAATTTTTCTGGTTATTTGAAATGAGCAATGGCCCGATTTGTCTAGGTGAATGTAGGTAAAACGTACAGACATTGATTTAAAATTACCGATAGGCGTTAGATTATTCTTATCAACTTTTGACTAGGCCGTGAAATGCCTATGAGAGGCATTGGTTTACCAGTGGATGTATCTCAGTATATTTTTATATTGTCATTAACAGTTACAGGTATTTGTTGTATTATTTATCCCGTATTTCCGTTCTCCACTCTGCTGCTTTAGCGTGGTATATGTTTGTATTTATATTAATTAGTTCTATTCATAATAACACATCAACAACCACGCTATCGATAACGGATACGTGTTGCAACTCTTTGATAAACTGGTCTATGTAGTCTAAATCCTTCCGCCTAATCTCGACATCTCGAATTTAGACAACCATTGGAAACCGTTTCGATAACCGATTTATGTTATTTTCAAAAACAAGACGCTATCGGCAGGTCATCTTAATACAGGAAAGAGCATGGAAAGGGAATTTTAATCCTCTTAACACCGAATGCATCAGTCTCTGGAATGACTATATGCTGCTTTTCGAAGGCCAAATATGGTTTTACAAAATTTATATAAGCCGAAAAGTGTCGCAATTGCTGTTTTTGGAAGTCGCTGGGCTATATGATCAAAATTTAAGTGAAAGGAAAAATCCTGTAAATATGGTAATGGAAAACAATTTGGAACAGAGATATTTAACGCGAGATACTCACAATAAGGTCTCCATTGTCCGTTCGGTTTAGGTATATATTGTACTAAATATAACGCACAGTACCAAGCTATCCTAGACCATACACTCCTTGCGATACCTTATTTTTTAAGTGTTCTTTCGTGGTCGGCGTATCTCAAAGCAATTGGTCACGTTCTGTTTATACTGTGTTGTGTTTGATGATTCATACGTGTTATTGCTGCAAATTTTGTTATTATCAGAATGCAGAAATTTGTATTTTGGAAGTTGAACCTACGCATGGTAATATTGGCTTTAATGAACTTCCACGTAAGTACTCTAAGAAGACCTATATTCAATTTGAGTGTTCGTTTTCCGAATGCTTTAATTTTAGTTGCATGGTTTGGGAATGGAATTGAAACATGATTATCTAATTTTTAGTGGAATAAAAAATTTATTTTCTGCTGCTTACAATTCATTATTGATCATCCCAATATTTTCACTAACCGATGAAATAACTTTCTTTTTTGTAATCGACCATCGTATACCTGACAGTCAATTTCATTGTCTAATTAAATAAAGATGAAAACAAAGCCATATAAGATGTGAGCAACAAAAAAATGGTACAAATCTTGAACCAAAATTGAAAGCAATGGAATATGATGGTATAAACAGAAGTATGTTATTAAGAATGAAAACGGTACATAATTTCTATTATGTACACATAATATCATAACAAAAAACATACATACACCCATGTATGTATTAAAAACTTAAAGTGTTTTACTTGTTATCAAAAGTTGAGTTTTACCCTACGGCCCCTTTTATAATTGGTTAGGTTACATATTATACGAAATGCTCGAAACAGAAAAAAAAAATTAAATAAAAAGTAATTACACGTCTTAATTAGGTAGACAACAATAAATTTAATTTTTGTTGTTGCTTTTTTTTTTAAATGAGCAGTTACACAATTTTTTTTTACATTTAGAATTTAGATACACACATACAAAATGTTGATTGTTTCATAACACACATGAAACATATTCTTTATGTGTTATGAAATATGTGAGATAGGGTTGGTGGTTGCTGGATGTTATTAATTGGGTACATATAAGAGGTAAAGATAAATCCATTCAAAATTTGGATCCAGTAAATTTGTTTCATTGAAAGTATTAATATAAATGGGTCAAACATATCGTTTCCATTCTAAATTAAGTTTTATAGGGTTTGCTTGTAGTTTAAAATCAATTTACTTTAGAAGCGCCCATCGCTTCTTTATTCACCAAAATTCAGCTTAACCAAAAATTCAGAAATTAAGTTTAAATTAAACATTTTAAGTTTAAAAATGGGCTAATGGTGATCTAAGGTAACCAGCAAGGGAAAAAATTTCGACAAAATATAAAAAACTTTAAAACTAATATTGTATCTCAAACCAAAAATGTACCTAAAATTCAATTTACTCTAACTCTTTGGGACGATTTTTTTTTTGCTGCTTTTGTGTATTGGGGTTTTTTGTACCCAAACAATAGTCTAATTGGATTAATAAGACACCCTCATTTTTTTTTTCTTTATGCTCTTACCTTTGCCTATATACATTAACTATAACATGTAATTTAAGATACTTCTTAATGTTTATTTAGGATTTTTTTTTTTGTTTTATAATCAAACAACAAAAAAATGTGTGTTTTTATTTTTTGGTATAAATCTCAGAAAATTTTTCTTATATTATGTTAAAACAAGACCTAGATACCAAATCATAATTAATTTCTAAATTTTTAATTTAATTTTTTATTTTTTTGTACCTAGGTATATAGTCTTCTTGACCCTAAATATATTTAAATACTTGGGCGTCCTGCTTAAAGTACATAATAAAAAATTCGAGGGGATATACAACAACAACAACAATAACACCTAAATGGAATTTATTTTCATCATTTTTTTTTGGTGTTCACCTCAAACCTCAAAATTATCCTTATACCGAGTGCTTTTTTGGTTTTTTTGTTGGTTCGGGAGGGACTAACAATAAATTAAATTTGCAACCGAGAAAGTTGGAATCGTGATTATTCCAACACTAAGTATATAGTGGTTTTATTTTTTACTCGTACGAATTTGTGCATTTTATGTACTCCTTATCTAAAATATCGAGTATTTTTCCCACTGTTATCTGTCTGATTTACATGGCGACATCACATTTTGTACAGAACAACGAAAAAAATGTGATTTTAAATTGAATACATGTAAAATATTGTTATGCATTTTCTTATATAGACAGAGTATGTATGTGTAGCGGTTGTTCTGCTGGCTGCTGCAATAGAGTTAATTTGATTTTTCCTATATTGAAAAACCGTTTTACTGTTGTATCATATAGATGCATATTGGGTGATTATTAACCCGATAAATCGGTAGTGGCACATTATTATTATCACCCGTTACAAAAATTCCTTTTAAGTTACTACTTAGTAGATATACATAGATAGATATAGACAGAGTAAATATCCTTTCTATTCTTCTTTAGTCTATAAATTTTCTATTATTTTGTTGTTGATTTACAAAATATTATTCAGATAACATTCTTTGTATATTATCAAACATTTTTTTTTACCAGCTATATGTACATACTAGTATTCTAATATTATTCTGTGTTGTCTATAAAATACATGATGTGGTTATGATATAAATTAGTCTATTGTCTGTTCTAAAAAAAAAACACATCCTACGAGGAGCAAGAAAATCTAACATTTATTATTTTATCTTTTTATTTTTATTTATTTTTTTGGTCCAGGATTAAAAATATTTTTTTTCTCAAAACAGTCGAAATTTTTTAATTATTTTATTAATTAAAAATGTATATAGACAATAACAACAACCAATTATGTTAGATAAATATTAATTGATTTTTATTTTGTGTTGTTGAAAATAAAAATCCTTAAAAAATAAAAGTTTAATAATGCATTTGGGATGAGCTTAATTTTTTTTGTGCTATCTTACACTCTGGTTGGATTTTATTTACGTTTTTTTTTTGTTTTTTATTTTAGGGAAGACTGAATACAAAAAAGTTTCATTATGAATTTTAGATGAGATATTTGCGATAATTTTTTACTCATTGCTATCACTGGAAATGAACAAAAAACATACTGTGTGAATACTCATATACTATGGTGCTACCATATCTATCGAAATGGGATAAAAAAATAAAATTTGTCATGCAGAATTTAAAGGAGGATATCTGTGGCGTGGTAATTGGTATTATACATTTTTATTATAAAATATTTTCGACAGTATCTGTCTGGCAGAGGCGGACTATAGTTTAGCAATATTTTTGTGTTTAAACTAAAGAGTACGCCCCAATTTAACAATATTATCAAATTATGTTATTTATGATGGTTAGATTTTTTCAGCTCTTAGTTATCACTAAACTCTTTTGTTTGAACAATTATTATTACGGTGATTGGTAAGACAAAAGTTTTTTATATAAATTATTCATAATTATTATTAACAGTATTAATTAATATTTAAAACATTGAAGCTTTCAAGTTTTCAACAAAAAAAAAAACACGAAAACTTTAGAAAAAGATTTTTTTTTACAAAAAGTATCTATTGCTTCGTCAGTTTAAGGGAAGTCGATTAATAAACATTTCAATATTATTACGTTCCCAATTAAGATACGTACAAAATCAATCTTTAAACAAAGCCTTGTTTTTTTTCAACCTGGCCTAACGAGGAAGAATAACGGGGATCCAAATGAATGGCCGGAATTGTTTAACAAGTAATCATTTAAATATTCTAAGTGGTTACCTACACATAGCTTTACGAGTATCGGTTTGTTTGAGATAGTGGTCAAAAAATTTAGATTCTACTGGCATCATTAATATTTGATGATTGCTTGAAGTGAAGGACACATAAAAGGAAATCGTCCAAAGACCATTTTGGACAACCAACCCCAGTAATTCATCCCAAAAAATAAAGTTTTAATCAAGTGACTCGCTTAAAATTTACCATCAAAACATTTAAAACATAAAATTATGATCTAGGTATGTTGTATCGCATAGGGAGAAATATATGAACGGTTATGGCGAATTGCGCCTAAGCTCGCTGGTAACGTTACAAAAATGAGAGAGATTTTATCCGATTATTTTCCTGAGCTTTTTATTCAGTTATTATCTCGACAACTTTTTGATGGATTTTAATGCGACAAAAAGTGTTAAACACAGTGTGACGTGTTCTTCATAAAACTAGTTTTCTTTATGAAAATCTCCACCATCAAACTGAATTAACACCAACAATCATAAAAATCCTATTTTCATCGTACCATTTTGAATAATATCTAAGTGGGTTAGAAATAGCCAAGTTCCCTCCACCCACCCGCATTAGCCATAATCTAAAACTTCATAAATGGGATTTTACAACATTTTAAAATCCCATTACCATTTTACTTCATACGGTGTATAGAGATAAGCGCAAGAAAGTGTGTAGAGGTTGTCGCCAAAAAGAAGCTTAGAAATTACTTCAAAAAGTGAAAGAAGCTTTTCATTTAAAGCTTTCAAACTTAATTTTTTTACGTAATGCAATTACTTAAAAACGGTAAGAATAATTCTCGTTTTGTTTCAAAAAGAGCAAAACGAGGTAGGATACCTACATTTGTTTTTGAATGAGGCTTGTGATCTTCTAAAATTATTTTTGTTTAAAAGAAATTTGATTGGGATCAAGAACTTTCAATGAGTGAATGATCCTGCTGAAAACGTTTATCAGATAATCATTTGTGTGATGTTTCATTGTTATCAAAATACTATGCTATAGTTGTTGTTGTTACATCTATTAAAACTGCAAACATTTCTGATTTTGACGGTTATGGGTTTCATTTTTATGTCATGTTCGGTGTTAACAATCAATCCACTTTAGTAACAGGATATTGTGCTTTTTGAATTTTTAAGTTGTTGGATAGATGATAACAAATATGGTCTTAAGTAACACCACCGTAAATAATTAGTTTCTTGAATGTAGCATTTCTGTGCCCCAATGCGTTTTTTGTTGTTATTAAAATCCTATATAAGACGTTGTGATTGTCAAATATATTAAAATACTCATATGCAAATTATTGCGATTTTAGAAGTTTAACATTTATGCCGTATTAGCAATAATAGCAATTTTGCTATAGACCATTGCACAGAGATTTTTGAGCTTTTAAGTTTAGGAAAGCTAAAATTTAATAACAATTATCTATTGAGCTCACCATTAAATGAGCTGGAGAGATCGGACAGTTCAACTAGTACACCATATACTGTTATACCACCAACGCCGATTAATGAGGATAATTTATAGAACTTACCAAAAGATCAAGCGTGGGAGAGTAATTTTTCCAACCCAAACAATCAAAATGGTCATAACTCTTTATTAAGTAAAGTTTCCTCAAACTTCGAAGAAGAATGTAAGATTATTTCAATTTATTTCTTTTAATACACATCTAATTCAAAGATTTATAGTATCATCATGCCTTGATTCGGAAATTGATCCAGAATATTTTCCACCTGTACAAGCCGAAGGAATGATCGACCTATTGCGTGATGGTAAAAGTTTATACATACTTCTTAAAGATAATTTAGTGCACTAATTGACTGTGAAAAATCAGTTTTAGACACTTCATGTAGCTCAAAAAAATTGACGACCAAAAGATTAAAACGCATAGTAAAATGGAAGATGAATGTACGGAAAATTAAATGTCAAGCGGGTGAAGAGTTTGACGATCACTTGGGGATAACCTGTAAAAAGCGAGAAATAAAAGTTGAATATGCCGCAAGTTGTCCTTACGGTTGCAACGAATTGTTTAGTTTCGCAGAAAGGCAAAACATATTGGACATTTTAGGAAATTGAATTCAAAATCAAAAGGCGAATTTTTTGCTAAAATGGTTTTCAGATTGTCAGTGGAGAGAAAACGTACTGAGAATAACAATTCTCGAAGAAAACATACCTACCATTTTCTAAAATTGGGCAAATTGACCAGAGTATGCCAAGAATTTTTTGTTAAAACCTTAGACATAAATAAAACACGAATACACTACTATTTCGACAACCTCATCAATGAAAAAACCAACACCACGAAATCGCAAGCAAAGGGGAAACATGCCAAACATAAACTATCAGAAAACAAATTAGACAAAGTAGCAAGTCATATCAACGGATTTGCAACAGTCGATTCGCATTACTGCCGCGCTTCATCCAACAAAAAGTATTTGGAGCCGCATTTAAATTTAAAAAAGATGTATGAGTTATATTGTAATGAGTTTGACGATCCGGTTAAATTTTGGGTATACAAAGATATTTTTCAAACGAGATTCATTTTTTTTTTTTTTCGTCCCAGAAAAAGATTTGTGCAACAAGTGCGAGGAGCACAACATAAAACAAAAAACGGAATAGTATCGACACCAGAAGAACATAAACACTTAGCGGATCACTTACAAAATAAGTTAAATGCAAAAACCGAGAAAGATTCGGACAAAGCCAATTCTGAGACGAATACACGTATTGTAGTAATTGATTTACAAAACGTTTTTGCACTGCCAAAAGCAAACGTTAATTGCTTTTATTACAAAAGGAAATTGTTATGTTTCAAATTGACGGCTACTGTAAGGATAACAAGATTACATGTTGTAGCATTTGGAATGAGACCACACAAGGAAGAGGTGCAAACGAATTGGCAAGTGCGTTTAAGCGAATTCTAGATTTAGTTATATCAGACTTTCCAGTAACTGATAAAATAATCATTTGGACAGATTCTTATGTGCCTCAGAATCGTATTTCTATATTGTCGTTATGCCCTATTAAATTTCTTAAGGACAACCCAACGGTAAAGTTTATAGAGCAAAAATACTCCGAGCCAGGTCACTCGCTTTCGCAACAAGTCGATGTGGTCCATAGCACTTTGAAACGATATTTAAAGAGTAAGGAAATTTATAGTCCTATTGGATTGGTCCGTCTTCTTTCAAATGCAAAATTTCCAAAAGTAACTTTGAAAGTTTTGCAAATGAAGAGCACCGATTTCTGAAACTACAGTCAAGCGGCCCAAAAGTTTTGTTTTGCCAACATACCGTATACCAAAGTTCGACATCTGAGATACGAAATACGGAGTGCATTGGAAGTTTCATACAAACGTGCATTTAATGATAAATTCGATACAGAGTCCATTACAAAACCTATTAGCTCCAGGAAAACACGAAAGCTACATGTGGAGGAAGCTTCGCTCAAAAATATTAAAATTGAACTTTGTCAAACAGAAACTTTTAGAATATCTGACGAAAAAAGGAAGGATTTGACTAGTTTTCTGAATTTTATGCCGAAATAAGATCAACTTTTCTAAAATGCCGCTCTTCAAATCGAACATAATTAATACTTGCCAGTCAGTGGATTTTAAGACAAATAGAATTACTATAGATGAAATTATTGAACTAAATATTAATTTGTTTTATGTATTTTTAATGAGAAATAGCATAATTAATTTAATTTATGTTATACTTGTATGTCTCTTGAATAAAATTGTATGCATCACTATGTTCCTAATAATTGTTTTAATTAAAAATAATATTTTAGCTTACAATACGTATTAAAATTGTAAAGGAAATTCCGCTAATCACCAATTTTCAGTATCATTTTTGGTTAATTTTATTAATTTAATATTTCCACTATTAGTAATAATTTAAACCGGATATAGCTTAATCTAAAAATACCCTCTCTCGGAAAATCAATTTTTTTTATTAAAACATTACTATGATATAAATACTGTCAAATATACAGTGTACTGGAAAATCGTGTAACTGCTAAGTTATCTTATCAAATAGAAAAGTTATTTACACTCAAAGATTAATTTTCGTTTTTCCCAAAACTGTGACTTTGTCACTTAGCGTACTCTAATCCTGAGGCGACGATGTCACTGAACAGTATACCGATAACAGTAACACCGATCCAATTAATTCGTCAAGTACATACGATATCAATCGGCAGTTGTCAAAAAGCGACGGCATTATTTTGGAATTACCAGGGTTTCCAGTGGTAAATGACGCAAAAAGTGATTCCAAATCAGGGCAATAATTATAGAATTCCGATGATGAATTCTCCGATTTAACCGAAAACGAAGTGGTAAGTCACAAACTCTTAAATAACATCAATTTTCAATCAAACAATTTTTAATTTTTTATATTTATTACTAGAAAATGGCAAAGTAAGCCTGATAAGTGGAAAGTAACCGTTCGGAATAAGTTATATCAAGCAGGTTTAGAATTTGTGAACAACAAATTAACACTTTAAAAAATTGTATGTCGAACTGTAAATTGCGTTGTTCTGCTTAAATACTGGAACCCGAACGCAAAAGTATTTTCGAGGTTTATTATTCCTTAGACCAAATAGGAAAATATAATTTTATTTCAAAGACAACGGAGCGTATTGAGACACGTAGGCAACGAAAATCAGACAAGGTTTCACGGCGAAAATTTTCATTTTATTAATATTTTAATTTGCATGGTAATGGAATATCTATGTTTTCAGCACACGATTCAATTTGGATTTTTTTAAGCCAAAAGCAGATAAATGTGGGCTCTGTGAATTAAATAAAATCGATCCAATGCAAGTAAAAGGTGATGAATATAAAGAGCACAACAACTTCAAAGTCGCAATGCGCCAGTTAAAAGAAACCGACAAACAGAGTAAGGTGCCTATTCTGAGTTTTGGCATGCAAAAAGTTATAACATGTCCAAAAAGCAATATCGACGAGATGTACCTGTTCAAAGCTTAATATATACAATCTTACGGCGGATTTATCGTCTACGAAAACCGTATACTTTAACATATGGAATAAGGCCACAATGGAACGAACGGGCAACGACATTGCATCGGCGCTGTATAAAATACTGGAACGGGTGTTTAACGAGAATGTAATAAAAAAACTTATTACATGGAGTGACTCGTGTGTGCCCCAGAATAAGAATTCACATATGGCGTATGCAGTACAACATTTTATTTCTCAACACCCTAATATAGAATCTATCGAGATGCGGTATTCTCTACCTGGACATTCCTGTATCCAGGAAGTTGATAATGCACACAGCCAGATAGAAAAAATGTTTTGAAAAAATGAATTTTTTTCGCCTATTGGGCTTATTCGGTTGTCAAAAAAATTTTAACAGAAAACGGCCGTATCAGATTATACAAATGAAATCGAATGATTTCAAAAATTTTGAAATATGTTCTAAGGCATTAAACTATAAGATGGTACCCTTTAATTTGTTAAAGATGCTTCGGTTTACACAAAACATGTTTGACATCAATTATAATTTGGCATACAACCCCCGAGGATTATATTGGAACAACAATAAGGCCAACGACAAAAACAACTAGAAATCATCGTCGGCCACAGAAAACTCCAACAAGTATTGTAGGGATGTCGGATCCTATTATAAGCAGTAACCAAAAACCCGTACCAAATCATAAAAAACAACATTTAGAAGAATTGTTTAAATATATGCCACAGCAAGACATTGATTATTACAAAACTATTTTATAGCCAAAAAATAGAGACTCTAATTAGTAATCTAAAACGCAATGGAACTTACGGACCACCGAAACATTCTGTGTTATCTTCTTATTTTTAGAATGAATTATTTTAGTTTCATTCATGATCATAATATATTTATGACCATGAATTGATATGTTAATTTTTTATTAGATACAATCAGATACAATTTAATCAAATAATATTTTGAATTTTTGTTGTCAAAATTTGTTTTCATTTCCTCCAAAATATTAGGTTTTAATAATCCTAACTAATAATATTCTATAGATTGTATAACAAAGGTGTATGTGGCCTGATAGAACTTTTTTAACTTCCAATTTCTACCCCAAAATTTAGAAAAGGTTGTAAATGTAATATAATTTTAACTATTTTTCGTCTTAATATTAAAATTTTTGAACAAAATCAGGAAAATAGCGAAACTTTAATATTGATTACATCTTTGTTCAAAAGGCAACAGAAAAATAATTAACAAAAAAAATATAGAACTATTTGAATTTTCATTTGCAGTTTTCTCGAAACTATGAACAGTGAACATATAACTCTTTTATTCTAAGGTCGCGAATTAGTACAAATACAAAAATTCAATACATCAAATCTGAAAGAACAAAAAACAGTTCAACTGGCACCATATTCGGATCTACTGATAAAAGCAGGCATTAAGCTAAAGGACCCGGACACACTTTCTCCACCCCCAGGGAGGAGTTATATTCCTGGAATCCACAGAATCAGCATACGTACACGTAAAGTCAGCAAAATAAAATAATTCTAAAGAATGAACATGTATGAAATATGTATAAACAAAAAGAAGATGATAACGCACAAGACAATAAATAAAAATATAATTATTAAGTTTAGTTTTTAGTTGAACATTTAAAGAATAAAGTTAAGAAAATAAATTCGTTTTTTTTATTTAGATTTCTCGTGAAATCTATAACTATATTTTTGGTCCAAAAATATTTACCGTAAAAATCACACTCAAACATTATACCAATGTAAAACTGTATACATACATATTTCGACTGTTCTGATTGGTTTTAATTTATCCACTTGAAAATTTGAGAATATTTAAATGAATAAGTTGGCCCCAATCTAGTAGATATCTCATCTTGTTTTAAAATCAATTCTTTACTAAACAAGTAACTAACAAGCTACAGTTATGTTGCCATTGTATAATCCCATCTTTCATTGGACCATATGAGAATTTACGTTTACACAAAAGCTTATTAATTATTATCGTGTAATTTTCTTACCTATGAATTGATGAAACCACCGTTGATACACACTGCTTGGGCGCTGAACGTACTGCCGTTTCCATTTCATTCCGACGTTATCAATTAAACAGAAAAAACAGAATATTTAATCACAACACATTTTTCGTAAACTGATTTTTCATTTTTCTTCTTATTTTCATGCAAACATATTTTTCATGCTTTTTTTTTAACACACTTGATTTTTTCACATATATAACATATTTTATTTCACTTTATATCACTAAAAATATAAATTAAATAATGAGCCCCGTGTAATTAAGAAAAAGAAAACCACTTCACAAAAATAATTTTCCCGACAAAAGCACATGTAAAATAATTATATTCACAAATTTATGTCAGCCACTTTGTATAAAACGAAAACACTTCTCACTAATTTTTTGTCTTTTTCACAAACACATAAGATTACAACAACGAAATATAAGAAATTAAAATTTTTTTTTTAACTAAAACTAAAAAAGGAAAATAAGTTCTTAGTTTCTGATGGTGTTTATACGTTCTACTTCTAAATTCACGCCATTTTACTAACCCCACTCGAAATGTAAACATTAACATTTGTCACTGTGTATCTCGTGTTCTGCAGAAGCCTAAGCAGAGATATTAAGGCTTAATATCAATTCCGAGGATGCTGTGCGTCGTAAATCTAAAGCCGTAATATCATGTTCAAACTCATCCAAATTAAAAAAACAAACGAAATCAGTCGATATTTTCTCAAACAAGAATCGCATAAACAGGTTCCGCAGTACACAAACAACAGCAACAATAAAATAAACCATGTATCTAGTTATTTTGAATGTGTGTGGAAATAGTCAAATAACGGGATTTTTTTTACGTTTGTGAACGAGATGGATAAATATCGAAATTACGGCATTCAACGAAATTTATACAGGCGCTTTCAAGTCGCAGTTACTTTTGATGTTAAATTTATAAACACACACCTACAAACATAAATATAGTATATATTGTTGAGTAGAAATTTGTACATTATACAATCACACCGTTAATTTATGTATACATAAACGGTTTGTATACACTATAATTGAAATTTTAACGCACTATTCACGTTCACTGTAACTCACAAGCGCGCACGTTAATACCAAAATCCTAAGAATACAAAGTTGAACAAATATCACTCATTGAATGAGCTTTAAAGACAATATTTGACATTGCAATACAGCATTTGACTTGCATACCTAAATACACTGCAGTTCTTCTGTGTAAGTTACGTACAAACCATTGCAAATTATATGAATTTATATGTAGCTAGAGATGATCTTCTACAGAAATTGTTTCTTTCAAATAACACGGAAATGACTAAAACATTATTTGATATAACAGACAACAAGATTTAGTTGGTTTTTGATTCTAAATACCGACTAGTTAAAAAATCGTCTAACTTTGCACTTTCGCAAAAACAATTTTTAAAGCAAACAGAAAAGCCTAAAGAAGAATTCCAAGTGATTAACGAAGGTGATCATTTCTTGGTTGTTAGAGGTTTTAGAGAAGTTTTGAATTTTCTAATGGAAAAGAGGAAATTAAATGTTCATGGTCCTGAACTTGGTCAACTTGAGAATTTTGAGCCAAACCTGTCTACATTTGTCACCAAATATCGCTGGATAATTGAACAAGTTTTTGGATCCCTTAAGAAAATATTTAGATATTTTGCTTTCCAAGCCCATAATGCTACTTTAAATTAACTGCTTTAGAACTTTTGAATTTCATGAAACTACTCTAAATGACGATTGAAAACGTAGTACTGGTGAATGATTTTCCAAATTCGGCTTGATGACCAATTACTGATGGGTTTGAAATTTTGTTGAACGGCAGCAAGAAAATAAGGCGGATATGTAACCTTATTGGTTTTCTAACAAAATGCCAAAAAATAAAAACTCTTTTTAAAAAACTATATAATTTAAATCTTTATTTTAATTAAGTGTTGGATCGCTTTTAATATACTTTTGGGTTTATTTCATTTTTAAAGAACGACTTGTTTCTCAGGGGCTCGATTTTGTATGAATATACAAAATTTACAATGATTTGTAAGTTTTCAAATTTACAATCCACAAAAAAGGGAGGAATATATCCCGCTTAATATTTTATAGCATTATTAACAATTAATCTGGCAACACCTCTGGCAATACTATTGTGTATTGACATTCATAAAATAAACAAAATATGGAAGCAATAATGAGTGTTTGTGCGATTGTTTATGAAATGGTAAGCGATTTGTCTTAAATTATTGTGTAGCTTCAAAATGTAAATATAATTTTGGTAAATTATCTGACCTTTCTTTTACAATTAATAAAATTTATTTCTTCATAAATTCATTACAGATGACAATATCAGGCTGGGACATAAATTCCAAGCGGAAAAATTTTATTTTAAAATAAATTAAACTTAATTTGTTTTATAATTGTAATTCTAATTTCTAATACTAACTATTTTATTCATTTTTAGATTTTGGATGCATTTAAACAACGATCTTAACCAGATCTCTTAACTATTGTTAGTGACTATATCTTAACTCGTTATTACTAAAATTATGAAATCTAGTTAAAAAGTTTCAAACCGCCTTAAATTCGTTGCTCAAGCTTTCAGTCTTTCTCAACCCAAACTTTTGTATCTAGATGTTAGGTATACAATGTTGGATGACGAAGAGAATAATCAAAAACTACAGTTTCCTAGAGCGGATAAATAAAGAATGCGGCTTCTTACTATTCGGAGTATTCCGCTGAATTAATCTTGTTAGTCCAAAAGTTTTTACCATCACCAATACATCGAACAACTACAGGTTGGTTGAAAAGTATAGAAAGCAAAAATTAAAGAATGTGAATTTTTTAATGAAATTAGTTTTTTTATTCAAAATAATCTCCCTCAACTTCAATACACTTATTCTAATGATCCTCCAATAATTTTATACCATCTCTGTAATGATTTTCCGGAAGCTCTGCAAAATATATACTGTTCCACGGCTGCAATAGCTTCTTCATTCGACGAAAAATGCTTTCCACCAAGGAATTGTTTCAGGTTTCTGAAGAGATAGTAATCGCTTGGGAGCCAAATCTGGTTTATACAGTGGATGTTAAAGCAATTCGTACTTTAATTCCTTCAATTTAGCCATCGTCAAATAACTCGTGTGAACACGTGCATTGTCCTGATGAAAAATTATTTTTTTCTTCTGTAAAGCGGGTCTTTTTTCACGAATTTTTTTACCCAACTGGTTTAACAGGTTGAAATAATATTCAGAATTAATTGTTTCACCTTTTTTTTAAAGAATCAATCAACAAAATCCCTTTTGCATCCCAAAAAACTGATGCTACGACTTTTCTTGCCGATCGTTTTGACTTCACCTGTTTTGGAGCTGAACAACCAACTTCACTCCACTGTAAACGTTCTTGTTTCAGTTTAGCATCATGGTGGTAGATCCAAGTCTCATTCATAGTTATAAATCTCCGCACAAAATCGTTTTTATTCTGCTTAAAACGCTTCAAATTATGGTGAATAATTGGTTTTTGATTCAGTTTTTGTTGAATTATTACTAAATGCGGCACCAGTTTTCCAAACAGTTTTTTCATACGTAATTCTTCAAGTAAAATATGGAGTACTCGTTCGTCCGAGATAAATTTCTGTTGCTGATAAACCTTCCAAAACAAAGAAATTTAACACTGCACGATATTTGGTTTTTTTCAATTGTAAACGAAAACACTGACACGTCAACTTCTAATGACTTGTAAATAAAGAATGAATTGCCAGATCAAAATAAAATTTTTTATTTGTTCAAATGAAAGATAAAATATTAAAATAGTGTTACATTTTTGCCTTGTCAATCAAGGTTCGTATCACTGGATTGTGAATAAAACGAATTCAATTCAATTTTTCACCAACGAATTTATTTATTTAGTACAAGAATTATTACAACACAATTTCAATACAATTTATTTATAAAAATTCACAAAATCACTTTATATAAACTATTCAGTGTACAGTAATGTACACTTATAATTTTTATTTCCACTAAAACACTTTTTAAATCACTTTTTAATTCCTTTTTAATCTTCACACTATCGCTTACCAAATACTACTAATAATCTTACAAGTTTACACTATCGCGTTCCAAATTCGAATAATCCAATTTGATTTCGTTCGCCTTTTTATATACACAACCAAACTTCTATAAAGCTCATGACTTTTCCAGTACTAATAGTGTAGAAACATTTAGAACTGTTTTATCATGGAAAATTCCATTTTAGTATAGTAAAACATTGAGCTACTCATTTAACTTATTCTATCACACCCTAGGTGTCACCGTCACAATAGCGTATAAATGTAGATTCCTCTACTGGTTAACAAGTGTCGCTTTCAATACTTTTCAACCAACCTGTAAATTGGATTATGCTAAATATGAGGTTCATTTACTGATCAAATCATACATGAAGTCTTACTTGCGCAGTCTTAAATATCATCACAATTTTATTCTAGTCGATAAGGTAAAACCCTTATTCATAGTATGAAGTAATTAGTATACCTAATTCTAATGTTGGTAATGCATCTATTTCTATACAAAAAGAAACAAATTTAATAAATAAATATACTTGTGATTAATATTTGTAGCAGTAATACGTAAAGTAAACGAGAAGAAAATATTTTCTTTATTTATTGGTCATATCCATTTCAAGCGACGATGGTCTACGTTAAAGCAATATATAATTTATATTGTTGCGATATTTGTTCGTTTTAGCAAACTTTTATTCGGTAAAATCTAAACGACTAAAGCAATTCTTAGAGTTTAGCTATAAACTGTGATTGAACGCTGCCACTTGGCTCGAATACAGTTAGACTCATTTTACGAATACAGTTAAACTCAGTTAATCTCGTTTTAAACCCTATATTTGCAAATAGCGGAAAATTTCTCACGATCAATCACGATTTTTTAATTAATTTTCTAGATTTCTTAAATGGAGCGTACCAAAAAACTTCGATAACTTAAAAATAACAAAAATAAAGCAGCTCCTCCAGCCGATATTATCCCTAATCTGGCCACGTTAACTGCATCTTTGCGGTAGAAACATGTAGTACCAGATTTTTTTATTGGGTTCACTCGATTCTTGCCTGAATAATCTAAATTTAATTATTTAATTTTTGGATAAAGGTATCCAAATCACTTGCTGGAATACGGTTTACCTAATATAATATTACGTGGTTTGAGCATATGCTGGTAAACAATTTTTTGTAAAAAAATTAATTTTGCCAAGAAACACGTCCAAGCGACGTGAAAGTCAAAGTATGGTCCCTCTAGAAACCAGTGCGATACTTTGTTGCTGTCAAAATTCTATAATATACATTTTTCTTGGAAATACTTGTGATCTTGGCGGTACAATTCCATTTTTATGTCATATTTTAAATTAACAAAGTACTATAAAGAACATTGTACAGAGCTTTATGAGCTTTTAACTTTAGGGAAGCCAAAATCAAATAACAATTTCCGTCTTAAGTAACATTTTAAATAATTCGTTTAAAGATTATAACACTTTTGTTAAATCGCCATTATACATCAAATCATAACAAAATAATATTTTTGTTAGTCTCCAAATTTTCAATTCACCAGTTTGGTTGTTGCCAAAATTCTGTTCAAGATGTGGTTTTTGTCAAATCTACTTAAATTGCAAATACTTGTGATTTTGGAGGCTGAATAACATTTTTATGCCATATAGTGTTAACCATAATAGCTGGGTTTTTTTTTATTCGCTACCGATAGCTGCTATCGGGAGCCGTCATATAACAAGTGGCTCTCAATAGCGCTCCGTATAAATAGGTAGAGCCAAATATTTTTTATACATATCTAGTTTTCGCTAAATAATTGAATTAAAACTGATGGTTTTGATGGTAAATAAACTTAGTTAAATTTAGGTATAGAAAAATCACGGCTCCCAATAGCAGCCATCGCGGTGAATAAAAAAACAAAGCTAATATCGCTTTAGCTATATTGTTCAGAGCTGTATGAGCTTTTGAGTTTAGGAAAGTTAAAACCAAAAAAAAGATTATCATCTTAAGAAATACTTTAAATAATTTGCTTTCAAATTATAAGAGTCGATGAACCGTTTGCCGGAAAAAGTTTTTCAGAATTGTATATTTTATCGAGAGACCGGTTATTTTAATTTTTCTTCCAACAGTTTCATAAATGTTTTAAAATCTCCGAATTGGAATCGAAATAATTTTTTGTTCAAAATATTCACTTTATTCGTATTAATGATGGTGTTCAAGTATTGCTAAATCAATAAACCGTTACGAAACATGTGTAAAATGGTGCCTATATTAGAATGGTGGTAAGTTTTTTATCTTATCAATCTAGCCGACCACTTTAGGGAGGAGGTGAACAACAGCTCGTTTTCAGTGCTTCATTGCTTTTTGCCAAGTTTATTTTATAAACGGGAATATCCTCGTTATTGGAGATTTTGGAGGGCAATCACACAAAGCCAATGCCATTCAGCTTTGTTTTTTGAATTAATTTTACATTTCCTTATTTTCTGTTCTAGTTTCTTCGGAACAAAGAAATCATCCTATTCATTTTTTGGCTAAGGTTTCTCCGGTTGGCCTGTTAAATAAATAGATTTTGTCTTAATCCAGGATTTATTATAAATAAATGGTTTATTTCAAATTTGGCCATTACACAAGACCTTCATCCACCTTTTCCAGAATTCATGAAATAAAAGAAGTTTTCCTACTTTTATAATAAAAAATGACATTTTTTTTTCCTGCTTTCTTCTCTATTTATTTAGTATTTTCACCTTAAGACTAATATAAAAAGCCAGGAACCAAAAATTTGTTATCATTGTAATGAGAGAAAAATTAGGTGATACGTGAATGAAATTACAAAACCCATCATTTTTGTTATATATGTGCAAATATTTAAGCTTGATCAGATGGCAAATTATAAATGTCAATACAATAAGTCCCTAGTAGCGATTTATAATAGCAACAAATCCCAAATTGTAGCAACAAATAATTCTTCACTTGGTGTTTCACTGCTTCGACTTTCCAATGATTTAAATTCCTATATTTAAAGACGTCATTTTAACCTCTTCGTTGCTCGTTGGTGATGCATTGGTAAACAGATATCTTTAAGCTCTGGTTATAATAATTAGTAGCTTTCAAATTTTTATTAAAGTTATGGCGATATTCTTGAAACATTTCAATTAATCTGCTTCATGCATATATTCTGCCATTTCGATACATTTATTAAATTTATTTTTTAAAGCAACGCCTTAATGCAATTTACTGAGTAGAAATGAAATAGCTCAATTTTCTATTCTTTCCAAGAACGTTTTAAAGATTTTCACTATAAGCACATCTAGTACTTCAAAAAGTCTTAAACACTGTCCAATGATTCCACGGAATGGACTATAGTTAAAGGTAATATTGCTCATTATATCTTAATGACGAATTATTTAATTAATTGGAAAACATCAAGCCATCCCGCTAATTAGCCTGTACTAGCGGAAATTCCTAATTTAATTATTTTTAATGGATTACCCAAATTTTTAAAAAAATAAAATGCGGCTGTTATTCTGGAGGAGTACACATAGGAACAATATATGTTATGGTCAGGAATTCTAAATTTTGCATATTGAGAGGCAACTTGAGATTTAGAAATTCTTAAATAATTTGTATTTAATATTTATTTATTTATTTAAAGAAAGAAAAGGATTTAAGCTTGTATACTTTTTTGTCATTCCAACACTAAACAACTTCGAAATATAATTACAGTAATTGTATGAATGTAAATGCTAATGAAACAACGAAAAATACCGCACCAGCAGCAACTGATTATATCTATTTGAAAAATAGGGCGATATTACAATATGACCTGTTGATGAAACAAATTCAATTTTGTCAAAGAGATATTTAGGTTCTCCGAACTTAATTAATTTACTGTATAAATAAACAAAACCATCCAAAATATAATATAATATGTCAAGGCCCCCTAGAACTAATTACTGATTTAGTAAAATTTGAGAAGGCTGTCAAATGCCTTGCTAAAATCAAAAAGCATTAAGACAGCAAATTTGTTTTTATCATCTAAACTCTGAGCAATATCATCAATGGCATTAACCAAAACAGTTGCTATATTATGACGCTCTCGGAATCCTGATTTGTAAACTATTTCGAAGACCTTAGATATTACAAGTGAAATGGATATTGTGGGTTAAATCATCACAGCTTAAGACCTTTTTGTTTTTGCCAGCAGCGTAACCCGAGTCGTATTCCGTGTAATTCCATGGAAACACCGACCTAGTAATACTTTCATTTATTATGAATTTTATTGATGAAATAGCTACTGATAAAATACTATGAACATACTCCCGTGCCGTTGGCTTTGTTTTTATTTTATAATTTTTATTTAAGTATTACTTGGCATTTAATAATCAATCAGTGCACATATTTAAAAATCCGTCTGTTTTTACTAAACTGGATGAGATCCTCTATAATAACCGAAATATTGAAAAGGATTCAATGGAAATACCAGAACTAGAAATGGATCAAATATTGCAAATACTAAATGCAATCAATGAAAAGCTTAAACAAGTAAACATAAAACAAAATGAGCCCGACCAGGCACTGGCGTACCTCAATCAAAAGGTTGAACAACCAGTGCAGGAACCAACTCGTGAGGTTGTCAATAGGGGAAACGTTTTGGATCGGTTTAGAATTTCAGACTCCATTAAATCTATTCCCAGCTTCGATGGAAATCATTAGCAATTAAAGGCGTGGTTGAAGACAGTAGAGGATACACTCGCCGTGTTTCAACCATTAGTACGGAAACAACAGTTTAGCTTGTATTTGCAAACTGTTAATAATAAAATAGAGGGTAAAGCAAAAGACATACTGTGTTTTGCGGGAAACCCGAAAACGTTTCAAGAAGCAAAAGATATCTTGTTGGAGGCCTTAGGAGATCGACAAGAACTTCCAATTTATAAGTTGCAACTTTGGGCGATAGTGCAGAATATAAAAGCATTATCAAAACAAAATAAATTATATAATGATTCTTGGGTTGCTGGAAAACCATATTTCGGGTATGCTCAAGCAGCGAAACCGAAAGACGTCGAAGAACCGGTCAAGTCAACTTGGCACCGAATTTGTTTCCCAGAAGCAAAGTACGCATAATACTGGTCAGCAAAAGGCAAATGTGTTTCAAACTCGAAAGAATCAATTTAACTCACAGGGCGAAAGAAGTGGGTTACTCAGTAAAAGACAAACCCATCCCAATGGACGTAGATCTGTCAATGAGAACAAGAAATACGCTTAACAAAAATATTGTAACTAATCATAAGGTCACACAGGAGACGCGAGAACCTTCCCAAGTGCCACTGGACTCACAAGACTACTCACAAAAGAATCCTGAGTCAAATACGGAGAATTTTCAGATAGATCTGATCTCCGACACTAAAGATTAAAATTAAATTTTCTTTCGTACCTACCAAGTATCATATCAAACGAATTTCTTAAAATCACTCCAAAAACTTATCAACGAAACACAATAGTTACAAATATTCTAGGCACATATAGTATTGACAAAAAGTTTGAAATCAGTTTACTAGATATAGACATACCCGTCCACACATAATATGAATTACAATTTCATAAATTCTTGAGTGCCAAGATTGATTATAGGTTGAACTCAATATTGTTAAATAACCAAACTTTTAAGTTTATTGGTAGTATCCGAAAAAGAATTTCTACAACCACATAGTTACAGTTCATACATCACAAAACGGCGAATGGCTGGAACCAGAGTTCACGGATAGTCAGAATCCACCAGAAAAACTCCCAAAGTTAAAATTACAAGTAAATAACTTTGGATCTATAAAACCAATCCCCGTTTACGAAAGTGAGGTAATCGATAGAAAAACTATCAAAAGTTTATTGCGGTTAGAACACTTAACTGAAAAAGAGAAACATATGTTAATCGAAAGAATTTTCAAAAACCAAACAGTGCTGTTAAGATAGAATGAAAAACTGTCATCAACAACAATTATCAAGCACAAAAACGTTACTAAAAATAATAATTATAAACCGACACAAAATCGAAAATAGAAACGAGATCAAAAACGTGTACATGAAACAAATGGACCATCGTTTTTGGATGTGGAAACTATCAGGAGGAGTATACTTATTAACAGTGGGTAAATTAGCACGCCACCATAGTACAAATACATAAATTCAATACATCAAATCTGATAGAACAAAAAACAGTTCAACTGGCATCATATTCGGATCTACAGATAAAAGCAGGCATTAATCTAAAGGACGCGGACACCCTTTCTCCACCCCAGGGAGGAGATATATTCCTGGAATCCACAGAATAAGCATAATTCAACAACATCGCTGATATACAAGAATAACCATATCGTGGAATACGTAAAGTCAGCAAAATAAAATAATTCTAAAGAATGAACATGTATGAAATATGTATAAGCAAAAAAAAAAATGTTAACGCACAAGACAATAAATAAAAATATAATTATTAAGTTCAGTTTTTAGTTGAACATCTAAAGAATAAAGTTAAGAAAATAAATTCGTTTTTTTATTTAGTTTTCTCGTGAAGTCTATAACTATATTTTTGGTCCAAAAATATTTATGACACTCATCAAACATTATACCAATGTAAAATTGTATACATACATACTATATTTCGACTGTTCTGATTGGTTTTAATTTATCCACTTGAAAATTTGAGAATATTTAAATGAATAAGTTGGCCCCAATCTAGTATATATCTCATCTTGCTTTCAAATTAATTCTTTACTAACCTATGGGCATAAAAACGCTGAAAACAATCCTATCTTTCTTAGTACCATATGAGAACTGATGTTTACAGAAAAGCTTATTAATTATCAACGTGTAATTCTCTTACCTATGAATTGATGAAGCCTCCGTTGATACACACTGCTGGGGCGCTGAACGTACTGCCGTTTCCATTTCATTCCGACGTTATCAATTAAACAGGAAAAACAGAATATTTAATCACAACACATTTTTCGTAAACTGATTTTTCATTTTTCTTCTTATTTTCATACAAACATATTTTTCATGCTTTTTTTTAACACACTTGATTTTTTCACATAGATAACATATTTTATTTCACTTTTTATCACTAAAAATATAAATTAAATAATGAGCCCCGTGTAATTAAGAAAAACAAAACCACCACAAAAAAAATTTTCCCGAGAAAAGCACATGTAAAATAATTATATTCACAAATTTATGTCAGCCACTTTGTATAAAACGAAAACACTTCTCACTAATTTTTTGTCTTTTTCACAAACACATAAGATTACAACAACGAAATATAAGAAATTTAATTTTTTTTTTTAACTAAAACTAAAAAAGGAAATTAAGTTCTTAGTTTCTGATGGTGTTTATACATTCTACTTCTAAATTCACGCAATTTTACTAACCCCACTCGAAATGTAAACATTAGCATTTGTCACTGTGTATCTCGTGTTCTGCAGAAGGCTAAGCAGAGATATTAAGGCTCAATATCATCCCCGGAGATGCTGTGCGTCGTAAATCTAAAGCTATAATATCATGTTCAAAATCATCCAAATTAAAAAAAACAAACGAAATCAATCGATATTTTCTCAAAACAAGATTCACATAAACCGGTTCCGCAGTACACAAACAACAGCAGCAACAATAAAAAAACCATGTATCTAGTTATTTTGAATGGGTGTGCAAATGGTCAAATAACGGGATCTTTTTTTACGTTTGTGAACGAGATGGATAAATATTGAAATTACGGCATTCAACGAAATTTATATAGGCGCTTTCACGTCGCAGTTATTTTTGATGTTAAATTTATAAACACACACCTACAAACATAAATTTGTATTGGTGATCGGAAATTTGTACATATGTATATACAAGCACACCGCAAATTTAAGTATACATAAACAGTATGTACACACTATAATTGAAACTTTTACACATTATTCACCCTCACTGTAACTCACGAGCGCGCACGTTATTACCAAAATTCTAAGAATTCCAAGTTGAACAAATATCACTGATTGAATGAGCTTAAAAGACAATATTTGGCATTAAGGCAATAGATCTTATTGAGGATAAAATATTTCGTGATTGATTTCCTTACAGTAAATTACAATTTCAACCGATTTGATTTGCGCACCTAAATACACTGCAGTTCTTCTGTGTAAGTTACGTATAGGTCTTTCTAACTGCCATTTTACATTTCTCTTTCGAGTTTGCGAACAAACTATTGCAAATTATATGAATTTAGTTAGAGATGATCTTCTACAGAATTTAGTTCTTTGACACGACACTGAAATGGCAAAACATTATTTGATATAACACATAACAAGATTTACTTAGTTTTTGAATTTAAATGCCGGCAACTGTCTTCCACCGAAAATAACTCTTAGGCGTGTTAAGCGAATAGTACGCTTATTGGGCGTTTTATTCAAATACAGCGCCCTAGGCGTTTATAATTATGAAAAATGACCATGTTTGTTGGACAACACTGTGAAAGCTGCAATTTTCATTGGCTTTGAAATTATAAATTCGGTTTCTACATCATTAGATGATTGATTCAAAGATTATTGCGCAACAAATAACAGCAACGTTTGAAACCATTTCGGTTGTCATATTTTGTTGAATTTTAACTTCTCCTATCTGGTACTATTGTTTACGGAGTTAACAACAAAGGTGTTAAATGTAAACCCTTACTACCACGAGTAATTCCTTACCAAAAAACATTGAGGCTGGTGGTATATTCTCATCTGAAAAGTCTGAATAATTGTCAGTAAAATGAATGTGCCTCAATATTTTTACGACTTCATCTTTATATCTTTAGCAACAACATTTTCACGAACCGCAGGGTCACTTAATAACCGTTAAAAACTAATCATTTTTTTATAGGAACTCAAAACTCTACTCTACCCTCGACATTTTAAACCAAAATACAATCCGCTATAAATTTTGAATTTTCAACGTGAAATATAAAAAGGTGGAGAGCTATCTCAGGGGACTATTTCTGGGGCCAAAATATGAAATGGGTCGGGTTTCACGTATTTTTCGCGATTTTGTGGAATGTGTTTGTATTGTGAAAAGCAATTTCTGAAAATCAAGCAGATGCTCTTGCGCATTAAATAATAATTTTAATTAATAATTTTTTGTAGTACATAAATGGAATTGGAATTGCAGTATTATCAACTCAGAAGGAATTCGACGAATTCCTAATTTGAATTTCTTGAAATTTGATCATCCGTTTTTAAAAGAAGGTGGATTCGCAGCAATTTATCAAGAGCGCACGCTTTTACTGACGAAAATTATTTAGCGAGAGAGTTAATCGCAATGTCAATAGCGGATTCCGCAAATATCCTTACACATTAGGTATGTGGGGCGCTATTGACGAAATTTGGAGAACGTGTCAAGTTATCAACGCCAAGTATGGTTTACAATCATAATTCGAAAATTGCGAGTTTTAATCAGTTAGAATTTAAGGTATATCGTGGAAGTGAACCTTAAATCAATTTATGGGAGAATGGCTTTGGAAAGTTGAAGTAGTCGTTAGACACGACGAGAACGTACAAGAATAATTTTTTGTACTTAATTGGACATGCGATTGGAAATGGCAACAATGGGACTTCAAAGTATGTGAGTTGGAGATGGAAGATACATATTGACGACCGAACGATCAAAAATGGTAATTAGTCCAGACCTAACGATTTCCTATCAAAATATGGTAAAAATAATTGTTTGATTTATTTTAATGGTGCTGGTGAACTTGAACAAACATTTTTTGGAAAGTTGATTTAAAAAAAATTGGTGGATGAGTCTAAACGTTAAAATTAACGATAAACAAACTATTCTGTTCGTCATTTTTATTTAGTTTTATTTATTGTAATTATTTCAATATTTATTTATACAAATTTTGTATTAAAGGCCAACCTCATGCTTACAATCTCGATTTTGAGCATGTGCTCATTCACAACTGATTAAACGCATTTTGATACAAAATACAATTTCAAAACCATCAAAAGAGTTTGTAAAAGATCTAACAAAATTGATAGTAGCCTATTTTCTAATTTCTCCACTTCCATTAGGGCTAATCCCATTCTATTTCAGTAATTTTTTACCCTGTTTCGCGGACAGAGTAACTCCTTTCTATGGAAAGCATGGCATCCGTTAGACTTTAGAAAAAATTACTTTTATGACCAAATTTTCTTATTTTCGAATTGATGCCTCCCTTAAAATTTCGGTAGTTTGGTTTCCATTTTTTTAAAATTACCTAATAGGTGAAACCAATCTAGTTTAACTGCCTTGACTCAATTTAATGCAAACCCGTTTCCATAACTTGGCCCAGAGCTATTGAACCTTGAGCCGGAGACCGGAGATTAAATCTCACGCCGAAAATGTCTCGGTTGCCAACTCTATTGCGTTCTATAAAATAACCAAATTAAAAATATTCCAACTGGAAACACCACGTTTAGGAATGTATATAGAAATGTACACGTACAATCCAATTAGAATTTGCGTATATGAATGTATATGCGAACTCCAATTGGAAATATTGTTATTTCCTTAAAAGGTTTTAACCTTTATTTGGATCTATTCTTCAAATTTTTGATTATGAAAAAAATACCTATGGATTACCAAACAATAGAAAGCGGCTCCAATCCAGACCCAATTATTTCCTACCAAACTAAGGTAAAAATTGTACAATTTTTTAATGATGCGCGAATCTGGACAAAACATTCTTCTATATTTAGAATAGATTTTGTTTTAAAACAATAAGTGACCAAAACGACAATAGCTGGTGACCTTCTGACCATCAAAATCCTTAGACGTAGGTGCTAAAAAGTCGGAGGTCAGATGATTTAAATAAGAAACGACCGAATTTCCTTCAATTCTAGGCATGATCTTTTCTTTACTTTGAATGTATCTATTTCCCGTCGTTCAATATTAACGATTCCGACTTGTTCTGGTTGAAATATATTTCGGAGCCAAACTTAATTCTCTCTATACAAAACCTTGTAAATCATCAAGTACTAATTAATTAAACCATTAAAGCATACACTTTAAAAAGTGCAGTTAAAGGAAGCATTTACTTGTTTTATTCACTCCACCAAGATTACCATGATTATATAAAAAATTTTGTTGACAATAGGTGTATTGGTTTGTGTTAAACTATTTTAATTGTAAATTTGAAAATTTCAGTTACAACGCCTAGGCGTTTTATTCGACTGGGAGCCTTAAACGATTTTTTTAGAGATTCTTTGTATATGGAAATTTTTGCCACTTTCAAATAAAACGCTCAGGCGCCATTTACGGGGGAAGACTGTAGTTAAAAATCGTCTATAACCTTGCACTTTTGCAAAAACAATTTCAACAGAAAAGCCTTTGGTAAAGTTGATGGTGGTTCTATTTTATTTGCACTAGGACAATGATGCAGTTATTTTAACAATTTGCTTCTGTATAGATATAAAGATGACTGGCAAATGATTGAAGAAGATGATCATTTCTTGGTTGATATGGGTTTTAAAGAAATTTTGGATTTTCTAATGGAAAGTATCAAATTGAATGATCATTATCTTGAACTAGGTCAACTTGCTCAACGACTGCCTCAATAAAATATTTAAATATTTTGCTTCGCGAGCCCACAATGCTTACTAACTGCTTTAGCAATTTTGAATTTATGAAACTATTCTAACTATCCCTATTACTAAAATGATGTAATCTAGTTAAAATGTTTCAAACCGCCTGAAACTCGTTACCCATAAGGGATCAATCTTTCTGAACTCAAACTTCGGTATCTAGATGTTAAGTATATAATGTTGGATGGAGAAGAGAATAATCAAAACGTACAGTTCCCTAGATTAAACTTAGATCACTTGTATCACTTAAGTCTAAGTCCATATCAACCAAAGAATGCGGCTTCTTTTAGAGTATTCAGCTTAATTAATCTTCTTAGTACAGAAATTTTCAGCATCACCAAAACACTGAAAGTTCGACTTTCGCAGTGGTAAATATCATCATATTTCTATCTTAGTCGATAAGGTAAAAAGCGGAAGAGATTTAATCAGAGAGTATTTTCACTGTACCTGTAAAAGTGGTTCACAGAACGTCGATTGTTGCAGTCATGTCATTACAATTGTTTGGTATCTTGGTTATGCAGAGTATGAAGTAATTAGTATACCTATTCCTAATGTTGGTGATGCATCTACTTCTATACAAAAAGAAACACATTTTCATAAATAAATATACTTGTGATTGAGATTAAATCTTACAAATTTTGTAACAGCAATACGTAAAGTAAACGAGAAGAAAATATGTTTCTTAACATATAATTTTGTATTGTTGAGATGTTTGTTCGTTTGAGCAAACTTTATATGTTTAGCTCTAAATCGTGATGGCACGCTGCCACTCGGCTAGAATATAGTTGATCTCGTATACTAACATGCAAAACAGCGAAATACAATGTCCCCTTAAACCCTAGAGTTATAGAACATTGTTCAGAGCTGTATGAACTTTTGAGTATACGAAAGCAAGCACCAAAAAAAAAATTCTCTTCTCAAGAAATACTTTTAATGATTCACTTCCAAATTGTAAAAGTCAAATCGCATCGATGGGCTTAAAGCTCGAATGCCGGAAATTTGCCAGAAAATCAATCGTTTACGAGAAAAGTTTTTCTTGTTTGTATAGTTTATCGAGACACCGGTTATTTTAATTTTCCTTCAAGCAGTTTTAGAAATTTTTAAATAAAGGCAATAGAAAAAAATTTTCTTTGGAGGTTTACAATCTCCGAATAGGAATCGAAATAATTTTTAGTTCAAAATATTGACTTTATTAGTGTTTGTGATAGTGCAAAGTGTTGCCAAGTAAATAATATATTACGAAACATGTGAGAGAACAACAACAGAGAGAAGTTTTTCATCTTATCAATCTGGCCGACCATTTTATAGAGGAAGTGTAACAACTGCTCGTTTAAAGTGCCCTACTGATTTTTGCCAAGTTAAAAAAGTTGATATCTTCGTTATAGGAGATACTGGGTCGATCACACAAAACCATTTAGCTTTGTTTTTTGGATTCAATTTATATTTCAGTATTTTCTGTTATAGTTTCTTCGAAACAAAAAAAATCATCGTATTCATGTTTTGGCTACGCTTTCTCTGGTTTGTCCAGTCAATAAACTAATTTTGTCCTTTACAAAATAATTTATTTATTTCAATTTTGGTCATTACACAAGACTTTTCGCCATCTTTTCCAGAATACATGAAATAAAAGAAAAGTTATTCCCACTTTTCATATAAAAAATGACATTTTTCTACATTCTCTATTATTAGAAAAGAAAATTATAAATGTCAATACAGTTAGTCCATAATTGCGTTTTATAATATCAAAATATGCCAGTTTTAAGTATTGGCCCTGCTGGCGTTTCTTTTTCACGAACACTCTTGACTCTTCACTTCGTCCTTCACTGCTTTCACTTTCCAATGATGCAAATGCATATATTTATAATCGTCGTTTAGACCTCTGCATATCCAACGAAAAATAAATATCTTTGTGCTTTAGTTAAAACAATTGGCTGCTTTGAAATTTTTATTTAGGTTATAGCGATATTATTGGAGGATTTCAAAAAATTCTCCATGCTTATTCTCTACCTTAATGCAATTTACTGAGTGCAATTTAATATATTTTCCGAAAACGATTCCAAGATTTTCACTATGACAGTAGTTCATCTAGTAGTTTATCTGTTTTGATAAACCATAAGCCATATTGAATATTTGCCTAACTAAAAAGAACTTCAAACCAGTCGATTATAGGCTAGTAAAGTTGTAAAATACGCAGATGTTTTTAGTCGATTTACAATTAAGAAAACCGTTCATATTTCAGTACACATTATTATATGGCTGACCAAAGAGTAAGTCTGCTAAACAGCAAGAGTTATCCTGATTCATTATGCTATGGTCACCATCTTCAAAGTACATATGTTCAAGGTGCAGGAATCTTCCACCGACAAGTCCTACAAACTTTCTAATGATTCCGCAGAATGAGCTAGTTAAAGCTAATATTGCTGAAGGCATCCCGTTAATTAGCTTACACCTCATTACGACCTAAATTTAAAAAACTTTTTATGGATTTGCCAAAATTTTTTACATAATAAAATGCTGCTGTCATTCTGGAAAAGTATAGGAACAAGTTTTATGTTATGTAAGGAACTCTAAATTTTATTTTGAACATTGAAAGGCAACTTGAGATTAAGCAATTTTTGATTAATCTTTATAAACCTCTGTAACTTTATTCTTGTGGCTAAGTGAATTTTACAAATTCCCACGAAAAATTAAGATTTTATTTGTTTGTATTTGTTTAGTCATTAAAAACGTTTCTTGTTACTCTAAAACAATTAACACAAATTATAAAAATTATTCTAAATCGTGTACATAAATTGAACTAATTTTTAGCAATTGGTCAGTTTTTCGATTTAGTCTATTTTTTGATTTAGTCTCAAGTATCAGCATCCTCCAGATCATAATAACAGGTCTTCCACTTATTGCAAATTTCATTTGTTGTTAGGAAATTGAGCAAAATTAAATAATTATAAATGCAGCTGCTTATATAGATTACCAAAATTAATTTATTGAGCTGATCTTGAGAGATTGATATAGTTCTAACTTAAATTTTTGATAAAGGATGACGCATCATAATTTGTTTAAACCTACATCTAAATTCGTAAATCTAAATTTGAATGCAGGTCTTATGCAACACTGTATATATTTTATTAAAATATTAGACTCAACTTTGTGTTTGAAAGTGAGTAATTAGGGTCGTTTAAGGTTGAAAAAAGTGTTGTGGTAGTGTTAAACTCGGCGCACAAAGCGAAGAACACGTTTTAATATATAGTTATAGTTACATACGATATATCATAAATTTATAAGAGATACGAATGTGGAATACACAACATCAAGAAGACGCAACATCAGCATAACGTGATGATCAACGACAATATGAATCGTGAGAAATGCAGATTCATCAAATCGTATTAATAATTTTCCACTTGCTTAGCTTGTAATTATGTAGATTACTTTAAGCAAACAGATAAATAGAACTAAGATAGAATAATTAAGTTAGTCTTAAATGAATAATTTAAACTGTAACTTGAAATTAACAAAATTAAAGATAAAAGAAATAAAAGTTACTTTAGAATTTTTATTTTTTAATATTATGTGAACACCGTATCCATAATTGGCGCAGCCGTCACGTGAATAGTGAAAAAGGTGAAGTGTATAAAGTGCAAAGAGCTAGTAAATAAAAACAACTCATAAGTAAACTCATTAAGTGATAGTGTATAAGTGCTTTATAATTTAATCTTTCTGGCTGAAGGTGTTAAAACCGCTAAGAGGAGTCGCAGTTTTGCCACATTTCAACTTTCAACACAATTCGTAACCTGCACACGACAGCAAGGAATATCGCACTACCAGATAGACGATAATTCCAGGAGTTCGACGCACTACAAGATAGGCAAGAGTTCCAGAACTACAGGTATAATTGTTTTAGTTCATAAGATCAAGCCACTACAATGTAGAGCTAGATCTAAATTTATTCAGTAAATTATTAAGATTATTACGTGCACTACAAGATAGACACGAGTATTTTCTAAAAAATTGCAGAATAAATCGTAGGATAGGAAAAATCTCATTATAATAAATTAGATTATCAAAGAATATATCCAATTGTTGTATGAGTAAGAAATCGATTGAGATTTACGTATCAAATCGAAATATTGATTACGAGTAACTTGAAATGTCAGAAATCGAACAAGTTTCTACCCAATTGGGTCAAGTTTTAGAGCAACTTAGTATAATTGCTCAAAACCAAAGTGAGCATGAACAGGCGCTAGCGTATCTGAACAAAACAGATCAAGAAAAGATCCCGGCTCCACAAGGACTCACTCTGGACGTATTCCGTATCCCAGATCCGATAAAATCCATCCATAAGTTCGATGGAAATCGAAAACAATTAGTATCTTGGCTGAAAACAGTCGAAGATACATTAAGTTTCTTTGAACCGATGGTGGAAGAACAGCAAATGCGAATTTACTGGCAAACGGTTCAAAATAAAATCGAAGGCAAAGCAAAAGATATCCTCTGCTTAGCCGGACACCACCAAACTTTTGGGGAAATTAAACAAATATTGGTAGAAGCTCTTGGAGATAAACAAGAGTTATCTTTATACACGTCCCAATTTTGGGCAACACAGCAAATGGACAATATGTCTATTCACGCGTATTATAACAAAACCAAGGAAATCTGGCAGAGGAATAAAACTCTAGCAAAACAAAATCCAATTTACAATCATTCCTGGCTGGCAATAAGTACATTCATTGAAGAGGATGCACTAGCCGCATTAATCGCAGGTTTGAAAAGGCCATATTTCGGTTATGCCCAGGCAGCAAGGCCCAAAAATCTGGAAGAGGCCTATGCAATTTTGTGCAAATTACAGCGCGTACATAAAAAAATAAAAATAAAATAATTTCAAATAACTCTACGAAAATGTCTGAAATTAAAACCTATAACCAAAATAGGGTTCCACAAAAGTTGGAACAAGCAAATTTCAGAAAACAACAATATCCTGTCACTAAAAGGAAACCTTTGGGACCAGCGCCCGATAATTCTAAATTGATCTCAATGGAGATAGATCCCTCGCTGAGATCTAGAAAAACTTTCGATGTACGAATTATAAACAACCACGAAGTCCCAGAAAAGGTTGAAGAAACAGCTAATACAAATTCCGAAAATGAAATTTTTTTGGGAGGGACAGGAATCAGATACAGAAGACTAAACTTCTTGCCGTATCTAAAATGCCACCACAAAATAACATTATTAATAGATACTGGGGCCAAAAAAAATATAATAAGGCCAAACATTATTCCAAAAAATCTCTTAGAATCTAAAACAACAACGCTAAGGAATGTTCTAGGTACACAAAATCTTTCAACAAAACAAACCTACTACGAATTTAGTTTCCATAAATTTTTTGGTGGTACCTTAGGACCCCAATCAATGGCGGCAATGAAAACTAAGATTGACTATAAATCTAGTACAATATCTTTAAATAATAAAACTTTAAAGTTCTACCGTTATTACCTAACAAAAAATTTCTATAATCATACAGTAACGTTCAACACCAAAACAAATGGCGATTGGGTAGTTTTGGAATATTCAAAATTAAATGACGAAATCACAATATTACCAGGCATATACAAGGCCGAGAATTTTAAAATCACTGTTAATATAACATTAGATAATCCAGAACCACCTTCAAAATTATCTAAGTTAAGACTAATAGTAAACAATTTCAAGACAATCAAACCTATTCCAATTAATTTAAACAGACCATTGGACAAAACGATAATTGAAAGGAAATGCTAATAAAAGCAATCCACGAACATCAGGATGTACTGTTGAAACAAAATGAGAAACTTTCATCAACAACACTAATCGAACATAAGATATTAACAACAGACGAAAACTCAGTTTACACAAAAAATATACAGATACCCACCCCATTATAAAAAGGATGTGAATGACCAAATTCAAGTATTACTGGATAGTGGAATTATACGGAATTCAAATATCCCGTATTCATTTCCAATTTGGGTAGTGCCAAAAAAGGCAGATGCCTCTGGAACCCAAAAAGTAAGAGTCGTTATCGACTATAGGAAATTGAACGAAAAAACAATAAACGATAAATTTCCAATCCCTCAAATTGAGGAGATTCTTAACAGTCTCGGGAAATCTGTGTATTTCTCAACCCTTGACCTAAAATCTGGATTTCATCAAACCCCGATGGACAGAAAATACCAAGCAAAAAATTTACTCGTATGCCCTTTGGGTTAAAAAATGGCCCAGCAACTTTTCAACGTGCAATGAATCACGTATTAAACGGCTTGGTGGGAGAAGTTTGCTATGCATGTCTGGAAAACCACATTGAAAATCTTTGCAAGGTTTTAAAACGTCTTGCACAATTCAACCTAAAAATACAACTGGACAAATGTGAGTTTCTAAAAAGGGAAACGGAATTCCTCGGACACCTTATCACTTAGGATGGGGTAAAACCAAATCCCGATAAAATCCAAAAAATCATTGAATGACCGTTACCGAAGACACAGAAGCAAGTCAAACAGTTTATCGGACTTGCAGGTTATTATAGACGCTTCATTAGGGATTATTCAAAAATTACGAAACCAATGACCAAATTTTTGAAAAAAAAGAAAGACGTCGATGTACGAGATCCCGACTATATAAAAGCGTTCGAAACACTAAAATAAATATTGTCCACATACCAAATATTGGCTAATCCGAACTTTTCGAAACTATTTATATTAACAACAGACGTATCAGACTATGCTCTTGGTGCAGTACTATCTCAAATACAAGATAACATAGAAAAGCCGATTGCTTTTGCATCAAGGACCCTAAATTCCACAGAAACCAATTACGCGACTAATGAAAAAGAAGCGTTAGTTATTATATGGGCCGTAAAGAAATACAACCCATACCTACACGGTAATAAATGTACACTTGTGACCGACCACAAGCCACTTACTTTCATTAAAACTTCGGAGAAAAACTCCAAAATTCTAAGATGGCGGTTAGAGTTAGAAAACTTTGACTACGACATCGTCTATAAAAAAGGAAAAACTGATGTTGTCGCGGACGCATTAAGCAGAATACATAACATCGATAAAAATACGGAAATAAACTTCAATGAGAATAACATCACTTCACGTGAATATGACAGATATAGACAGAATTCGAACGACGAAGACAATTCTATGCAGAATCTCACGTCAAGTGATTCCGACACAATTCATTCAGCCAATACTTTGGATGAATATTTTCTACATTTTTCTGAACGGCCTGTAAATTATTATAGGAATCAGATAATTTTTCGAATTTCGAGAATTGACACTACTCGGAGGAAATATTTCCCAACGTACACAGAGTTATAATTGTTAAAAACAATTTTAGTAAAGAAAATATAACTCATTACCTTAACACCTATCACAATAATAAACAAACCGCGATACTCGCACCTGAAATCCTGTACGGAAAAATTCAACAATTATATAGAGAAAAATTTTCACAAAATGGTCACTTCGTACTCGTTAGTAAAATAATATAAGATGTAACTAATGAGGATAGGCAGGATACTTTAATCATAAAAGAGCAGAGAGAGAAACAAATTAAACGATCCTATTATTTCCCAAACATGATAAAGAAAATCAAGAGTTGCATTAATAGTTGAAATAATTGCAATATTCATAAATACGATAGGAAACCTTACAATATCAAATTGTCCCCAAGACCAAGTACGAAAAAACCTCTGGAAAGGATACATATCGATATATTCATAATTAATAAGACTTATTTTTTGTCTGTAATAGACGCGTTTTCAAAACATCTCCAATGATACATATCGATACAAAAAATTTAAACGATATCAGAAGTGCGATAACAAAATATTTCACTATTTTTGGAATACCTAACCAAATTATCTCAGACCACGAAACTTCATTTAAATCAATACAGTTCAAGGAATATTTAAGTAATTTAAACATCAAACTAGAATACGCTTCCTCATCAAAAAACCCACCCCCCCCCCCCTCACCCCCAAATGTTATTCACACACTTGTTCATATTTATTGTTGTAATATGTTGTAATTGTAAATGTAAAACACAAAAATTAGAAATAAGGAACTTGCACCAAGATCCCCTTTTATTGTTAAAAATTAATAATTGTACGATTCAGACAGCGGTAATAAAAATAATTCACCCAATAAATCTCTCTAACCTAGAAAATACTATAGATACTATTAACAATATTGTAACCGATAGAGTAGAAGACAAGTTGGAACTATAAACGATAATTAAACAAAAATGTAAAAAAAATATACGATACACTCTGGGCAAAGCTTGAAAATGGTTAGCAGGAAATCCAGACGCTCAGAACCTACGTGTGATCTATAACACGATGAACGAACTTTTAAACGAAAACAATCACAAATTTCAAATAAACGATCAAATCGATAAGAGAATCCAGTTATTAACAGACGCCATACACAAAGTTGTAGTCAATACTTCAATCGCCAACCACATTGTACTGACTGAACTGGAATTGCTCACAATAATAATAAACATTGATACACTCAATTCAACACTTGAAGATATTCAAGACGCAATCATTAGAACTAAAATCTCGCTGCCCAGCAACAAAATAATTTCTTTCAAGGAAATTATCTCTATCAAAAATATACTGATTGACACTGCTATATATCCTAGAAGTACCAAAACTGGATGAATACAACTCAACAATAATGACGATTGCTCCATTGGTAGTCAATGGCAGCATTATACAGAATTATCCACAATATCTAATCAAATCAAAATCCAGATTATTTACAACCACCAATCACAACAATTTCGTCCAAAAACATACCAAAATAAAATAATTCAAAGATAAATGCAATAATTCAAAGATAAATGCACCAGAAACCAATACAACAGTACAATTCATATCAGAGGATAAGTTATTGATAAATAACGCAAAAAACGCAGAACTATCATCTAACTGTAGACCCGATAACCGAACATTAACAGTAAACTTTGTCATAACATTCTGGCATTGTACAGTTACAGTCAACCTTAAAGAATTCCAGTTATACGAGTGGAAAAGCACGGATGAAGTAATTCAAGGAGCACTTCACAATCTTTAAGTTACGCGCCATATAATAACAACCCCAGACATTGCAACAATAAACCAATAAAACATTCAAAAGAGAAAACGGTTGAATAATGTTTATCTAAACCAATTCATCCACCAAGCTTGGATATGGACGCTTTCCGGAGGAATATCATTCTCCACTATTTGCATTATCATATTAATCCTTTACATTTGTATCCACAGTAACAAAACAACAGTACAAATAAAGAATCCAAATGGAACTGTTCCAAAGGCCAAATCTATACAGCAGAATAACCATAGTACATCATATCAAGACCTACTTAGAAAAGCAGGTGTTGGATCATAGGACGAGGACGCCCTTTCTCCACCCCCGGAAGGAGTTATAGTTACATAGTTACTCGTACATAGGATATATCATAAATTCATAAGAGATAACGAATGTGTAACATACAACATCAAGAAGATGCAACATCAGTGGCCCTATTATGAAATTTTCGATAGAGTTTTTTTCCGATAATCTCGCGAGTTTCGATGACATCGAAAATATCTATTATGAAATAATCGATATCGAAATCACTTCAATTTGAATGTGACATTATAGAGATATATGTATACATAAGACATTTACTTGGCAGATATGTAAATATAAGACATTTGTTTGGAACTTGGCCATTTCTTATCCGATTTTGATGAAATTCAGCTTGCACGACGGAAATGGGATTCTAAAATGATTTTTAGATAAAATTCTGGAATATGGCCAATTTGGATGGAACTTGGAGATTTGTTATCCGATTTTGGTAAAATACAGCATGCACGATGGAAATGGGATTCTAAAATGATTTTTAGATAAAGTTCTGGAATATGGCCACTTAGTAGGAAACTTAGCCATTTCTTATCCGATATTGATGAAATTCAGCGTGCAAGATGAAAATGGGATTCTTAAATGATTTTTATAGGAAGTTCTGGTATATGGCAAATTACTAGAAAACTTGGCCATTTCTTATACGCTATTGATGAAATTCAGAATGCACGATGGAAATGGGATTCTTAAATAATTTTTAGAGAAAGTTCTGGAATATGGCCAGTTAGGAAGGAACTTAGTAATTTCTTATCCGAGATTAATGAAATTCAGCATGCACGATTGAAATGGAATTCTAAAATGACTTTTAGATGAAGTTTTGGAATATGACCAATTAGCAAGGAACTTGGCTATTCCTTAATCGGTTTTAGTGAAATTTGACACTTGCGATTGAAATGGGATTCTAAGATGCTTTTTGGATGAAGTTCTGGAATATGGCCAAATATGATGGAACTTGCCTATTCCTTAAACGATTAAGATATGTGCGTTGGAAATGATATACAAAAATGGTTATTCAATGTATTCAATGACTTTTTTATAAATCATTTAAGAATCCCATTTTCAACGCACATGTCGAATTTCATAATATTCGGTTGGGAAATATGCAAGTTACGTCATACTTGGAACTATTACAGAACTTCAAACAAAAATCATTTGAGAATCCCATTTGCAACGCAAATGTCTAATTTAATCATAATCGGTTGAGAACTAGGCAAGTTCGATCATACTTGGTGAAATTCCAGAACTTCATATACAAATCGTTTTAGAATCCCATTTGCAACGCACATGTCAAATTACATCATATTTGGTTGAGAACTAGGCAAGTTCCATTATACTTGGCCATATTTCAGAATTTCATCCAAAAAACATTTTAGAATCCCATTTGCATCGTACATGCTGAATTTCATCAATATCGGATAAGAAATGGCCAAGTTCCTTGCTAATTGGCCATATTCCAGAACTTTACCTAAAATCATTTTAGAATCCCATTTCCATCGTGTATGCTGAATTTAACCAAAATCGGATAAGAAATGGCCAAGTTCCTTCCTAATTGGCCATATTCCAGAACTTCATCTAAAAATCATTTTAGAATCCCATTTTTATAGTGCGTGCTGAATTTCACCAAAATCGGATAAGAAATAAAGGCAGATCTCAGTATACTCTGGCAAATCATCATGAATAGACTCACGCTTGAAGAACGCTACGAAATTATTAAAATTTACTTTGAAAATCAGTCGTCGATTCTCGCAACTAGACGACTTCGTAATTTTTATGGTGCATATAATCGTTCATCTGAGCAAGCTATCCGTCGAATTGTGGATAGATTTCGTATCACATACCATCTAGAGGATGCAATAACATCAACACGTCGAAGGAATGTGCGTACTGAAGAGAATATCGCCGCTTTAAACGGAAGTGTGGAAGAAGATCCAAATTTAGCGATTCGTCGTCATTCATAGGAATTGGGGCTCTGTCCGTCAACTACAAATATGGATGACATTAATCCGAACGAGATTTGGTTTCAAGAGTATGGCGCTACATGTCTTACGGCGACCTCAACCACCGACTTATTACAATCAAAATTTGGCGATAAGTTGATTTCGTGAAATGGACCTGTAAATTGGCCTCCAAGGTCGTGCGATTAGACGCCTCTCGATTATTTCCTGTGGGACTACGTGAAGTCACTGGTTTATGTTGATAAACCAGCAACAATTGACGCCTTGGAGGCCAGCATTGTTCGTGTTATTCGTGACATACGGCCAGCAGTGCTCGAAAAAAGTGGCCCAACATTGGACGTCCAGAATGCATTTTCGTCAAGAACAGCCGCGGTGCCCATATGCCCGAAATCATTTTCAAATATTAATGCCATGTACATATTGATCTTTCGAATAAAAAAAAAATTTCATTACAATTTAATTTTTTTTGTTATTTTTTACAATTTCAAGTTCTATCGGGCTTAAAAAAACACTCTTTAGAATCCCAAGAAAATTTTAATAAAAAAAATCATAAATGCTCAGTTCAACACCCCATTACAACGGACAACCGTTTTGGTCCCATCGATGTCCGTTGTAGTGAGGTTTCTCTGTAATATAATATTAATATAACACAAATATAATATTAATATAAAATAAAAATTTATTTGCAACTCACATTTTTGAAAAAAATATTTTTATTTATTAAATATTGCAATTTAATTCTATAAAACTACCTTGATGAAATAATATGGTCGTCACCTCAAGAGCAGTCGAAAATTTTCAATATTATCGAAAAAAAACGAAATCAAAAAATTTTGTAATAGGACCCCAGCATAACGTGATGATCAACGACAATATGAATCGTGAGAAATGCAGATTCATCAAATCGTATTAATAATTTTCCACTTGCTTAGCTTGTCATTAGATTACTTTAAGAAAACAGATAAATAGAACTAAGATAGAATAATTAAGTTAGTCTTAAATGAATAATTAAATGTATAACTTGAAATTAATAAAAATAAAGATAAAAGAAATAAAAATTACTTGAGAATTTTTATTTTTTAATATTATGTGAACACCGTATCCATAATTATATACTACCCAATTGAGATAAAAACGCGAGTTTGCAAAACAACTGAATGCTTTGATTTAAATACAATACGCCAGACTTGTATTACGAATTACATACATTTCAAAAATTTAATTAAAACAAAAATTTTATTTTAAATTGCTTTGTTATAGAATTATACTAGCTACCTGAAATTGTTCATCTTCGTTACTGTTACTATCCATCTATTTTCTGTATGTTGATTGCACATACCAAACACAATATTCAACTATCTTAAAAAATATTATTATATTAAACGAAAAACAACAACAAATTTAGTTATGTAGCAGGTACTACTTGAAAAAATAAATTCGAAAAAAAATTACATTTCAACTTCACAAACAACAACAACAATAATAATAACACAAAATAACAAATATTTCATATATATAGCTACGTTTATAATATATAGAAAATACATAAAAGAAAATGGGAAAAAACCGAAAACAAAAAAATAAAATTCTGTATTTTCCTACATATTTTTCCTTAGGGAAATCAATTTTTTCTTTTTTATTTTTTGTATAATTAGTTGAAGTTATTTTTGTGTTTTTGTATGCAAAATGCATTTGATTCCATAATATTTTTCCATATTTTTCTCCCGAGTTACAAAAAAAAAAAAAAAAAAAAAAGAAGCAAAATACTTGATTTTCTGGAAACACTGGAGCGAGGCGAGTTTAAGCAGAGATGAAAACAAAACTCATCATACAAATATACCCATACAAACATACAAAGAGTATTTAAAATTAAATTTTTATTTATCGAATGATAACAAGTAACTTTTTTCTATGTCATAATATGCTGTTTGGCACTGACTCGAGTCAGTGAATGGGGTTTTGTGTAATGAAGTGAAGCAGCAAAACAAAAAACAAAAAAAAAGGGTTAGTGATTTTGAGATGTAATTTGAAATTGATTGATGTAATTTTGAAATTAATAAAATTTTTGACTATATTTTACAAGGGAGGCGGGCTTCACTACACGATTGCAGCAAAATCATATCAACAATTTTACAGATTAAAAAGGAAATTACAGTAAATTAGAGTGATGTATACAGTAGAGAGTGCGCACCCATCAAATTCAGTAAATTCAATCATTCAGAATGGAAAAAAAATAAAAAACATAATAATAATAGTGATGGATTCGTTGTTGTTGGTGTTGTTATTGTGCGCCGCTTTCTAATATTATTTTCACAGTATGAAACACAAGATTTTTCTCGTTCAGCCCTAACTAATTTTATTTATGTAATAACATTATGTATACATCAAAAAAAGGAAAACTGCATTTATGAGAACAGTATACAGATTTATACTTATTTGATTAAAAAAGTTTCAACACTGTGAAAAGTACATCAAAAATATCGTAAAAAAACTAAACAAAATATCGGGCACCGTGTATATGGCTTGATAAGAAAAAATTGTATAATAAAATTCCAAACGTACAACAAAACATCAAAAATCTATAGATAATTGATGTTATTATATTCATTTATATAGACAGACATGTAGCTCTAACATTTGATTGCAAGTAAACAAGTTGTTTTCGTTCACATTATTGACCTGAAAAACAATTTTGTTTTTGCGATGAAAGCCAAAATGGAAATCCTACCTAGACGATGTATTGAGGGAGATATATTTATGCACAGTTTGTAGTTGGTAAGTTTTCCGAAAGATTTCATTTTACTAAAAAAAAAAATAATAATTTATATTCACTCGTCTGAAATGTCTTTTTATTTTTATTTTTTTAATGCAAACTTTGTAAATAAGTTTGTCAAACTGAACGTAAGTAGCAAAAAATAAAAAAAATTAAACAGAAATATTTTTTTTGACAAATTTTACTACACTTCGAGATTACCAGGTAGTTTTTTTTATATTTGTTGGCAAGTATGTATAAGTTGACATTCTTATATTGTGGGCGTAACGGAAAATTTATTATTCCTAATAATATTCCTATTAGCTAATACTAAGTATAATTATTCTAGAGCAAGGGTTATTTAGTCATCTCTTTTAAGAAGATACACCAACCGTGGCCTACACAGTTCATTGTTACCTGTTGATATACAGTTGCAGTTTTAAAATAAAATTCCCAATAACTTAGAAATCGAAAATTTTGCACTCGTTTCAATTGTGCTTTTTGAACATATCTAAAACATAGCAAACGCACAAGTTCAATGCCAATTTTTTCAATAATTTTATTCAATAATGACACGAGATTTCGACGAAAATTGATAGTTTGCCCGGATGTTTTTTTTTTTTTTTTTTTTTTTGACTGAATGGAGTGACGCATGAGGGATGTCACACAATGGATGGAGAAATTACTTAATAGAACTCTGGGTACATCAACATTCGTTACAGGTGTTTCAGAGAATAAACTGTTAACCGCTACTTTAAATCTACCACTGCTTATATAATGTTGGATCCAATTTCTATATTCTTCTATTTCTAAGAAAAAGTACATTGTGGAGCTGAATTATAGGGGTCCCATTTGAAACCCGATATTTTAAAACGCGCGACGGTACAAAACGTGATACGGCACAAAACGCGATACCGTACAAAACACGATATGGTACAAAACACAATATTCCAAAACGGGATATTTCAAAACGCGATGTGGTACAAAACGCGTTATAGTACAAAGCGCGATAGTTCAAAACACATTTACTAGTTCTATCGTACATTTTGAATTTTATCATAAAGGTGAAGGAAAATATTATATGTGAAATGAAGGAAGATTAATAATTTTAAAATATCGCGTTGTGTACCATAGCGATTTGACAAAACGCTATATTTCAACACGCAATACGGTACAAAACGTGATATGGCACAAAAGGTGATACCGTACAAAACAAGATGTGGTACAAAACGCAATATTTCACAACGGGATATTTCAAAACGCGATGTGGCACAAAACGCAATACAGTACTTAACGCGATAATATCGCATTTTGCACCATATCACGTATTGTACTATATCGCGTTTTGAAATATTGCGTGTTGAAATATCGCGTTTCGAGCGGATCCCGGTGTATAGAAGATGATAAATGCCTACTTTTGTATTGCAATGCGGTTGACTAATTGCTTAATTGTCTCAATATTTATTTATTTGTTTTTATTTCTTGTTTTCCTTATTTATTTCTTTAGCCAAACAAATATTTGGTTAAGAAGGTTGGATAATCTTTGACTAACAGGAAGTTTCCTCTATCCATATAGTGTTAAAAACTAAACTTAATGCAAAAATAAAATGAAATTAAATTTTTAAATTATTATTTTAACAAAATATAACCTTCAAATTTTTACAATAATTATAAAAACAAAAAGCAAAATAATTTGGTTAACAGAATTGAGAAAGATAATTGGAATTATATGAAATAAAAATTATTTAGCAAACATAAATCCAATTTTAAATATTAACATAGTTGATGAATTACTACCGGAGATTTTATTGTCATATCAGAAACTAGTAACCAAGTAATTAGTATGCTTTCAGATGGCAAGGGCTCGAAAATGGGTAAGAAACAAACAAACAATATTCGTAGATAACCTATTTCCTGATTACACCTAGGTAAAGTAATTAACGATCGATTTGATTTACATTGAATACTATAAATATAATTAACGGTAATCTAAGGGTGGTGGAATCATATTAAGTTCCGGATCTTAGTATTGAATTGAAATGATCAAGATCAAACCTAGTATAACGAGCGATTTTTTTTTTAAATCTCAGGCTTTTACTTCTGAAACGGTGCATAATAGGAGAAAATTACATCTAATGAAAATTGTTATGAGTGTCTGAAAGGCCGTTTAGTGGTTTTTGTAATTACCATGAAACTCATTAGTTTCGGAAATGTAGACTAAAATGGGTTTTCTTTTTTTGATTAGAATGAAAACTTTTGAGACCACTTTTTAATTAAGCATTAAAAATAAATAGTTTTGGTTTACACAAAACTTTTATTAAAAGTATGGTTACAAAAAAAAGAATATTCTCAAGATTCGCGTTAAGTTTGTTCTAAATACGTCCTAAAAATATAAAAAAATAAAATTTAGGACAAATTTCACGCGACTACACATACGTTCATACGTTTGTCCTAATCTCAAATAAATATCGATATATTTGTAAGAATAAGCTACTAAATCCAAATTGGCCCGCTAGGATAGGTGTGTAACAACTTCTAAAAATCTTGTCGATAAATAACATAGGAGTATCCAGAAGCAAAATGGAAGGTTCACTGAAAACCGGAAACAAACTTTAGAGGTACTGCTAAAGACCCACTTTCCGGATTCAGAAGTGATAGAAGTCCAAGAGGACCTTCATGATCCCTCAAGTGAGGTGGCCTATGTGCCTCACAGTAGGATCTGGAGTCTCTCTGGGAAAATACTCACACCCAGCAATATGCGATGGGCTATTGGGTCTTTCAAACCTTTCAAATCCGCTGGAGGGGATGGTATCTTTCCAGCTTTACTTCAAAAAGGTAGTGAGGAAATAGTCCCCAGCTTGATCCAGATGTTTCGGGCAAGTTATTCTTTTAACTATATTCCGAGACTGTGGAGGAAGGTAAATGTGGTATTTATACCAGGGGGGGGGGGTCGTCCAGACACCCAGGCCAGGGCATATCGGCCAATTAGCCTCACATCGTTTCTATTGAAGACGATGGAATAAATCCTGGACTATCAAATAAGAAGTGAGGTCCTTGGAAAAAATCCGCTGCATCGGGAGAAGTTTGCGTATCAAACTGGTAAATCCACTGTGGTGGCCACTGTGATGACATATAAAGAAATTGCCCTTTGTGCCTTTGTGGACATTGAGGGGGCGTTTGATAATACCTCCTATAGATCTATAGAGAGGGCAGCAATGAAGAAAAGGTTTCCGCTTTCTACAATTAGGTGTATCCGTTCGATGCTGGAACATCGGGAGATTACTGCCAAACTAGGTGGCGGGTCAGTAACCATCAGGGCCGTAAAGGGCTGTCCCCAAGGAGGCGTACTATCTCCTCTATTGTGGTCATTGGTTATTGACAGACTACTGGTCCTTCTGAGTAGCCATGGGTTTGATGTCCAGGGCTATGCGGATGATGGGCTATCATAATCAGAGGCAAGTTTGATGAGGTCATTTCTGATCGCATGCAAAATGCACTCAATATAATATGACAGAGGTGTTACCAGGAAGGACTCAGTGTCAATCCAAACAAAACTGTCATTGTTCCTTTTACGAGGAGGTAAAAGCTTGCGCTTACAGCTCCCTCGTTAAACGGTACTACTGTTCCTTTTCCCATCGAGGTTAAATATCTATAAGATCAAAAACTGAACTGGAAGCAACATTTGTTGAAAGTTCAAAATAGAGCCACCAAGGCTTTCTGAGCCTGTGAAAGACTCTATGGGCGTACTTGGGGACTACAACCAAAAATGATCTACTGGTCATTTCTTACACTCATTAGGCCTATGGTCACCTACGCATCGGTTGTTTGGTGGCCTTAAACTCAGCAGAAGGCAACGCAAACCTTATTGAATAAAGTTCAGCGTATAGCCTGCATCGGTGTTACGGGCTCAATGAAATCATGTCCAACCGCGGCTATGGAGTCACTTTTAGGACTGACACCGTTACACCTGCATAAAAAAATTCTATAAAATCAGGCTTTAGAGTGTTATGTCTGAAGATAGATTGCACGGAAAAAATTCAGTTTAAATTTCTCGTGGAAAATAAGAAAAATTTGATTTTCCAAAAATTATTAGGCATTCGATATCCAGATAAAGAACTCTCGATGCTTATTTTCCCAGAAGCTATCCATCTCCAGACATAACACTCTATAGGCTGATTTTACGCAAAGTTTTTAATGATTTTTGTAAAATCAAATTTTCCCCGATTTCCCACGGGGAATTTGAGAGAACTTCTTTGTAAAAAATAAACTTTGTAATGGAATAAGATTATAGGTTGTAATCATACTTAGGGTCTCCGAACAAGAAATTAATTAGTTACTGCTAATCACCGACTCTATACTCCACATGATAACCTACAATAGGACGTAGTGCTTGTACATAGTACAATATTATAATGGAATTGTGCTTAACATTAATTTCGCTATTATTGGCTTACCGCATTACATTCAAATAAGTATCGTGTATCCATGATCCCAAAACAAAATAACAAAACGAAAAATAATAAAATTCTGGCAGTTCATTAATTTTAAATGCTTAAAAAAAAATATTTGCCAATAAAAGCGCTGGGGAAAATCCAATAAATCTACAAAAACAACGAAAAACAAATCATTTATTACACCTTCTTAACAAATAAATGTTCATCATATTTAATCCAATAAAATTAATCAAAATCAAATAATAACTTTGTAATTTGTCTGTTTTTATATCAAATACATAAATACACACACACAAAATGTTTTTCTTTTTCATCTCCCCGCGTGCATACTTTCTTTACATATTTATCCTCTTATATACATTAAAATCTATTTCGGAAGGGAAGCGAATATAAAATCAAATACACAAAAAGCTCATACTCTTCATACGACATACATATATAAAAAGCTCGTCTGCGTAGCAGCAACAACTATATATACTACAATAATACTACACGAGTATAACAAACACCAGATATTTTAGTATTCCACAAAAAAAAATGATTAATGATTTGATTTGGTTTAATATAAATCAACAGGTTTTCAGAGAGTCGAGGAATATTAAATGAATTAATAGCTTTTAATATTACAATTTACAATGTATAAAATGCTTTTTGCGCGAGAAACAGTTAGAGTGGCGGTTTTGTCAATTTTTTTTTTTTTTTTTTTGTGTATTCATTTTCATTTTTTTATCAGGGAAAATATAAAGTGGAGGAAAGCATTTCCCTCGATTTTTTTTTTGTTTGCTTGCATACACGTAAAGTAGAAGTACAATTAATAAGCATAATTTTTAATAGTAAATGTTATTTGTAATTTACTTTTAATTGTTTGTGTATTAATGAGTTTCTTGATAAGAGGAGATTGGTCGGATTGTTTTTTTTTTGGGGCTTTTTTTTAAAGTTATAAGTAGGTCAGTCTGGAAAGTTGTTGTTTTTATTTGGAAAGAAATATTATTTTACTAAAATGAAAAAAATACTAAATTATTGGGTTGTTAAAATTGAAATAGAGGGCTAGCGTCCACTATATTGAGAAGACTGTATGTGAACAGACCTTAATATTGAAAATAAGGGATGGATATTCAGAAATTTCTGACCATAACTTGTGCGCTTCGTTTGACTGACTATTTATAAAATTTTATTAATTATAGAAACCGTCTATCAAAAAAATTAGCTAAAAATCGAAGAAATCAAATCAGGTAACAAGTCTGAATGGAATTTGGTTAATAATATCTTGGGAGACACAACAAAGATTAGTATTATACGCTAGTATACAGAAAAAGATCCCGGAATAATAGCTAACATTTTTAATGATTATTTTATTCAAGCTCCTCACAACTTTCTTTGAGATAATAAAAAAAATGCTTTTGTAAGCAGTTCTATGAGAAGTAAATGTATTCTTCCAAGTTTTAATAGTATTAGTCTGTTCTCTTCTGTGAAAATCACAGTAGTTTAAGCGGATTTGCTTGAGCTTCAGAATAGGCTATAAATACAATTTTATTGAGTATTGTTCACGCTTTGATCTACCAATTTGGGTTAAAAATAATTTGTGTTGTCATAATAGTGTTTTTGCGGGTAATTTGAAAGCTGTACCTGTTAAAAAAAAAAAAAAATCTGAACACTAAGCAGTACGGCTTTATTAAAATTGTATCATCAGAAGAAACTCTAATCTCATTTCTGCACACTTCTGCATCAACATTTTAAATCTCTCTCAAAAACGTTCATGTACCGTTTTCAGCGTGTTAAATCGCTTTGAAAAATCTAAAAAAAATTCATGAACGGTCTAGAACACTTGAACAATTATTTAAGTTCAAAAGTTAATATATTTTTTACAATAAATCGGTATCTGAGCCAAAACGCTAGAAAAACGTATGTTGGACTAAATTTCAACAATTAAAAAATTCGCCATAGTATGTGCGTTAATGGTTATTATTTGCGTAATTCAAACACTTCAGTTAAATATTTATGTGAACAAAATTGGGCAGACAAATATTTAATTGTCGCGTCAGAATGTCCAAGTGTACAAGAAATAATCACCCCTATTATGATTCAACAGTCGATCGACAATCGACACGACTCTGTATTGCTTTTTGGGTTTTTCATTTGTTAAAAACATTACGAAAAAGGAAAAGGCACAACAGAGTCGTGTCGTTTGTCGATCGAAACGATAATCATAATAGGGTTGATTATTAGTGTCTTGTTTTTCTTGTCGTAGAAATCGGAGAGTAGAAAGATAGAACATTCATAATATTCTGATGTACAGCGCAGTATCTTCTTGGTGTGATTGAGAGACACCATTCGATTATAACGCCAAATGTTAACAGTACTTAGGAGGAGTACTTCCAGTGCAAAGAGCTAAGATTGTAAAATGTAGAAAACATCGATACGTCGTGTGAGCGATAATAGCTGACATAGCAAGGCAATAGTAAACTAGTTTGCATTGCTCAAAACAGGAAAACGTATCTCGCTTGATTTAACTCAAGTGTGCCAGTGAGTTTCAAAAGGCTTATTTTGCAATTGAGAGATATGTATAAACAAAATTATTCCACATTGAATAGCTTAGCTTTACTGAAAGACGCAATGGACCCTTGTATTTCTGAAATATTAGTATGCATTCGTGAGACCAAATATTATTAGACTGGCGGTTGGTGCTTTTACAGTTCACACGGGAATTAAAATTTTAATTAGTGATGTTTTAGTATTATATAATCTTTGTTAATATAGTAATATGTTAGTAATTTTAATCTGAGATAAGTTTAGACCTAATTTTCTATTTTTTCACATTAAAATTACCATACCATAATTTGCCCAGTCAGAAAAAATTGCCTGCTAGCAGGTTAAAGTAAATAATATTCTATGCAAAGACCAACAGCTAAAACGCTTAACACAAAACAATAACGTTTTATGATCAGTGATTTTCTTATTCAAAAGCTAACTGGTTACTTAAAACATTTAATATATTTTCGTTACTTTTTCGTAAGTTCGTAAGACAATTTAGCTGTAATAATATTTAATTTAGGACAAATAGTTAAAATGGTATTATGCTATTATAGCTAGTTATTATGCTATTTAGCTGTTACATATATTTAAGCCATCTTTTAATTTAGTTTTTCTTCTCAAAATATTGCTGCATCATTTATCTGGTTAAACAACTTCGACAAAAACAACTTTATCACAGGCAAATATTAAAAAAACGCTAAAATTCAGCTTTTGATTGATTACCAGAAGCTTTTTAACAGATTTGGATTTATTTTTCAGGAAAAATAAATTTTTCGAAAAAAATTTTGATTTTAATTTTATTATTAATATCAAATATTTTTAAGTCGCGTTATCCTTTTCTGACCTACTTTTTCAAACTGGTCGATGAAATTTGTTTCCCGTGTATTTTTACGATTAAAAATCACAAGCAAAGTCATATTTTCCCCGTCAATATTTCATAAAATATTTGTGACATTTATTATTAAAGTATAGAAAACATAATTAGAATGACATCTTTAAAATTGTAGATGCAATTATAGAAATAATTTTTTTACCAATCATTTAGCAACAAATTGTTATTGTTACAATAATTTCCAAAATACTAGCTCTTTAGCTATTTCTGACTGTTTTGCTATTTTGAAATAGATTCCTTTAACTACGTGTTTGCTGTTATAACATTAATTTTTCTTATGTAACCATTTTGCGTTAAGCACAGCAAAACTGCAAATATAATTTTTTTGCTTTATGGGAACCTATATTTTTAAATAAATCAAACTGTTATCACAAAAGTAATTTAACATTTATTACGAGTTTGACGTTGCTATAACGTATCGGCAAGCAAACTACGATTACCATTTTTGCTGCTATTACGTCGACAAACCAACAAACTGATGTTTTTGGTTATTTTTTATGAAGTTATTATAACTAAATTGCTGTGAATTTTTGATGGCATACCGTTTTGACAACTCCAAATTGTTACTTGGGCACGCTAATGTTCAAGAAAAACCGAAGATCATTTTCAGTGCAAAAATGTCGTTATGAAAAATAAACATCATGTTTTTGACTTTTTCTATATAAATTAAAGCAAAGAATAGAGAATGAAAATGCTCAAATATCAATCGTCGTTAGCATAGTGTTTGATATACCTATTGAGTAGTGCGAGTGATAAACGACTAAATTTATAATTTTTTGAGTGGTTTTCATAGTGACTAATACCTACCCTTAAAGGTTGATATTATATGTATTTGCGTATCAGCAAACCAAAGAGCTTTATTTTCACTTGAACTGTCACGCCGGTCGCACTGGAACGTTGTCGCCCTGTTGACCAATTTGTGTCGCTGTTGCTCATGAACTAACTGACGGAGGGCGGGCAAACGATGCTTGCAGGATTATATCTGTACCAGGTTTTTTTAGAGAGGGGAGCCAGGCTGTCTCTTTTTTCCGTTTAATTCGGGAATTCCCAAGTGAAACTTCGCTTGGGACGAAATCTTCCCATGCGACTGCGGAGGGTTAATGATAGTTTGAAGGATGCGGCTCTTTTTATTGATATTTCTATAATGTCTTTGATACTATTAATCACAGTATTTTAGTATTTCAAAGTTTTTGCAATGAAGAAAAGACTGTTGATGTTGGAGTTCTTCGTTTATTACATTTTAATTTTAAATTTGAACGGTAAGGTAATATTGTTGATAAAAGCTCCTATAAACATGATACTAGCTTTTTAAAAAAAATAGTTTTTTGTGCATGATGAGATCTTCACCAAATCTAAACTAATGGATTTAAATTTAAGCTATATTGCAATAGGCATTTGCCAATGATCCTGGCCAATTTCAAGAAAAAAAAAAAATTAGCACGATTTTACATAAAATTGAATAGAAGAATACATGCCGCTTTCCTAAACATTCCTATTTTTGATATTCTAGTTCAAAAGCCGTTTTTAACACTAAATTTAGGTCTTATATTGTTTCGTTCTCATATATTTGCGAAACAGTCAATTTACATTTATTAATATAAAAATTATTAACTTACAATTTTTTTTACAGCATGAATAAATAAAATGAAAGAAGTAAATGTATATTAGTATATAAATACTTCACATGGGTGTAAATATGGGTTGGGTTAATAGTTTATCCGGTAAGCTTTTTACTCCGGATAAAGTCAAATGGGCCATTAACTCTTTTCAGCCTTTCAAGGCTCCAGGAGGGGATGGAATCTTCCCAGCCCTCCTCCAAAGGGGCCTGGACTTGATTACCCCTGCTCTGGTGGCCTTGTTTAGAACTAGCTTCAATTGGGGTCACATACCACAGGCTTGGAGTCAAGTAAACGTGGTTTTTATCCCAAAGCCTGGCAATCGGCCATGTGAACTTCCTAAGTCCTTTCGACCTATCAGTCTTACATCGTTTATTCTCAAAACCATGGAACGACTTATAGATCTTCATATCAGAGACTGGTTAACTGCAACCAGACCTCTAAATCCAAATCAATTCGCCTATAGGAAAGGCAAATCCACAGAGGGTGCGCTGCATCTACTTGTCACCAAGATTGAAGCAGCCTATCGCTTGAAAGAAATTGCTCTGTGTGCATTTCTGGATATTGAGGGAGCTTTTGACAATACTGGATACGACTCAATTGCTAGGGCAATCAAGCGTAGAGGTATTGACGATCCGACTAACCACTGGGTTAGTTCCATGTTGGTTAGTAGAAAGATTACATCTAAATTAGGTAATGGGTCAGTCACGATTACGGCTGCAAGAGGGTGTCCGCAGGGCGGTGTCCTGTCCCCTTTGCTGTGGTCACTCGTGATCGACGAGTTGCTTGATAATTTACATCTACTTGGGTACGATGCCATTGGTTATGCGGACGATTTGGTTATCATAGTCTCTGGAGGTCATGAACGTACGATGTCCGCCAGCATGCAACAGGCTTTGCTTGTTATTTCGAATTGGTGCACTGGGGAGGGCCTTTCGATTAACCCTAGCAAAACAGTCCTGGTGCCCTTCACCAAAAGACGTACCTTGGTTCAATTAGCCTAAATGATATAAATATCGGATACTCCAATGAAGTCAAATATCTGGGTGTTGTCCTAGATAAGAAACTAACTTGGAACTCTCATATTACTTCAACTACCGAACGCGCGGCCAGGGCCATGTAGGCCTGCCGGCGTATGTTCGGCAGGACCTGGGGCCTGAACTCAAAAATGATTTACTGGATGTACATCATGATAGTGAGGCCAATTGTAACATATGGGGCAATAGTTTGGTGGCCTAAGGTACAGCAAAAAGTTATTATGAAGAGGCGGACCTCATTACAGAGACTAGCATGTCTCGGAATTACAGGTGCTATGCGCACCTGCCCTACGGCGGCAATGGAAGCTCTCATCGGGCTCACTCCACTTCATATCCACGTCAAAAAATCAGCTGCTACCTGTGCAGCTAGATTGAAGCTAGTGAATCAATACAGTCATGATGACCATATGGGTCACCTGGACATTTTGAATGAACTTCCAAACCTGAATATGTTCTTTAGTGTCCCGGACGTTATGCCGAAAGAACTCTGCTTTGGCAGGAATTTCGTGGTAACAATCCCCGATAGAACAGACTGGGATACTGGGTTACCTCAGATGGAACCTAACAGCCTAGTCTGGTACACTGATGGATCAAAAATGGATAGTGGAGTCGGCATTGGTGTCTTTGGACCCAATCACAAAATATCGAAATCACTGGGTACTTACCCCAGTGTTTTTCTAGCCGAAATTCACGCCATCGAAATTTGCGCCTCTACTATTATGACCAAAGGTCTTAAAGGCGCATCCATCCACATTTTGTCTGACAGCCAAGCAGCACTGAAAGCATTGGCTTCTAACTGCCTGGATTCCAAGTCGGTTCAAAGTTGTTATAAACTGCTACAATCTCTCTCTTGTCAAAACAAAGTAAGGTTGTGGTGGGTGCCTGGTCACATGGGCATCACTGGAAATGAGATAGCCGACAAACTTGCACGGGCAGGCTCGTCGACTACACTCATTGGCCCTGAGCTTTTTTGTGGTATCCCGTGGGCTTCTGCAACCTACACAATCAGTAAATGGGAAAAAATACAGTGCTTGACTTATTGGAACTGTATTCCCGGCCTTAGACAAGCCAAATCTTTGATCAGACCATTTCACCACAAAAATTTGGCGATCAATTTCAGCAAAGAAAATATTAGGAAACTTGTGAGTTTTCTCTCAGGTCACTGTAACCTGAGATATCATTTGAACAAAATGAACCTGTCCACAGAGACGGAGTGCCGACTCTGTTTGGAAGAGACAGAAACCGCAGAACACATACTATGTGAGTGTGTTGCTCTGTGCACACGGAGGTGGATTCATTTTGAAGAGAGGTATCTGACCCCGGAGAAATGTAAATTGGCCTCTATAAACAGCATTCTCGCCTTTATTAGAAAGGTGGAGAAGCTCCTGGAGTAACAGTACCCAACAGCACAAAAGATCTTTTAGGTCGCAGTGCTAGCCGCTTTTGGGCAGGGTCAAAAAAAAAAAATATAAATACTTCGCCTTGAATTACTTAAAGCCCAACCGTCGGAAACATTAAAACGCGAAAGGTGGAATATTTACAACAATTCGAAAAGAAAAATGTGAAATGCAACGAAAACGACCAAAATCGAACTTTGGTAATGTAAACACCACTAAGCAAGAACATTTCATACAGATGATGGTAGCTAATGCTTGAATATCCGACCGTTTGATTATTTTACTAGCCAGGCATTTAAGACGTTAGTCAAAAACAATCAAATATTAAAAAATTGAGGAACTTCCAGTTTCATGGTGGTCTAATAAATCAGCATAGACTACCTTTCAAATTTATGAAGAATGGATCATGAAGGTGACATTTTAATGTGACCAAGTAAATGAAAAATTTGTCTTTCTGTCGACAATTATTGTCCAGCACATATATAGACGTAAATAGGCTAACCAATGTGGAATTAAAACGGTTGCAGACAAGAATGTCTTCAATAATTCAACCCCTTGATCAAGAAGATCATAATTAAGAATTGTAAAAGCTTATACCGAAGTGGTTGGTTGCCACATTTGAGAACATTGGCATGGGTGAGATGACTGTGGAAGATGTATTTAATAGTCTAAAATTCAACTAAAATTCGTGGGAAACAGTTCCAGCGTTAGCAAACTTTTTTAACAAACTCAAACAATTGTGTCAGACATGGAAGAAATTGTAGCTTTTATGAATATTTTTAGAGTATCGGCGCAGTAATTTGAAGAATACACATCGATTGGTGATAAAATTGGTGTTTGCTGAAGGCTTTTTTTATTTGTTTTTTAAAAGATTGTATTCCTGTCATCGAAAGCCAGAATTATTGTCAATGGCAAAGTCCAATAGAAAGTCATCATTAGACCGATGGTTATTCGGCCTAGCCCCGTTAAGTAAAGCGACATGTGGTCTATATTCAGTGTTTAACAACGACTTTCTATTCAGTCCTAATTTTGAGTATGATCGCCCCAAATGTTTTACTTGAAATTGATCAGGATTATTAACAATCGATTAGTGCAATAGAAAATTATCACTAGACCGATGGTCATGGAGGATATCACCATTTAGAAAAGCGATATGTGTTCTATTCATCACAATCTTCCTTAGACTGATTGTCTTAGAGCTTTCGAGTTTTTATAAAATCGTTAATTTTTAAATGCAACGTTCATCAATCAACTTGAATTCACATTACAATTTCGCGCTATTTACCACCGCTGGTAAAGAAAAGTCTCCTTGCGAGGTTACTTTTCAATTTAGTTGCCATTTCTAAAATGAGTGCTTAGATTATGCCTTAAAATTTAAATTTGCAGCACAAGTGTTGATTTCTATTTCGCTAATGTTAATGAGTAATGAATCCCGTTACGCATTATTATTCTAAACAATCAAAATAAGCGGGTGCACTCTCTTAGATAAGGAGCGACCCGCATCGACTGTGACTTCTCCATATTCAATGTTCTTTAATTTTATAAAATTATCATCATGTTTAGGGCCAAGTATCACACGTTTGACTGATTTTTCGAATGTCGTTATTCAGCTAACGTTCGTAATCACCCATCAGCGATGACCTGTCGTACCGTAACATAACAACTCAGTTGCGATCTATACTCTGTACATTTGCAGCATGATGGCGCCTGCAACGAACCCTACCACTTACTTTCATTCGTATTTACTTCTGTTAAAATTCATTGTGCTATGGTCTTTACAACCACAGATTAGATATTTTCCAGCCCGGTCGACATTAGCAGTTGACTTTCAGTAATTAATTTACATTAACATTTTATAGGCGAGGAATATACCGAAAAATTACAAAATTTGGATCCAGTGGATCAAAATGCTTCTTTAACATTCGACTCTTATCAATATTTGAACATGGTACATTTAGATAGGTCGGAACGCCATATACCATAACTCCTTGATGGAGATAGGTTGAGTTGAAATTAGATATTTGCTAATTTCAAAATGGCAGCCATCGTTTCTTTGGACGTTTTTCGTGGCGATTTCTTTACGTGTTTAAATTTTTTTCTAAATAATTTTTTGTTTGTTAAATTGATTGTAAATGAAAATAAATAATAAAAGTTGGTTTTTCAATTAAAACACTAGATGTTACCATTTTTATGTTTAGCTTGATTAAATTCTAGTAGTTTCCATGGTTATTGGGGCTCAAGATATTTTTCAAGCGTTCGAATATTAGATTAAACTTAAATTAGACCATATTTTCAAATTAGCAAAACGGTGTTCTATTTTTTGCAGAATGTAGAAGTTGTTTCTGTCACTGTTGGATGTTTTCTAAAGACAGACCTAATCACCGTTTGCTGAAGGTTGTGTGAGTAACTGTGTGAGTAACTAGAAGTAATGTGACTCCCTAGAAATAAAAATCCCTCTAGGTTCTGGCGGATTTTTAGATTTAGGCTGCGGCCGAATTCTCGAGTAAATATGCTAAATTCGGTAAATGCGTTTACGTTTTTTTTATTGAGGGTAAACGAAATAAAACAGGTAGCTATGTGTATGTTTCACGTTTACACTAAAAATCAACATTTACCGTAGTAAATAATTTACCCGAGCACTTGACCGCAGCCTTAGAAGAATATTTACTATAAACTCGTTTAAAATCTATGCTTTGACATGAAATCATAACGCTTTTAGTGTTTGCTGGATTGATTTATTTGTAATACGTTCTATGAAAAAAGTTACGGGATTTGTTAAATAAAACACAAATTTTAGGTTCCATCATAAATATTTATTTTGTCGCCCTCAAAGTATTCACCATTTCAGGATATACACATATATGCTAGCGTTTTTCCATTCAAAATCTTTGTTATAGGCACTTTCCTGGTGGGTCTTCAGTTCGCGCGACGAATTTTGTTTTATGCTTACAAGTCAAAACGGGGTCCACAGAGTAGCAATTTGAGCCTGGGAAACAGAAAAAGGTCATCTGGTGCCAAATCAGGCGATTGTGGTGGTTGATCGATGGTATTTATTGAGTTTATTGAGTTGATGGCCTTATATTCATTCACAATCGTAGCTCGGTATGACGGCACGTTATAGTCGTGCAAAATCCCCGAGTTTTTTTTCTCATAAATCCGGTCACTTTTTGCGCATCAGTCTAAGAAATTTCGTTTGTAACACAAAACTTAAGGCAAACCCTTTGTTCAATAATTTCGTCATCGTAAAAATCGCCGTGCACCGATGAAGTCGACTGACTTAACCAACTGCTGTAAAGAAATTGGTTGACAGATCGTGCTCATTGTTGGTATCATAATTAAAGACAGTCCTACCAATCTACGAAAATAAAATTTAAATCCTTTCAGCGCGGGCATTTTAAATTAACAATTCCCTGTACTTTTTTGACATAATGTATAAGTTTTATACTCCAAATTTACGCCTTTTGCACTTCAAGTTTAACCTTTTACAAATCAAATTAAAGTTTGATTATAAAAAGCAAGAACAAGGAACTTTTTAACTTCTACTAGAAAGAAGAAATAAATTGTTGAAACTTTCTTCTTAGAAAAATATCTAACCATGACTAAAAACAATTTCGCATATTAGAAGTTGCTTTGCTTTAGAGAAGGAATCAATGAATATTTGAGCCAAAGTAGTATTATATCGCATGTACCGGATCTTTTTGATTACCTGTAAATAGTAAATGAAAATTGAACTAATTGTAAACCGGATGGTGTTTTTTGTTTGTTCTCGTTTAGATTCTATTGATTATGGAAATTCTTGTCGCCTCCCGATTTCATATCCCCTTTTCTCGGATTTCATCTTCTGTTCACCTTTTAAATTTTCTCGAGATTTTGGAAGTTTAGCATGGAGATCATAATGTTCGAGGCTTAATTGGTGATTTGGTGTTCCGAAACCGTCAAGTTATTCGAGATTTTCGAGATTATTCGAGAATGTATAAGATTGTCGAATGTATTTGATTGTTCAATTTTACTCGAGAATCTTAAAGCCTATTCGAAGAATATGAATTTTCTAAACTACTATACGTTTTGTTGAGCTACCCTTATCTTGCTTAATAGGATTAGTAACATTAATTTACTTGACAAATAATTCGGTAGTTTCACTAATTTTCGAATTCGAAATGTTCTTGGATATACTAACAGGCTTACCGAAATTAGTCCTTGATATCCAGACTTTTCCGTATTATTGAACTTGTTCGAGATCAATCGAGATTCATATAGTACAGAGATTATTCGAATTTTTCTGGGGGAGATCGAGATTATTCCGCGGTTTATTCTAGATTTCTTAAATTTTTCAGTTTTAGGATTATTCGAAACTACGCCAAAATTTCTATATTTCTTTGATTTCCTAGGATATTTGAAATTATTCAAGAATGCTCAGGTTCGTAACATTTCACATGGCAGTGATTGTCCTATCCCGTATAGGATTTCCTTCGGTTTCACGTAGTTACGTATAATTCGACGTTTGAAAACTTTCTAGAATATTCAAGAAACTTTGAAAATTCAACATTTTTGATTTATTTGTTGCGCGTCAGGTTTGAGTATCACATTCCTTTCACATAAAATACTATTTGATTAGCGGCGTAAAATTGTACTTCAATATTCAATAACGAATGCAACATTTTGATTAATTTTAATTACTGGTAAAAACTTTACCGGTAAAGGGTTTTACCGGTAAAGAAACTGTCTTCCACTCTATAAGTTGAGATTTTTTCCTGCATGGTCTAAATATCAACTTGCAAACATTAAAATTTACACAATTTTTTAAATCGTCCTCTCGAAATCAGATAATTTGAAACAATGCGAGGTTGGAGGCTAGATAATGGTAAGAAATAATTTTTTAATTTAGAAAAATATGCATTTTTAGGGGCCTTAGACAAATTTTGCGGGCTGGGGGCCTATAATTTGTATTTCCGCCATATTTTTGGCATTTTCTGATGTCGATCTCCCGATTTAAATTTTTTGATATTTGCAAACGCTAGAAACGATACGGATTAGTGCCGCAATGTTATCAACTCCACGATAATAGATTGTGCTATTTGGCCTGTTGCGAGTAAAGTCACAAAATCAAAAGGAGAAAACACTTAACGAAATTTCATGCAGTATGCTTTGTGACATTCGAAAAAGCGCAATTTAGAAAAATGACACGTCAAGCAGTTCATTGCTTATTAAACGCACTGCCATCTATGAATGGCTGGTAATTATTTAGAAAAGTTAAAAATGTAGTCATAAAAGTCGACCTGAGGCACACAACACGAAAATTAAGCCGTTGGAAAAAGAAAGACATTTTAGATAGTCCAAATTCCATGCACCTTAGACTAATGCAAAGCCCTAAAATGAATCTAAATTATGTCTGGTGGTCAGCTGTCCATTAAGAAGCGTCTGGAGCCAAAAACAGTTAAATGGCGCCAATTCCATATTATTGGCTACTCCCGGATTACCTGGTATTGAAATGTTTTTTCTGACGTTTCTCAGTATTTACATTAACAGGCTTCAAATTATTTTATTTTATAATTATTATCGTTCCCATGCCTTCTATATAGTTCAGAATTTATGTCACCAATAAAGAGAAATGTTATTGAACATTTCTGCGATATCTGCTGTTTTATTCAGCCAAATATTGAGACTGAGCTTTCACTAAAATGAACGTTCCATCGGTCACATCCTTCCGACGACTTGAGATTACTCAAAGCGATAACTTTTTTGACAAGTTTCCTTAATTTAATTTACATTTTTCTGTGAAATGCACGAGCATTATATACATTGCTTTGAAATTATTCAAAATATACAGAAATTCGCTAAACCCAAAATTTTGTCCACAACAAATTTTTTATAAGAGTAAATAACTGACTTCATTTTCTCAAACCGTAGCGCAACAATATAAAGACATTTTAATGTCTTTAATTAACACATTAAGCTTATCGCCAAACACTACCACGACTTTTATTTACATTTTACACTCGTTTGTTTTAGTACACATTTTCCGTAAAAGAAAATTAAAACCTTAATGAAGAAGAACAACAGAGTGGTAACAAAAAAAAAAAATAAAAATAAAAATTGTAAACTATAGAGAGCAGCATATACCTACATATGTACGTATATACAAAAAGACGAAATTTTTAATAAAATTACATTTTAACCTTTTTTTGTTGTTCGGTGGTGGTATTGTATTGTATAGCAGCATCTTCCGTATTTATTTGCTGTTCTTTTGTTTTCTTAATTTTCTATTTTCTTTTTAAATATTTTTTTTTTTTATATAAAAACAAAGTGGGATATGAAGATAAAAAACCTAAGTTAATCTCTAAATAAACTTATTGCTATATACAGTAGTACACAACACAGTGTTTATACAGCGAATTTTCCTTATTTTTGTTTTTGTACTGAATAGTAATATTTTGACTTTTCTCTTTATATTCTGATATCTCTTGTTGCTAGCTAGGCTAGATATATAATCATGTATATAGAATACCCATGATCCTTTTTCTTTCTTTTTGTTTTAATTATTTTAATAAATAACATCCATAAATACCAAAAAAATAATAATAAAATTTATATTATCATTCCTTCTGTGTTGTTGTTGCTGTTGTTGTTTTATATAACCATAATACACATTTTTTTTTTTTTTAAGTTGCGTTCGAACGTCTTTAAGGATATAAGACGAATAAAATAAAGGAGCGGAAAAGGAATAAAAATATACAGAACAACAAAAATAAATTTAATATTAGCAATACAAAATCATTCTGTAGCCCTTTTTTGTGTATTTCGGTTTTGTACTCCTTTATACACAATATATAGATTTTTATTAAAAGCTTTTGGCAAATCTGTTGGTTTTCTGTTTTTTTTTCTTCTTTTCTTTTTTCACAACATAATGAATAGAATTTGTAATAAAATATGTACGGGAAAATGCCAAAAATAAAGGAAAAGCCAAAATAGTCTCTATAATATATTTTGTATATGTGTACCAAATCTTGAATAAAGAAAAACAAAGAATTTGTTTATTTCGCTACACACACACATATATATCTCTATTTGTGATATTTGATAAGCAAAAGCAAAAAACCATTTTCTAAATCCAAAACACCAATTCAAATAAAACCTAATAAAATACTATTTCACCAATTAAGTTGATTCAAATCAAAAATGGATTGTACGTAACAAACTGTATATAGTATATACACATATACGTTAATATAGCAGAAAGATCCCTTTTATACGTAATTCGGTACGTCTATATACTTGTGGAAAAAGTTAAACATAATAACAACAGCAACAACAACAAAAATACTGTAAAAACGGAAAATACCACAACGAAATAATTAATTGAAATCAAACAAAAGGAAAATGAACATGGCAAATGGTTATAATCTGGTTATATTTTATACCATCTGACTTTGATCTGGTTATTTTGTTCGCTTTTCGCTTCGATTAAATTTTTAATTTCTAAAATTGGAATTTTATGTCTAAGCCTTTTTTCATGGGTAGATTTGGTTAAAAAAATAATTGTTACCTAAAACTAAAACATGACATTAGGAAATTAAACAAAAATAGTAAAAGTGAAAAATTTTTATTTTAATGACATTCCTGGTGGTGTATCAATTTTTAAAATTTTTTCACTTTTCAAAATCTGGTATTTTAAAATTTTAAATGGAGAATATAATGGAATAATAGAATTTTTGTGCTATATAATTGGATTTTAGTAGCACATGATTTTTTCAGGAGGCCGATTTAATATTCGTATGTGTACCGTGATACGTACACAAAATGTTTTTTTTATTTGATTTTGACCACAAAAGAAGATAGTGAAAGCATTGTATATACTTTGAATTTGTTTCATCGAAATTCAGAAGAATATTTGACGTTTCATTACAGCTAGTTATACATGGATTCATTTACAGCTTACTACTCAGTACTACAGAACACAAAATACTCACATGGACAATTTTTGTTCTCTGTGCGCAATAGCATAAAGTAAGTATTTTTCACAATTTTCTTAATAAAAATTTGAGAACATAGATATTCGGGATTTCCAAATATTTTGTCTATCACAGTATTTTCAGTCGTTATTTTGTCTCAGGAGCGTCTAGCTGCCGAGTTCCGGGGTGGACGAGAGTTCGTCAAAGAGGATAGACGTGTTTATTCTATCCTCTTCAAAAATTTAATTTTATTTTATTTTTGTGTTTTATTTATATAGTAATATGTATATATTTTATATACATATGTATATACATTTTAATTTTAAATGGTTAATTTATTTCTAATTAAATTTAATTTTAGTGTAAAAATAATTAAAGTGAAGTGAAAATAATTAAAGTGTAATCTTGCAAAATGCAATGCACCGGGATGCATTTGTCAGGCAACGTTATTACATTTGTAGATAGAGAAACTAAAAAAAATTGATTACTTGCTTAAGTGCATGATTTGGTTTTTTTGTGGGATTGTACATAAAATCCAATTTCAATTTTTAATTACTAAAGTCTAATAATTGGATAATATAGAAATAGATTTTAGCTTAAATTGAAATACGTCGTAGTAAATTTTATATTATATTTTATTTTTACGCACACTTATTTGTATTCTTATACATGCTTAAAATATGGTATATAACAGCGCCAACAATATCTTTATGCAGCTGTCTCTTTCGCTCTTTACACAGATTCTATTAAGGAAATGTACTGTGTTTTGTTGGTTTTGGTATTATAATGTACAAACAACAACAAAAAAGAGAATCTTTTTCGTGGGTTTTGTTACAGTTGTCGCAAATATTTTCCTGTATCTTGATACATAGATCAGGTACGTTTGTATGTGCTATAAGTCCTCCTGCTACACACATGAAAGATGGTTGAAAATATTTACCGTCAATGTGTGTTAGTGGTTTTAGTAGTTATATAAGATTTTGTTACTTGTATGCTGGTGTTGTTTATCTCTTTGGGTTTCTCTGTATTCATGAAACAACTATGGTATTATTGAAAAGATAAAATTTATGAGCACAATGAGATTTTGTATATTCGACTCAAATTGGATTCTTATGCTTTGTATAATCGAATGGGTTTGAGTCGAATTGAAATTGGAAGCCGTCTTATACATTTAATTTAGAATGGTTTATTTAGGTACGATTAATAATTTTTTACAGGTATTACAAACTACTTCAAATTGATTTTAAATTAATTTATTTAATATTATAAATTATAAATTTACTAAATATTTAAATAAAATGCTAGTTTGGAAGTGTTGGTCTGAGTTAAGTTAAGTTAAGATTTAATTTTAACACATAATGAGGTATTCATTGATGAATAGTATGGAAAAAGATTTTAGATTTTAACTTAAATAGACGTATATTGTAGTTAATTTCATACTGGATTTTATTTTATGCACCCTTACATGTGTTCTGATGTTTGATTTTATGTACAATCGACACACTAATACATGCTTAAAACATGATATATGTATATAACAGGACCAACAATATGTTTAGCCAGTAGTCTCATTCGCTCTTTACATAGATTCTATTAAGTACTATGCGTTGTTGGTTTTTGTATTATAATGTACAAATCCAATGGGTTTGAGTCGAATTGCAATCGGATACAATTAATTTAGAATGGTTTATTTAGGTAGGTTTAATAATTTTTTTTTCACGATAACTATTACTAACTGCATCAAATTGATTGCAAATTAATTTAATTGATATTATAAATTGACTAAATATATAAATAAAATGCGAATTTGGAATTTGTTGATTTAAGTTGAGTTGAGATTTTATTTTTAACACAAAATGATGTGTTTATTTATGTAAACAAAGTGGAATTATGTAAAAAAAATTTGGAATTTAATGGATTAATGGATTTATTGAAATTTAGATTGCGGATTTCACACACAATCTGACGATTACTATAAGTCCAGTAGCATCCATATCATAATCGGCTTTCACTACTATCTCTTAATTCCAAACATTAACGTTATTAAATGTTACACACAAGATCCAATAGACCAAGAAACTAAACTTTATTGGATCATAATGGAAAGCACAAGCTACAGCCAGGAGGTCAAAAGTTTATCTATGATCACCACTAAAACATTTGGGCAACAATCATTAATCGAAAATGATGTCATCCCGCAAGAAAAACACTTACTTAGGAAGAAGCAGCCGTAAAAAAATTATTTAACGAGACAAAAGCGCAACTATATATGGTACATTTACCTTTAAAGGTACAACCAGCATTACTTGGAGGAACCAGATATGTAGAACGTACGATTACTGTAGATCGAGAGGAAATTTCTGAGGAATAAGCGCCAAACTCTATCGTAAATTTATGAAATATTATCTAAGGTAAGGCAATCTAAATATACTACAATATACATACCATATCATGGTGTGATCAACACGAAAGTACTACCACGAAACTGAGAGTAGTATTCGATGTACCAAGCAAAACCTCATCGGGATTATCACTAAACGATATAATGTTGAACGGGCCCATTTTCAGGTGGCGAACAAATTTTGATACACAACAGTCAGAAGAATCAAAACCTAACTATCCAACAACATCAACTAGATTTTTACGTGAATGATATACTTAATGTGGGTGACAGTATTGAAGAGGTTATAACCATTCAACAACAAATGACCGCAGACTTACACGCCATAGTTTTGCAGGCCATATTACATAGTACAGTATATCAATATAATATTTGGTTTCATTCCCGAAAATAATTATTATTTTATTTAAATTTACATTTTATAATCTATTATTGTCTTTGTCAGATTCTGAAATTACATTGGATCATTTGAAACTAACAAATGAAGAAGAAATAAAAGACTTATTCCAAGATCAACCCCTTGGTCAACGAATTAACTTTCGAATTAAATTAAATAAATTTCGAAGTCATAATGTAAATATGGAGATGAACTAAACCTAGACCGATTTACAAAAAGATTATTTACTAATTTCATGTTTAGAATTTAGATCCATGTAATAAAATGTAGCTGTGAACACGATACTTTATCAATGAATTCCGCAATTGAGGGATGGAGAAGAATCAGAATTTAAATAAATCGAGTTCTTCAGATCAGATTGTACCTGCGATCCCACGCAACTTACAAAATATTCTAGAGCCCACACATACAGGTCGAACTATATTAGGTCTGAAAACCAAACCGCTAACTTCTTTTTACAAAAAACAATTAGTTAATGTAATCGTTCATGAGTTTACTGATATGAAAAGAAGAATGCAAATTAAAGAAATAAATTATTATAATGAGCAAATTCTACAGATGTTTCCAAATGAACCTACAGTGAGTAAGATTAATTTTAAATTGCATATTTGAATTTACTTTTAAAATACCTCTCTTACAGGATTACTATTTCATACCTGGTCAGAAGACTAAAAACGCTAAAGGCAAGCTGTACGATAAAGCGAGCAATGAGGCAGCAAAATTAAGGTCACTAGGCATTTTCACTCAAACTAAGGAAAGAAAAACAAGCTCATCTTGCACCAGCATCAGCGGAACAAATATAAGTAATATTTATTGATTGAAAACTTACGATTATTATTTTTTTGTCATTTATTTTTAAAAAATTTGCAGCTTCTGAAAATACTGAAGAGAGTGCTGATATCAAAGAATCGCTTTTGTGGCTTGAGTATAATGAGGAGCCTTGGGAAACTGTAGTGTTGCACTGGGATAAAACATTTACGAGACGACAAAATATTATAGTCTACAAGCAATAACATCGAAATTTTTAATAAATTTAAACAATTAAAAAATTATTTGGGATATACATTAGTAAGTATTTTCTTGTAAACTTCTCTTATTTTGAAAGCTATGTTTTACTTTAGAGCCTCGAAGATATAACCCTTGAGCACTAACTAGTTTTGCACAATATTTTCCAAATTCTCGTTTTATTTCAGCTAACATCTTCTGGATCTTGATTGAATGAACCAATACAATATATTTTAAATTTTGAAAAATCCAAATAAATATTCAGTTAGCTTAAAACATTGTTATTAAATTTTTTTTGTACCTTTGAAATACCTTTCTCTGACAGAAAAAATTGAAATTCAATTGACTTGCAATTAAACATTATTCGTAATTTTTTAAAATGAAAAATTATTATTTGATACATGCGATCAAGTTCCATACGATTTTAGCTAAAATAAACCAAAAATTTGGGAAATCTTTCGGAAAAACGAGATGCGATGTGTTTAGCACTTAAGGTGATGTATGTTTCGAGGCTTTAAACTGAAATAGGTATGGATTTCAATTTATTTTTTTTTGTAATTTGCAAGTATTTTGGAATTTACCATATTATTTTGCGTTAATATAGATTGAAAGAGATTTTTCCAAAATCTACCCAGGAAAGCAAAATAAACTACTGGAAAAATGGAATCGAACAAGATCGTATCTCTTGTCGAATTTTCGGAATTTGGTGAAGGATAAAACCAATTACAACATGCTAAAATTAAGTACTAATGAAAACAATCAGGGTAGGTACAGAGCACTATTCATTTTGAATTTTAATGAATATGACGTATGAACTTAAGTTTTTCAAAATCTAATTTCGTTTGAACTTTTCAGATTCAGTAGATGCAATAATAGCATTAAGTATTCATGCTATTTGTAAACCGATAAAAATTTCATGTGTGATTAATGATAAAAAGACCATATTAAACCCATCTGTAGCTGACAGCCAGAATGTTTTTCTAATACACATTTCTAATACTAACGATAAAGAGCGAAAACTCGCGAATTAAAAAGTAAGCTTTTGACCAAAAGACAAAGTTTGCAACCTATAATTTTAGTAGTATAGGAGAAGCTTTAAATAATTTAAACGAATTTTGTGTAACCTTCGATAATTGCATTTACAAATTTAGCTCTTTTAGCTCTAAAGTGTTTGGACATTGTTTTTAAGTTAACAAGTACCTTAAATCTTAAATATCCGAAAGAATGTCAAATTTTTTGGCAATTTATACAAAAGTTTTTTTTTTGGAATTAATACATTATATGATATACGTAATTCAAATTTAAATCATTTTGTAAAAAATTTAAACACTTAAGTAAAATTTGTTACATTTAACATTTATTCATTTAAATTTCATATTCCTCTGAAATAGTTTTTTATAAAAAATAAGGAAAGTTATTTTTTTGGTTAAAGTTTCAATCTCGTGTTTTATTTTAAATTAAGTGAAGATCGCTATGCGAAGTGTTGTAGTAGAAATATAGAGTATTATAGATTTTTGTTGATCATTAATTTAATTTAATTATTTTAAATCGTAGTGGATATTTTATTCATTACTAGTATATCGAAAAGTTCAAAGTGAATTTTTTTTTTAAAAATCGAAGAATATGTGCAATAATAATTTAAGTTACATTTAACATATATTTTAATAAGTTTAATTAATCAAAGTAAAATATATAAATGTAATATGTGCGATTTAACTTTTATTTTTCCTCAAATATTAACTAAACATTTACTGAATGAACATTGTATGAATAAATATGGTCGATTTGAATGTAAACAATCGGGGTGCACTCAAACTTTTCAAAATATATACGCTTTCATAAGACATCTAAATAGATTGCACAAAAAATATATAAATAAAACTAGTGAATTACCTGAAAAGCATAACTTCCAGACTAATTGTAATGCCAACAATGCATCTACGTCCAATATTGTATCTGGCAGTAGTGATTTACTAGATTTAAACACGTTAAGTGATGAACCACTTTATGAACGCTTACAAAATCAGCCGAACGTGGCTTGTGATGTATCAAACATTTTAAGTAATCAGTTAAAAATGTTAAAAAAGAATGCATTGTCTCTTACCCTAAACCTTCACAATAAAAATAATTTAACTAGAGGAAATGTCACTGGAATTCAAAATGACATCATTTCTGATATTGTTCAACCAATCCTTAATATAATTACGTGTAATATAATACCATTAATTAAAGAAGATAAAAGTGTGGCAATTGCAAAAAATATAATTGAAACTTTAGAGAATACGTTTAGTGGATATGAAAGTGAATACAGGTTGATTAAACGACTTAAAGAATTAAAGCTGTATCAAGAACCAAAAGCTTATTCAATGAGTAATGAATTGACTGACATAATATTGCATCATACCCCTACTATTGCGCCAAATAATATGTGCGGAATACTGATGCCAATTTCGTTCCAAATTCAAAAATATTTTGAATCTCAAAGTATATTAAGGGAAACTTTGGAAAATATGCGACTAAGTTGGCCATGACTTTCTAGTCAACCAGTTGTCTTTTTTTTTTTCATTTAATTTCATTTTTCTTCAAAAAATTTAAATTCTAATTTTAAAAAAAAAAAAACTTTGTGCAGAACAGCAAAATTGCCTAACCTTAGTGACATTATTTTGGATGAATGTGAAAAACTAGTTCCAACCGCCGTTCAACAAATATACAACAATCGGAAAATGAGGTTCGGAAAATGAGAATGCAAGGATCCTTATGAAAATGCAGTTTTGGAAGAATGGAGAGCCAGGATATAAGATTGATTTCAATTCCGATTCTGTGATCTTGGCGCAGTTTTTTTTTATTATTTTGTTTTCGACTACTTCTGAGTTCTAACACAACCTATTATAAATGAGCTCTTGCTCAAAATGTTTGTGTTAGCAGCTAAAATTTAATAAATAAATAAATAAAAAAAAAAAAATAAAAAAAAAGCAATTACCTCACAACTGTTTCGAAAATTTAGTGAATGGATCGATTTGGAAAAATAAAATGGAACATTCTCAAGATAGAACTTTGATACCAATTAACTTATATTTTGATGATTTTCAAATCGATAATAGTTTGGGACCACACGCAAATATACACACAATAACAGCAGCTTACTATAACTTTCCAACCATTCCAAGTCACCACATATCCAAACTTGAGAATATTTTTCTAGCTGAAGTTTACAATAATCAACACTTTGGAAATAATGTAGCACTTGCACCACTAGTTGCAGAATTAAATAAACTTCAAGAAACTGGTATGAACTGTTAAAATTGGAGTAAAATTCAAATAAACCACAATTTAAAATTGAACTCGTATATAATGTTGTTCTTGTATAATGTTGTTCTGTTGTAAAAATATTTTTTTAAATGCACTTAAAAATAATTTCGATTCCATTAAATTTTAAATGAAAACTTTAGTAAATATATGTTATCTTAATCTAAATTTTACATAATGAACAGATTAAAATAATATTTTAATCCATTTAAAAACTAAATGGTCATATAGTTGACCGAAAAATACCTGGAAAATATATGAATTTTACTAAGATTTTACTACTTTTTTTTCTCAGTGTGCTTAACTAAATTATTGGTATTCTAGACTTTTTGCGTCGTAACATGATCAATTTTTAAATTATATTACATAGTTTTATAAATAATTAACTACAACATTATTTTTTCTAGATCTGGAGGAAATTGCTGATTAGTTTAAGTTTAATTTTATGATTATATTTATATTTATAACTTTTATTTTTGAGATGTATGATAATCACGATGACAACCATTGGTTTACCGTTGTGCTGTTTTCTGTTTTGATTTTTTAGTTTTATTATATTGTATTAATATTATTAATATTTTTAAAAATTGATTTATTTATTATATGTGAATTAATTCATAATTTATTTCAGAGAATTTTGGAGTTATCTTGTGCTGATAATTTTTATCAATTTTTATAAATATTACTGAATAATCATACTAACTGTCGGCTATACCTGGATGTTTGTAACCGGGCTGATTCTATCACTACTAAATATCCTATCCTATCCTTAGATTTTGCTGTGTGTTAAAGGAACACGGTGTTACCTGCACAGGATTGGACATGGAGCTGTGACATTTATGTAGTGTCGGAGGTGGTTTTGCTTTTTTGTTGTAATGGTGCTTCGATGTCCTCAATGGAAAGCATTCACTTATGTAATATGGTTCGTGTGACAGATCAATTCCTTTAGAATTTTTAACCTTGAATTGGGAAGTCTCCATATTTGTTTTCATAAAATGTTAATTTATTGTAATGTGTAATATAATCTGTTTTGTCCATTAATATATTTTAATTAATTTAGTTATAAAATACTTAAAGGGATCTCTTTTTTAATTGGCTAATAAATATAATCCAATTTTCAGAATAAACATAGTTCTAGAATTAATCATTATTATAGGGAATCAGATTTAAATTTTAGCTAGAATCAACCCTCCAGGATCAACAAGTAGTGAATAGGCTGCAGTTTAGAAATTGTGTGGTCCTGTGCTAACTATTTTTACTATATAATTACTAACAATTTACTCTTATCCTTCGGCTGGGGATGGATAAATTGGTGTACGATGTGTGCTCGGGAATACTGAAGATCCTGTTATAATAATTATTCATTTAAGTAATAAAATTTGTTATTATAATGTTTATTATTTAAATTTAGTTTTCATAGTCGTCTGGGAATTTTTATATTAATTTTATTTGTTGATTCTTAATATACTTATAGTATCTAATTGAATTATTGAAATATTAATAACTCACACCTACACTTGGTGGTGCTGTAATATTATCATTTAAATCATTTTATATATATTTTATAAAATAATTGAATTCATAATTATATATTTTATTTTCTGGATCGGTAGGAAATTCATGATTAGTTTTAAGTAAAATTTTATGTTTAAACGGTTTAATGTTTATGTTAATTCTTGTTGCAGTAAGTAATAATTATTTATTTGGATATAAAAGGACCATTAATAAGGAAATAAGCGCTGTTATTTTAAATTTGTATTAATTATTTTATCAGGTAAATTATTGAAAGGCGGGCAAGGGTGAAATTACAACATTAATAATTTTTTAAGCCCTGTTTTAGATTTAGGATTTAGGGAGTCCTGAGTATCCGGTCCTGGATTCCAGAGAAATGATCATCTAATAATTTAGTTAGATTGTGCTGTCTTGTGCTAACCTATTTATTATATATTGTACTAATAATTTACTAACTATCGATCGCATTGGTGTCTGTAACCGGGTCGAGTCTGTCCCAACTAATAATCCTATCCTATCCTTGGGTTTTGTTATATGTGTACGGGTGTACGGCTTGGGCCCGTACACTCATAACCAATCAATCAATCAATCAATCATAAGAGAAAAATTCCACAGGTTAATCCAATGCTACTAACTATGAAGAATGAACTGAAAATTTACAAAAGCAAATCGAATTAATGGTTTTCGTTCATATAGACAATTATCATTATTTATGATCGTTCAGTTAAGAAATTAAGTTCCAGTATAATTTACAAAAATTTGAGGAACAACAATTTGAAAACTAATCTTGAATATTTATTTTATTTAAATGTATATCCTTTGGTTCCCTTGATAATACAGTAAAAAATTGATCCAGTTTAAAAGATGAATGTATAGCTTGTTGTAATTGAACCTAAATTGCTGTCAGTGAAACGATGAAATTGATGAACTGCTTTTGATGACAGTGTAGGTAATCGGTGGAATGATAAACTTTGATAATAATTATTTTGTTTCCTCTGGAACATGTAACGTCCTATGGTTCATATATTTTCGACTGTTGAAGACTTTATGCGTACTTGAATGAGCGGTTTAAGGTTATTAAGGTGCATTTCTAACACGGTAAAAAACTTTGTTTTGTAAAGCACTTTTTTAATTTTGACCAGTTTAATCACCATAGATTACAGTTTTAGGGACTATTTTTCTATGATTTTACAGAAAACATCAAATACGTCTTCATAAAAGCTAGAATTTGAGTTTATCGATATTCAAGTCGTCACAGAGCACAAAATGAGTACATGCCCCGGTTCCTGAATTTGACCGTTGCGATTTTTTATTCGTTTAGTGCCATTTAGTATGTTGAGACTTCACATTAATTCAAATTTATCAGTAAATGAAGCAATGTGGCCAACATGTCAATTTTTTACTTTAAACTCGTAATATACATTCAATTTAATAATTCAATTTTATCACAGCATAATTTACGAAATAACGATACATTGCTTACATAAAACTATGTATAACCTTTTAATATTTACCTGATAAAACAAATTGATTTTATCCGTATTCATAAATATTTTCTATTTATATTATAAAGGAAAACACTGCCTGATATAGTTTCTTGTATATTTAGGTATACTAAAGTAAGGACTCTCTAAGAATATAGCAAACTCATAATCTAATTTTAAATCTTTATATCTCATAAATAATAAATTTTCAATAAATTTCCTTTCAAGTATACATGTATTCATGCTTAGCAGAGTACACAAGCAAGAAGAAGATATTTTTTATCATTTTATTAAGAAATTATTATATCGGATCAAATATAATAAAATAATTTAATAATTTTTTTTCCTGCTGCCTTGTCTTAAATAACAACATTATTTATTCATGAATTATTCGTTGGTTCTAGATTATTTTGGTTCTTATTTATTATTTAATTTGGTTTTCCTCGTTTATACATTTAAACTAGACGATAACTAACTGTACCGACAACTGCTTAGTAATACAAAAAAAAAATATTAAGGTTTTATAAATACTAGTATTTGTATATTAGATTAATTGATTATACATGCATATAATAGAATGGGACCGTATCTATAAGATACAACAAGAAATATTTAGATATTGATCATATACGGAAGAATGCATATTTTATGGTACAAAGTGTTTTGTCGAGCAACCGAATGGAATCTAAATAAAAAATTATAATTAATTCAATTATTATAAATCATTGTCTAGGGTGAAATGATAAAAGGATGTTTATAAACATTACACACAGGCCTAATAAATTCTTCGATATTCTACTACCAACCAGACATCAAAATCAAATACTAACGTTCAATCAAATCAACGCATTATATATAAGCTCCTGAAAGAAAATTACAAAAAGCTGGAGAAACAAAAAAAAAAAATGAAATAAATCTTTTTTTTTAAAAAAAAGTTTCCATCAAAAATATATCACAAAAATACCCAACCTTATAACATTAGCCAATTTAATACTGTCTGTCCCTTATTTTTTTTTTTTATTATTTTAAAAAGACCATTTAAGAAGTACTAAAAAGCTGAAAAATTATTTTCCAAAAAAAAAAAAAAAAATATGAGAAAAACTCTTTTGATGGATATAAGAAGTATAAATAAATAAAAAACACAAACTTGTCTTGACGTTATTTCATCTGAATTTTGAGAAGGGTAACAAAAAATCATACAGGACATAGTGCATATGACTAAGTACAAAATGTCATGAAAACCATTTTCCTTTTCTACATTTTACTTCGAACAAAAAGCTCACTACATTTTGTACAAGGTTTACATATTTTGTTCGCCCCTTTTTTTTTAATATTTACAAATATATGTAAAATAGGAAATATATTAAAATAAATATTTTATGTATTGCAAACAGCACCAATAATGTACATTACGCGAAGGACTTTTTATGCTTGTGTCCTCTCTTAAATAATGAAATTTTTTAAGTGGTCGTATATTTATAAAAAAAAAAATATTATTATCGGTAAATAACCGCAAAAAAACAAATTTATAAATTATATAGACAATAAATTTAAATATTAAAATGGATTTTGATTGTTAAATTACGTCTACTTTTTTGTTTGAGGGAGGAGGGGTAACCCACGTTTATGCTATAAAGAAGGTTCTGTTATCTAAAATTGACGGAGTTTATGTATATTACGTAAAAACTTTGCGGCAATAAACTGAAGAAATTAATAAACCAAATGGGGGACTTGCTAGGCCGGTGCTAGTTAGAAGCAATGTAAATTCGATTATACAAATCCATAATCTAAAACGAAGCTTTTTTGAAGGAATTTAAACCGAGGAAAAATCAAACTTTTCATATAAAACATATAAGCAATCACTTTCGATCTAAGACAAATTTTGAAATGAAAACGGTACAAATTTTAAATTTTGGTATTTTCATAAACGTTTGAATTTCAGCATATTGTTACGGTGACACCTAGATTGAAATAGAACAAGTTAGATTAATATCTCAATATCTTACTGTACTAAAATGGAATTTTCCATAAAAAAAAATGTTCTAAATGTGTTTACACTATTCTTACTGGAAAAGTCATGAACTTTCCAGAAGCTTGGTTTGTGTATATAAAAAGGCGAACGAGATCGAATTGGATTATTAGAATTTGGAACACGATAGTGTAAAATTGTAAGATTATTATTAGTATTTGGTAAGCGATAGTGTGAAGATTAAAAAGAAATTGAAAAGTGTTGTAGTGCTATTTAAAAATTATAAGTGTATAGTAAAATTGTTTGAAAATTATAAAAAGTGATTTTGTGAATTATCGTTAATAAATTATGTTGTAATAATTTTTTGTGTGAAATAAATAAATTCGTTACTGATAAATTGAATTGATTTTGTTTTATTCACAATCCAGTGATACGAACCTGAATTGGCAAGGCAAAAACGTAACAATATGTATGAATATTGGTTTAAAAAACTTTGTGATTTTCTTGTAGTAAATTATTAATTTATACTAAAATTTATAAAATTTCTGTAATAACATGATTCTGGACAAATTGAAATAGTGACTTACTACAAATCGTGTGGTAACTAAATTAATACACGTTACATAGATGGCAGCACAAATTTGGTAAAATCGAACCAATAATTACCACCTGGGGAATTTTCAAGTTCAAAAATTGTAAGAAAAAAAATATTAAGAACATGTAATAATTTTGTGATTAAATAATTTTTGTTCGTATTGTTACGTTTTTGCTTTGTCAATCAAGATGCGAATCACTAGATTGTGAATTAAACAAATCACTTCAATTTATCACTAATGAATTTATTTATTTAACAATAATACACAAAATCACTTATTTTAATATTTGCACAATTTTACTGATCACTTATAATTTTTTATCTCACTAATTCACTTTTTTAAATCACTTTTTAATTCAATTTCGTTTGCTTTTTATATACTCAAACTAAACTTCTAGAAATTTCACGACTTTTCCGGTAAGAATAGTTTAGAAACATTTAGAACAGTTTAGCATTGAAAATTCCATTTTAGTACAGTATATCTTTGCGCTATTAATTTACCTTAATCTATTATACCCCAAGTGTCACCGTAACACTACCCGTCACCTAAGCCTATTCGTCCTGAACAGGACCAAAATCACCTCTTATGTAACAGAATTTTCTTTAAATAACTATAGACATCTGACATCTGACATCTGACGTAAACTAGTAAAACTAAAGATACATTTAGCAAGTTCTATTTTACTTTTTCAGAGCAAATTCTCGTACGATGACATCTAGGGAAAAATATAATAAGTTAATTACCTAATAGTGCAAAGTTGGCTGTACTAAACTGGAAATTTCTCATGCTTAAATTTTCTATATTTTACCAGACAATTATTAATAATTATTCACAAAAATTCGCACATTTTTACTAATCACCTATAAATTTTGTATCGCACTAAATCACTTGGTTTAATCACACTATCGCGTTCCAAATACGAGTAATCCAATTTGATTTTATTCTCGTTGAAAAAACTTTCTTTTACGGGATCTTCCACTTTTTCTTGTTACAGATGATACATTTTCGTAATGTTAAAATTAAGATCGATGTATAGCTTGGAGGTTTTGGCGCGACAGTGGTACGATTCGATGGCCGGGAAAGATGAGATGTGGTCTTTGATTTCTATCAGTTTGTATTGAGGTATTTTTTGGTGGGATTTTAACAATCTTAGAGTCAGTGTAAAATGAAATTTGCGTTCTCCTGCTGGTTCATTAAGGAAAATGCAATAAACAGCTTTTCCCATTCGGATTTGGTAATTGTTTTCTCACTGTTAAATCTGAAATGGGTAAAATAATCCTTTGTTGATGCAATTGTTTCAGAGGAACTATTCAACCACGGTATTTATTGTATGTTTGACCACTTTGACATTGCTTGTGTCTAATATTCCGCTGCCAATTATTCGGATTGTCTCTGGGTTATCGCGATTTTTTGGCTTGTATAACTTTCTGTATAATTTGATTATAGTTTTCTTTTGACGCATTTTCTTCAAATTCACGATCTAATATTTCTACCTCTGGAAGACTAATTGTAGGACCGCAACTGAATTCCTCTAATTTATGTACTTCGGTGTCTGATTTCAAAATAATAACGTTTTCTAGAATTACGCTTGTATCGATATCAATTAAAACACTTTATAAATTCTTTGCTCGTCGTTTGAGGTTGGAAGGAAATTGATCATAGCATACATATGGTTTTACTTTTTAACTTGCTCTTTGACGTGGAGTTAATTTTTTTTTTCTTAACTCTTTATACACCAGGCCTCTCCCATACCTCGCGGTATGATTTTCACCACAATTACTGCATTTTCTTGACTCCGATTTGCTTCTATCTAGCCCACAATTGCTGCTGTCATGCAGTTTGCCACATATTACGCAAACAGCCGGGAGTTTGCAGTAGTTTCGCAAACGTCCATATTTCTTACGTTTTTGTGACTCTTCCACAACGACTTTTCTTTACAATAAATATTTAATATCATAGATTGCATGTTTACCCATCATTTTTGTTACTTCGAGTTTCAGCTTAACTTTAAACATTGGTTGAGATTTTCTATTAAGATTTAAAATGTTAATGACGTTTTCATCTTTAAGTTCTTTTTTTTGTTAGCTCTTCGCTTATTTCATCTGGCTGCCTTTTAACTACGACCGTGATTCCTTTTGCACTATTTAACCAGTATGTGTAAAAATACTCTTCATTTTTTTCAAGAGAGCTACAAATTTTCTGTGTCTGTATGTGTTACCACATTTAATGTGAGCGGTTACGTGATATTATTCCGGATGGATTTCTCAACGCTCTTTAAGTTTTAGACCTTTTTCTCTGGAGATTTTCGGTTTCATTTTCTTTTTGACGTCACCGTAACATAACGTTCAATTCCAGTTTACACTAATGTTTGTGGTAGAGATACATTTTTATTAGCTTCATTTTCAATGTTTTGCTCTTATATTACTTTCGTTTTCATTCATTGAAATGTTTTATGAGCAAGCATTTTTTAACACCTAAAAGATTCACAGACGAATTAAAATTTTTAATTGGTATAAGGAATGCTAAAAAATGACCATGGCAGATGATCCGATCATCCTAAGTCTATAATAAATACATAATTTTTAAAAGATTAGTTGATGATGAGATTCAAAAACTAAGAAACAATAATTGTCTAAGAGGCAAATAATTTTGGAATACTACTGCTACACCCTTAAAATTAAACGATTCATTGTTGACAACTGTATCAAAAGGCAAATTATAATTTACGATGAAAGCCTCACCCAAAGAAATTAAAAGTATCGTGAAACGTTTGGAAACTTCAAAATCACCCGGCAACGACGCCATTAATAATAGAGTACCCAAAACAGTGTCCAAAGAATTATTTTATATTTGTAGTCAATAAATGCTTGTTTCAAACTGAGTTATTTTCCAAATAATTGGAAACATGCAATTGTTATTCCGATTAGAAAATCTTCGAAAGATGATTGAAGCACAGATTACTATCGCCCTATAAGTTTATCGAAATCGATTTCCAAATTGTTTAAACAACTTATTTACATCAGATTGAATCAAATAGTGGTTGGTATTAGAAATTACATGAATTAATTAACATTCAATAAAAAATTATTACAGTAAAAAATAGCGTACACAGAAATAGAGCTGTGAGAATATTTTGAAGAAGGAAAATTGTAAAAGAATTCATCTGTATTAGTACGATTCGCTAGTACTTAACGCACAGCACATTCTGTATATATAGAATGTAAGTTGTGAAAAGATTGATTTTGCCATAATCATAAGCTCATCAGTTCGAAACTGGATTGTATTCTCTTACAATCTTCGGAACATATTAAAATCATATAGTATTTTTTCTGCCGAAAAATTTGGCATTGGAAAAGAGCATCAAGTTTTGCGTCTAGTTCAGAAAATAAAAGTGGCTCTTTAAGCCAAAAACGCGTTGCTTTAATGGATGTAGAAAACGTATTTGTTAGCATCTGGCATGACGGTATTGTTTATAAACTTTTTCAGTATGATATATCGATATATTGTGATATACTCGATGTTCACTATCATTCGCTCGTATCTGTTTGGAAGATCTTTTCAAGTCAAAATATGAACATCATTATCTGATATTTATAATATTCCCGCCTGTGTACCCCAATGTACCAAACTGAGCCCCCTTCTTCATAACATTTACATTTAAAATGTACCGAAACGTCATAGATGCTATATATTAGTATACGCCGACGATGTTGCGATCATTACTACTTCAAATGACCCACATAATTACAATGTTGAAAAACTAACTTTAATTTTTAATGCAAGCCTTGCATTACGACTTATGTAATGCAAGTTATTATTAAATTGTAAATTTAATTGCGTTAAAATGAATTTTAATCCAATTATGAGGATTTCTAGAGCAGTATTTGCATTAAAATATATTTTTATACAACTATTAAATATTTTTAGCAACCTGCCAAAATTGAAAACTTATACCAACATAAAATTCGCTAAAACAAGCGAACTTAAATGTATATATGAATAATTAGATCATGTACGAATTTTGCATTACTGGTATAAAATTCACTAAATCAAACCGACTATATGACATGTAAGCAGCTTAATAAATCTTTAATAATTTAGTTTTCCGGATTCTAAAATATCCATTATATTTTAACGTAAGCTTTTCAGTTCTTAATTTATAAGTTATTACCTTGGGCGACCATAAAGTGAACTAGGCTAGCCCGCCCATGGAAAGATAAGATAAACATAAATTTTTATTTAATTTTTTTAATTAAACTGCTGTCTGAGATTTCGACCCTCAACCTCAAGGCACCAAAAACAAAGAACAACCCCGGAAAACAAAAAAAAAATCGCTAAATTTACGGAGCTTTTAATGCAACCTGCTTTAAAATTTAATACCTCTAAAATATTTTATTAATGCAGTCTTTGACAAATTTTAATGCAGTTGATTGATGGTTCTTCTACAATTTGCTCTATATTGTAATGGAATGTTGCACTAAAATTAAGTTGCTGTATTACAAATCATTGCGAATTGCATCAAACTAATTTTCAATGCAAGCTTTGTATCATTTGGTAATACAGCCTTGCATTGGACCTACATATATGTAATGCAATTTGCAATAGATAAGCAATATTTTTCAACTGTGTATAACTTTTAACTTAGAAAGAGTAATTAACGGGAACATTAAGCAATGGAAATTCAAACTAAACCCAATCAAAACCAATGATGCTACGTTTTTTACTAGAAAACTACATAAATTTACCAAATCGCCCTCGGGAAGACACACCTTCGAGAAGACACTATAAAATATCTTAGGATTACGCTTCACAAAAGGTTAACCTGTTTTAAACATATAACTATCTCTATATTCAAAAAGCAACGAAATATATAAAATAAAATATGCCAAGCTACCAATTCAAAATAAAATAATTATTTATAAAACCTTATTCAGATATTGACTTTTGCGTGTCCGACATGAAAGAACTGTGCAGTCACATGTTCAAAAATTACAGGTCATTCAAAATAAAATTTTGCAAATCATAAATAACAAACACAGGTATTACTTTACATTCAGACTCCATCGGCTTAATAACATCGAAAGAATAATTGAATTAATAATTAGATTAAGGCTTAAATTAAACGTAAGTACTACATCAGTATACAATGTTCCAATTAATCAGTGATATGTCTCACTTTCGAATGGGTTTTTTTAAATTTCTCCCAACAAATTTAATCAAAATTATAAATGTATAAGACCGTAAAAAACCAATCCTTAAAATTTAGATGTCAGACTAACGGTCATCTCTCTTTCCATTTAATGTTTGATCACGATAATTAATGTTGATATATCTACGTTTAGCTCTTTGGTCATTGCTGACTTCAACTCTTATTTTCTAATATCCGTTGGCATACGCATGTTAACAACAAGACAAAAATTCCCTTAACTAGTTATGGTACAGCAATTGAGTGCTTGAGCACAAGTGACAGATATACGCATATCAAATTTAAGATTCGAATTGAATAAAATACCTAAATCAGAGACCTCATGAACCCTTTCCAATTTGACACCATTAATATGATAGGGAAAGTGAATAAGGTTAAATTTCCTGGTAAATGAAATCACAACACATTTCGTTATATTGAGTTTTAAATTGTTAAGATTGGACCAAGTCAAAAGTTTATCTAAGTCAAACTGAAGCCTAGAGCAGTCTGTTGGAGTAATGATTGGCGTGAAAATTTTTAAATCATCAGCATATAATAAATAGTGACACGACAAAATTGTGGGCAAATCATTAATAAATAATGGAAATAAAAGGGGACCAAGTGTGAAACCCTGAGGCACACCAGATTTAACCACAATTTGCCTTAATACAAATCCATTAAATTTTACTTGCTGTACACTTTCAGAGAGGTATAACCCCAGCCATTCCAAAATTTGCTCAGAAAGTCCCATTTTAACACATTTATCTAATAAAATATTATGAGATACCTTATCAAATGCTTTCTCAAAGTCAGTATAAACACAGTCAACTTGCTAACCCATATCAACATTGCTGAAAATACAGTTAGAGAAATCAATCAAATTGGTGGTTGTGGAACGTTTAGGGTCGTTTAGGTCCCAACTATGTTGGGACGTATTAATTGTATGTTTAACTTCATTGAAGATTATTGTATATATCAGTTTCTCAAAAATTTTGCTAAAACTATTTAAAATTGAGATGGATCTATAATTTTTTATAGTACTCGCATCAAGTTCTTTGAAAACTGGAACTAAATAAGCTTTTTCCCACTGACGGGGAAATACACCTTTTTTTACCGATAAGTTAAACAACATAGTTAACAGTTTGGTTAGCTGAGATTTGAGTTGGTAAATAAAATAATTAGAGATATTTTCCGAACCATTCTTCGTATTCAATGCTGATAGAACTTTGAATGCATCCAACTCAGATATTAAATTAACAGAATAATTTATATTATAATTGTTTATACCGATTCAAAACGATCACCAAATAAATTACAAATTTGAAGTGGACTAGTAGATTCAACAACACCTAGTTTCATATACGTGATGGGTATATTGATATATTTGTAAGAGCCTGAGAATAGATTCAAATTAACTTGGGATCTTTCTTTATGTGACTTTCGATATACTTTGTGTAATTAAAATAACATTTAAGGATTTCATATTTTATATTCTTACGCAGTTTGGAAAATATCGCATAATCATTGGGAAACTTAAATTTACGATACCGATTGTGATAGTTTTGCTTTAACTTAACTAACTTAATTAATTTATTTGAGTACCACACTGGAAATTTAGCACGTACCGTAAGCTGATTGGTAGGCCTGATAAAACTATAAAGAAGTTCATAGAATTTGTCAATAGCTAGATCAACACTACTGTTTGAAAACAGGTGGTTCCAGTCAACCAGTTGCAAATCATTTCAGATAGCTTTATAGTTAAGTATTTTATAATTAGGCTTAGGTAACTGTTGGTAGGGCAAACTCTTTAATAAACACTTTTCATATCTAACAATCAGAGGGGGATGGTGCCCATCTATTCTGGACAGTGAATGATTACTTTGAAAGACACTAACAATACTACGATCAAGGTTAGACAAGACAAGATCAAGGATTCTATCATTAATATTTTTGGCATGATTATGTTGCTTTAATTCAGTAAATATCATTGTTTCCAATAATTGATTAACTATCTGAACAAAGAAAGGCGCTGGAGAGATAGCATCACAATCAGTGCTCCAAGGTATACTAGGCAAGTTAAAATCCCCAACGACTAAATTTTGACAGTCAAAAGGAGAATCTAATATCAAGTTAGAAAGTTTATTACAAAATGCTTCCTAGTGTTCTAACTTTCAGTTGTAGCCTGGGAAATAAACTAGACAAATTATCAAAAATTTACCATCAAATGTCTTAACTTTTATCCACATGTTATCAAATATATCTTCAATCCAGTCGAGTTCAGAGACCATTATACATTTTTTCAACAGAATGGTATCACCATCAATCTTATCAGATATACTAAGGTTTCTACCTTTACGAATTACATAATACCTATCGTCAATTAATTCATAATTATTAATGAAGTCATTAAACCAGGTTTCAGTTAAACATATTAGATCGTAGTTATGCTGCAAAGCATTTAGCTTAAAATATAATAATTTAGTTCTCAAACTACGGCAATTGTGGTAGTAATTATCCATAATACACATTAATGATACTAAAAATACAAAAAAAAGTGAAAAAAAAAGAAAAAATTAAATCAAGACAATAAATCAATTACAATTATTCTTAAAACTATCTAAATCCGTTAAATCTGTTGCTGAGGTAATCTCAAATGTTTTACTGGTTTCATCTTTCTTAGCTAAAATGGCACCATCAGTAGCCCAAACAAATTGAAAGTTAAGTGACTCAGTAAGCAATACTTTCCTGGATTCATTCAGTAGCGAGCGCTTATATTTAGGCAGATAATCCGTAATAATTATCTTACAATCTTGCTCAAAGAGCTTAAACTTAAAGCGCACAAGCAAAAGCCTGATTTAGTTGAAATCATTGCATCGACAGCAAGAAAAATTAATTATACCCTTGTCAATGTCATTGACTTTGAGTTTTAACAATTCCTCACAGTTAGGATGGTAGTGTTGTAAACATATGTGACATTGGTATAGCCTAAATAACATAATTTGCCATGCACACTTTTTACAGTTAACCAATATGACCAAATAATCAATATAAAAAATTATCGGAGCTGGATTATTTAGAACAGTAAATCAGTAGCCAATCAAAAAAAAAAAAAAAATATTAGCACTGCAACCCCACAACAGATTTATATGGGATCAAGTTTTTCTTGATTCATCATCATCAACAATGACTGTAGGTCATTAAATAATCAATAATTAATGTATTCTGTTATTGAAACACTGATAACTACACTGATAACTACACAAATTTAACACAACTTTCAGAATATATTTACAATTAATTAATGAATGATGCGTGCTGATCGGCGACTAGACTTGGAAAGATGATGCCCAATTAATGATGTCTTCAAAAGTTTTATGTACTTTTGGGAAGCCATTTTGGTATTAGTGGAAGCTATCGGAAGTGAACCACTAAAATTAAACGAGCCCTAAATCATTAGTGTGGCGCCACTAAAATTATGTAAAATGTACTTTTCTGGTTCCTTTCTGAGATCGCGCCAATAATATTGGCAACGATCTGGGCCATCAAAGTTAAATTTTTTCTCAACAGAAAACAAAATTTTTCCACATACTACCAAAGTAGGTACGTTTATTTTTTCAAAAGCTAATCTTCCTATTTTATGTTGCTCAGTTAGCTTTGGTTTCTGAGCGCTTTTTGTCCATTTTATGTTTGCGTTACTAGATGAAACTCTTTGTTACGTGTCTTGCGGTAATGGAGAATATTAAAACGTTTATCATTTTTATCGATGTCATTTTGCAAATCGTTGCTTTCTTAGAAATTTCTCGTTTCATTCTGAAGATTTTCTTCCAGATCAGCTCTGCGCGTTATAATTTTCATCCAAAATTATGTAATTCCATATACCGAATGGCGGACAATGAAAAAAATGTAGACAATAAGTCAACAATTTCCAGCAGCAAAATCAGTAAAAGCTTTCATTTAGCCTACAAAGTTCTTTATCGGCGCTGGCAAAAACCATAAATAAGAATAATTGTTTGCTAAGGTGAAGAAAATGTATTAAGAACTATCGATAAAAATTTCCCGATATGTAGAAGTAGACATTTTTTTTTCGTTTATCAATAAATAAATTAAAGAAACTTTAAAAAATATTGTTTGGATGAATAAGGAAATATTAAAATTAATAATGAAAAAATGTGGAATTTCGCTCTTCTTGAAACGTTAATAAACAAATTTCAAAATGTTTTTCCGGCCAACGGCCAACATGTATGAAGATTGTTTAAAAATTCTAAAACTCGATACATCACATTTTTTAAGCAACGAAATAAAAAAAAAAACATGAACAAAATTTCAAAATTGATCTGTCCAGTCCAGAAGTTTCTTTCCCTACTCAACCTGTCACTGCTGCGGAAGAAACAACTTTATCCAGAGCCATGGGATAATAAAATGTTATTGAACAGAAATGGAACGAATCGTCAAATAAATCTAACAAGTTTGGGAATTCCTCAGGATGTTATAAAAACCCTTCAAGAAACATTTTATTTCCTACCCCAGAATTGTAGCTGATTTATTTGAGCTGGTTTAGAGAGTGGTTAAATTTTAAATTGAACAATAACTTGAAAAATATTTTTTTTTGTTAAAGGACAAAATACTATTATAGGTGCGAGAAGCTCACAAGGCTAAACGATTTTTTTATGATAATCTCCATGAGCACATTCGAAGGCTGGCTAATTAATAAGAGTAATGTTATCGTACTCATGAAATAAATCGAGCATTTCTTACTTCTTTGGTGGGAACAACTAGTGGAAATTACGTACATCATTATAGAAATTACAAAACAATTGTTACACCAACAGCAGCAATCTTCAAAGAAGGTGTCCAACGCCAACTTTAAACACATCAGAATATCCGAAATTTGATGAAATTAAAAATGGCGGTGAAGGGCTTGTACCAGAAATATTGAAAATATTTACGAATGTGTGCCTCATCAACAATTTCATTTCTAGGTGGTTTAAAATGCATTACACTTTTTACATCAGTTAAATTTTATGGAAAAAGACATATCTGAAGTTATTATACTTTTTTAATCTTGGCATAGTTGGATATTTGATGAAATAAATCGGACTTGAAAAATTATGGGCAAATGGTGAAATTGCGTACTGCTTTGGAAGTAATTTGATTATATTAAAACGAATAAATAGAACAGGGAAGCTGTAGCTTAAATATTTTGAGCAAGTTATATGCTTGTGATGTAATGTATTAAGGCTGAGTGGATTGGCAATTTGAAGTGGTGGGTCATAATTTTTATGCAACATTTCCTGATTTATATCTGGAGGAAATGATTGGTAGAAAAAGTATGCAGTGGAGTGGTGTTTGGACGAACACGTCCATAGAGCAGTGACTTATATGGTCGATAATTGGTTATCTCAAGCACGAGTTGCTACCGAAGATACCATTTTTAATGGATTATTTCAACACCTGTATTCATGTGATTTATGTTAAGGAACATTTTACTGAACAACATGTTGAGCTTCGAGACAGGAGTAAAGTAAGAGATTCAAATTTATTGTATGGCTTCAACAACATAATTGAGCTGGTAGTCTCATTAGTTTGCCGACAGAAATTGTTGCTGGTTCTAATATCACCTATGAATACGCTGGAAAAAATTAGGCAGACGTTCTACACCCAACAAAATACAAAGTTAGTCTAATTGCAGCTCCGGTTCACACAATTAAGATAAATAACGAAAAGTCCGTAATAGTTGCAGTCCTATTTTAAATAGGAATTGACTTCAACCTCGTAATCTTTATTTAATGATGGTATTCAACGGAAAAGCAAAAATCAAGCATCAAACCCTTATTTAAAGTACAAATAACATCAGGGACGATTTTCCAAAAAAATCCAGATATAGTATGCTGTAGCTGGAGTGTTACACACATAAATCTTTTTTCCAATCCTGATTGCAGGGTTTGTTCAACAATTAGAGGTAACGAAAACGAAATTTATATTTTCTCTGTCTACGAAATTCTACATTGTTTACTTATTGTCTATATATTATCTACGTCGAAAACTATTGTCTACGCTATTGTCGACATTTGCATGTAGACAATCTCAAAATAGGAGTATATGGACAACACTGTATATTAGTGAATATCTCATATGATATGGTGTATCGGGTATACCCACACAACCCGCCACGCGAGTTTTTCAAGAAAATGCTTCATATTTACAAACCGTAATTTTATTGCTATTAACTTTGAGATTATTGGAGTATGATGTAGTAGACTTCTTCTATAACCTAGCTTTAAACAACTATACAAAATATTCTCAGTGTAGTTGTAACTAGATCGATTTCGACAACCGAAGGAGTTTTATTTGCATACAGGCCAAGGCGAAAATATTTACAAAACTAAAATAAAAAGCTTGTAAAAATGTCACATTTCATAAATTTTTCATTGAGACACAGTAGATTATGCTTTTATATGAAAATTTAAACAAAAAATCAACAAAAAAGATGCCTTTCATGTTGTTATATATAAATGTACGAAAACAATGTGTACACAATAAATACAATGAAATGTTATCATTTGTGTCCAAATAAAGACTTAAAAAATGTTCACCCCTCGATTCTGCCCAATTCATACCCAAACTTCTTTTAGTCAATACAAAATGTTAATTTTTTAATTTTTTATTTTGTCTACATTTCTTAATCTACATAATCATGGATTAGCAGCAGCAAAGAAACTTATGTCCAATAATAACATATATACAAACACCAACAATCGTATATAAGAAGGATATTATTTTATTTAAAAGGGTTCACAAATATTTTGTGTATAATAGTTTTTTGTCATTTTGATGACAAAATAAATTATAAATTTAAATTTTTTTTTTTTTTACTATAGTTATGTAGTTACAAGAGTTCAGCAAAAATATTTTCTACATGATACATTTGTAATAGAAATAAATGGTAAATTTATGAAAATTAAGTATTAGATATTCCAATGGGGATGAGCACTAAAAATAGTTTTTATTTTTAGTTTTTGTGTATAATGTGTATTGTCTAAAAAAAAAAAAAAAAAAATGAAATAAATTAAAATGGATAAATTATCCAATGCTAACTGGCAATTAGAAATGCCATAGATATGGAAAAATATTTTTTTTTTGTGTGTATAATAAATGGGTTTATATTCGAGACTTAAATATTTTCTATAGTTGCTTTTTTTTAAATTATTGTTTTGGGAGACGATTTATTTCAAGTTAATTAAATCGGTCATGTGTTCGAAATGAATAAATCCACTAAATGTGACAATAATTTGTTACTAGCCGCTTCGTGTTCGACGATATATTGCTCGTTAAAAGAATAAAGCACAATATCTATTACAAATCGTATTTAACACGATAAGTGCAAAACTTAAAAGACACAAGAAGCTTTTAAGGATAACTTTTAGTTTTTTCCATTAAGCAGTAGATAATCAAATTTGCAATACTTCTTTTATACTATTCTTTAAACCAAAGATATATTTACGTCCAAATGTACAAAACAAAAAAAAAATGTTCGTGCTTTTTTGTTGCCAATATTTTTTAATGTTATTGTATTATTGGAAATATAAAAATTTCTAAAGTGAAAATTAAGTTTTCTTTAAATTAATTAAAAAAAATTTTGAAACACAAAAAAAAAAAAAATAATTAGACACTATTTCGCACTTGGGTCGTATTACTTTAATTAGAAAAATTCATTTTCAACCATGAACTGAACTGTACGAAAATAAAAATAAAAGGAAAATAAAAAGGGATAAAAGAAAAACGAAAATATTATTATAATAATGGTGATGGTATTAAAACCAGTAGTACAGATGAAAGGTGCTGCTTATTTAAATTTGAAGGGGGGTAATTTTGGGCGCAAAAACGAGTGAAAGGTGTTTTATAGTTACAAAATTATTAACACAAACAAAGAAAAATTATAATTTAGGGATTTTTTGTTGTAGTATATGAACAAAAAATAAAATCAAATCCTTTTTACACAATAAAAGCTTTCATTCTCATTCATCCATACCACTTTTGCTATTTATTTGAATATTTTATGTGGATACGTAAATATAATATTAGAAAATCAACACCTTGGGACCTACCTAAATTGTGTACATAATACTATTTATAACGATATAGTTAGTGCCATGACAATAAATATTTACTACTAAGTACTAATCCATAACAATTTTATGTATGTATACATTTGATAAAACATCGAAGTTAATTTTTTTTTAAATTTTTATATTTGAAAATTTTTGTGTGTCCCATGCAACAACCTTTTTCATTTGCATATAAATATATAGACAGACAATTTATTAATATTTGGCAAAACGAAGGGGAGTTTATACAATTTAAGGGGGGGTTTAAAAATATTAAATTTGTTGAACTATTTACTAGAATTAGTAAATATTTGGTGTAGAATTGTAGCTGATTATAAAAGAATTTTATAATGGATTAGACAAATACATTGATACGTATTTGCACCATTTTAAATCGTATAGTAATTTTGTGTTTTTTGTATTTTGTATTTTAACTAACAATTTTAGGAAGCTTAAATATAAGTTCAAAATTAGCTTAGGACAACCCGCGTCGCAGGGTTTCTTTTTGCTACATCTGTACAGTTTTTTTATATCTAATACGTATATCCAAGTTATGCTGTCGCCTCCAGTTCCACGCTCATTGAACGGGTGATAAAAAGTGACACAGGGAAAGGCCGCTTCACACTAAATGATGGTAAGTAGGTCAGATAAAAGTGTAAAACGATACTGATAATCTACTTTTAGAGTGGCTGTATTCAAATTGTCTTAAGCGTAAAGCTTATAAAACTTTACACATTTTCCAAAAATTATAAATTAAAGTTTAAAAGTCTTTAAAGTCGTTATTATGATTTTGACAACAACAACATAAGCTTCTGGTAAAATTAAAAATTTGATTAAATATGGATTAAAAAAACACCAGAATATGTGGGCGAACTTAAAAGCTCAAAAGCACAAAAGCTTCAATTTTCAAAAGCTTAGCATAGATTTAACAGTTTTTGCTACATAAATCACCTAACTTTATTGGTACGAATCTCACACCAACTATGTCACAAAAATGAAGCTCAGTTTCGAAAATCACAATTGCATATTTGTAATTTTAGTAAACTTGACAACAACAACGCTTAATTTGAGGTATATTGATATTAAAACAGCAACATCACGCGTTTAATTAAAAATTTGATGTCGAACGACAAAAAAAAACAATTAGGAATGTTGTAGGTACTGAATTTCCTTAGATGTTTTTAGCCTTCTCCAAACTTAAAAGCTCATAAATCATTTTTTTAAACTAGATAAACAACTCTGTTTTCATATTTTATTTTTTTCAAATAAATAAAAAGCCCGAATTATTTAAGGCTATGGGTTTAAAATTTTCTAGGTTCAAGGAATGTAAGTTCTTTAGAATAAACTTGTGAACTTGAAAACTTGTTGTGAATAGAAATTTTAAATTTTATTGCAGTATTATTCCCTTTTCCCCAAAGTGTATTCTGGTGTTCGGGAAAGAATTTTTATTGGGAAAAAATTATTCCCAATTACTGCAGTTTTGACTTTTGTTTTTCCACACCGATTTAATGAAAGAGTTGATGGGGAATAGATTTTTAACGAAAATGTTTGTTTATATGTATGTAGCTGATATTAATAATTACTAATATTAATATTTTTTGTAAGGGTTGAATTACCTAATAATTTTAAAGATAGTATTGTAATAAATTAGTGTTATTATAATAATTTTGATGTAACTAAATTTATTTCCCCTGTATATGTATTCCCCAATTGACAGAATCCACTTTTGGAAGGAATTAAAAGTTGGAAATATGTATCTGGGAATAGCTGCTGTAAAAAAAAAATTATTCCCCGTTCCCCGGGAATTGACAGAATATGACCCACGGCTCGTCTGAACGCGGCTCAACCCAAAAGTTAAGCACTTGACTGAAGTGCTTCTGTTTTTTTTATGGCATCATGCTCCCTAAGGTCTAACAAATAAGATAAAAGTTTTTTTGAAATTATCCACCGACCACTTTACATTTTCGCGCCAAAATTAGAAAATTGGAACCAATAAAACGGTTTTTTGGTCGGAAAAAGTGAAATATCTTATTTTGTATGCCCTTCCGGAGGATTCCAGCATACATAGATCGAAAGAAGAAAGTCTCAGGAAGAGAATGCACAAAAGTACAAGTCAAAAGGTTGCTAATTTGCGAATTATTTCTCTCTTTATCGACAGATGTCTTCTAAACACATACGTGGGGATATAATGAATTATTTCAAACAAATCAAAACTCATGAAATTCGAGAAGAACAAAAACCTTTATTTCAGTAACATTAATTCAAGTTTGATTCAATTAATTATATGTGGTAACTATTATATTCAATTAAAGCTCTCATTAATTTATCATTATAATCTTGGTGGTTTTCGGAAACTTGATATTTGTTCCACATTGTCTTGAAATCAGAATGCACTGTCTCCATGGCCTGTTCACCGCAAAACCCCAAACCTCTTCTATGGCCTTCACAAAAATCTTCTATATAATAAAATACTGCATGTACTTTTGGTGTGACTGATAGCCCTAGGGCCAAATAGCTAGTCTTGAATTGAGCGATAGATTCTGTGTAACAATCATTTAATTCGATTCCAAAACAATTGTGAACTACACGATCAAAATTCTTCAGTGTTTCCACATATTTCAAATAACCAATGGAGCAAAACGATCGGAGACTATCCACTTTTTTCAATAATATTCTATATGAATTGCCATTGAATTTGGTACCTCCTTGCGTAAATTTTCGTTGAACATTGCATAGGTTGATCCATTCTGTTGTTTCAGTAACAAATTCATCTTGCATATGGGGAACTATTTTATTATCCACACCAAGCATTAGATGTAGTTCTGGAGGAGGAATAATGTCAAGAATCTTTTTATCGTCATCAGCTGAAAAAACTGGAGGATTGATACAGCTTTTGAACTTTTTCGCATTTTTCATTATCGATCGCCAGCGTTTTTTCAAGCTTCAAAATATGAGTTTGAGTTTCCCACAGTTCGCCGAGGTCCGACGTGCTCCAAATTTGTGCTTTCACAAAGACACCATGAACAAGGATATACGTCGATGAATGAGACATAATCGCTGTCAGAATATTGGCTAATTTGAGATCAGTCGCTATCGTACCAGAGATATCCTAAATTTTTAATATTTTCCATATTGCTGACACGTTTTCATAATTCTCTTAAGCCTATTTCACAATAGCAAGAATAAAGATTTTCTTAACGCCTGAGCCAGTAAAAGCTTTAGCAATCACGCCATCATCATACTTTTGACGTTTTTTCTTCCAAAAACCACCGCCACCGTCAATTCCAAATTTTAAGTGCTGATTTCTAATATCCCGCTGTTTCTCGATATGAGAAAAAAAATCTTCAAGAGTATGGCAGTAAACTATCGGACATTGGATATTATTAATTATCAACTACATACATATAAACAAACATTTTCGTTAAAAATTTATTCCCCATCAATTCTTTCATAAAATCTGTGTGGAAATAAAAACGTCAAAACTGCAGTAATTGGGAATAATTTTTTCCCAATAAAATTTTTTTCCTGAACACCAGAATACACTTTGGGGAAAAGGGAATAATGCTGCAACAAAATTTCAAATTTCCATTTCCCGCGAATTACCAGCATAAGGCCGCTGGTTCGCAATATTTAGTTAATAATTCTAGTAGTCCTTTTCCAACTTAGGTTTATTTGTTCCAGACCAGATGCCATACAGAAATGTATCAATATTCCAAGTAGGAAACACAGGTAAGTTTAAATAATATGTAGCGCCTCACTCATGCGTGCTTAGCCACACTGACATACATTGGCGTCTGAGTTCATCCAACCACCAAAGCAACGTTTTACGCCGCTCAACGTTGACAAGTCAAATTTGGAAACATACACATAAAACCATTAAACTACTTTCTCTTCTACATGAAGAGACAACACAAACACAAAACAAAATAAATAATTATTTTTTTTAACGTCAGTCAATGCTCTCAAATTTAAATACGGCGACATGCCGCTCACCTCGCATGGTAATGGCGTAACATTAATAAAATGATGGTGGAAAATAATAAATAAAAAAAATTCAAAATTAATTAAATAAATAAAAACGAATTTTAACCAATAAGTAAAATTTATCAAATAAATTTAATTTGTGTACAGAAAATTTATTTTGTGTATTTCTATAGATGTGTTTAATCGCAATTAGGCGGAAATGATCATGGAGATAGAAGGCCTACGCCATTTATTTATTAGTAAGCTTTAAAAATAATTTTTTTTTTATAAGCTTGTATAACCCCAACTTTGTACAACAACTTTTAGACAACGGTGCCACGCTTCAACATTATTCTAGGTTCGTGGAAAACATTCTGTGCCTGTATCAGCATTCCCAACAGTCCAAAATTTATGTGTATATTTAGGGCGCTCATTTAAATCACCAATTTAATTTCTCTTACACCAACTCCCAAGCTTTTTTAAATCTTCGTCCTCAAACTGACCGTTTAAGGTGGAAAAATAATTGGCAACTTCGTTTGGTGGTACAAACGAGAGACTTTTGAACATTCTGATTTGCAAGAAAAAAAACCTCCGAATTTCCATATTTGGATGTTAATTTGCTTTTTTGAAACTTACGCCAAATTATTTGGGCAAAATGAAATTAGTAGCCCTGGAATTAAGCCTGAGGGAAGAAAACCTTAGCTGACAACATTTTTTGTGGATTAAGATTAAAATCATTTTCAAGGCAAATTTTCCTTAATTGGAAAAATAATTAGTCATAAGAATTTTTGGATTTTTTGCTCATTAAGCAGAAAACTAGTGGAACAATTTCACCATCAACGTTTCCATGTAGGTATAGAAAACAATTGTCGTATTATGGAAGGAACTACATAGAAAGTTCCATCCATAATCCAACAACTACATTCTGAAAGAAGCGTTAAAGAGGATTTTGTACCTAGCATAATAATTTTTTCTCCATCGTACATATCCTCGCTCAACACAAATAACTCTGCTTCGGGATATCGAAGCTGTTCAGGAATATAAATTTCTTCTAAACTGGTGGGCTCATTCGTCCTACCAGCACGCGCACGAAGAATTTTATTTTTTTGTAATTCTTTGCTAGGCAAATATACACGTAAATCGCTAGCTGTAGCAACAATTGCTTCTGTAATTATACATAAGGGTGGTAGGTTGCTATTTTTGGCTCTTGGTATTCTTGGCTATTCTTGGCTATTTTTGGCTCTTTTTTTGTTTGGTGATAGTATAACAACTTTCCGAATTGTTAAAACGGTTTTTTATTTACCATTAAATTCACACCACGCGAAAAGGTTGAGATTTCTGATGCTACACTGTAATCAACTCGACTTTTCATAATTTTATATGGCCTTATTATTATTTTTGAATGATTATTGGTTTTTATGACATTAAACAGAAATATCCCGGTTGCACGGTGTATATTTATTTTTATTTATTTATGTATGCATATTTCTCCACCAGCATCTTCCCGTTGGATGATAATTTTTTTTTTGATGCTGAGTTTTTGGATGAAGAAAATTTTATGAAAAAAATTCTATTAAGATTTGGTCATTGAGTGGAACAGAGATAAAATAAAAGCTCTTTAAAAAAGTGAATTTTTTTTTCGTAATCGGTTTTAAAAAAATAAGACTAAATACACGATACGATTGGTGATAGTGAGTCGAGCAAATGTACGTTCGATTAAAATTCATAGTTCGTGATATATTAGTGATCTTACGTTTAGTAATAGTTCGTGATATTACGATCGTTTAAACTATAAGCAATTTGCTAATAATGTACTGAAAACTTAAAAAAAAAAAACATTTATAAATAAAATTTATGGTTAATTGGATTTAATAAAACTAAACAAATTATCTTTTAATTAAATCGAACGATTTCGCCAGTATATCGTTTATTTAAAGTTGATTTGTTTCTTGAAAATTTCAGAGTTTTCGCCACGTTTGGTTTGTCATTGGTGGTACGAATATTTATATATTAGTGCATGTTGTAACGAAAAGCTGACTTTTGAAAAGACCATCTATCCGAAAACGTGGAAGGCGAGTTGTTTACTATTGGATACCGTTTTGGACATCTGTTGGAGGAAGCTTTGCGATTAAAAGAGGACCGTCGAAAAACATTGAAGGGTAAATTTATTGCGATCGTTTGTAACGGAAAATCACCATGAATAAAAAAAAAAAACAAACAAACCGTAAGTTTTTGCACAATTTTTTTGTTGTTGTCTTTTGTTGAGTTGTTTTTTTTTCTGTGGTGATACGACATAAATTATGAAGTACTAAATCCAATCATTTGGCTGGGCGAGGCAAAGTTGGTGAAAAATAATATAATGATGTGTATACTGCAAGCAGAAGTCTAAACTGACCTATATACCTACGACCACAATTTACAACCTCTTCTCGACTGAGCGGGCAAAAGGTCAAAGCTTCTGAAATATAATGTAACTTTGGTCTTCTACAAGAGTACCGAATGTTACATATGGCGCCCAAGTATGAGCACATGGATTTATATTCTAGAAGAAAAATCGTAAATATTTTTACTACAGTTGTTGATCGTCAATACCGGATTATATGGGATCATATTACTCCAATTAAATGGATTGATTTTATGGTGTCCAATTCTCGTTTGACGAAAAACATTTAACTTTTCTTTAGAAAACCCGAATTTATTTAAGTACCGGCATCCATGTTTCTAATTTTTTTTGATATACATTCAAGTTTATTATAAGTTAGTAATGATAACTGCTCTTTGCGTATTGAATCATTCCTAAACATTTGGTTTTTTTTACGGTGTTATATCTGCGGACGCGCATTGAATAATTTAATTGTATTATGACCATTTTTGATTAGAAATTGTACATTATTTTGTTTTTTTAGATCAATACTGTTTTCAATATATAGATTTCCTTTGTAAAGTTTGATTGTCTACATATAATTGTAAGGGGTTTGATCTAAATATTGCAATAATTATAAATTTTATCTGAGTAAAGTAATTTTGTTTGCAGCAGATATGTTTTTTTTTTGCCAACTTTGACCCATTGTTTAGCCATCAACTCGCTATTTTCATATAATTGATTTTTTTTTTCTTTATTTCGTATTTAATTGAACATTTAAAGGGTTGTTATTTTAAGATCTAGTCTTTTACTGTTCCACCATGATTGAAATTATTTTTTTTTTTGTTATTGAAAATTCAATTAGTAGTTTACATGCTAATTTAAATTAATGATTTCATGAATCTAATCAAGTTTTTGAATTATCCAAACTATATCTAAAGATATAAACTTATATATATATATATATACTCATAATAAAATTAATTTTAGTTCGTTTTATTTTTTTGTTTGTAGTAAACCTTTACGGGATTTTCCATTGTAAATTGCATTATCGTCTCAAAAAGTTGCACCATGAAGGTAAAACATTTATCACCGGACGAATTTTAGGTTAAATGGCTAGTTCATAAGCTACAAGGAAATAATGTCGAGAAACTTGCCGCTCCAAAAGAAGCTTTTAAAGAAGCGGAAAATCCAGTATTAAAGCCATTCAAGGCTCATGAAGCAGCTCGAAAAAACCCATTGCGGGACATTCAAAAATGCATAAACAAAATTCTGGAACACCGCAATTGGTTAACCGAGATTGATACCACTAATGTCGATACTACTGTCGCTGTTGAATAAAGTGTGGCTATTGAAAGCCGAGTCCAACATATTATTGATCGGCTTTCCCGATTAAAATCAAGTCGTCGATATAAAACTCAATATATAGAACCTATAAATGCAAGTAACCTAATACTGAAAGCAGTTAAGAAGGTATCCGAAGGATCCAATGACCTAGACGAATCCATTAATCAGGTGAAACAAAGTGTAGAACTAAGCGAACAGGAAATTTCATCTTCAGATGATGAATTCGATGTTAAGTTAAAGTCTCCAGAAAAAGCTAAGCGCAACATAGTCATTGATCCCGAAAATCCTAATATTATGTAATCTAAATACCAGTAATATGGATGATTTATTCGTGCAGGCTGATGATAATATGCAAAGAAACCTTACCTCAAACATGGCAAATTCCAACCAAATATCTGAACCCTCATCAAAAGCGCTGATCTAAAATTCCCAGGACGCAGTTGGCAAAACAGGAAAAATACATCCTAAAAACACTGTCGTTTTACAAGATGAAATGTTAATTCAAAACAAAAATATTCCAACACCTTTACAAACGATTGAGAGTACCACAACCAATTTACTTGGCAGGCGAGAAACTTCTCAGAATCATCACTTATATAGGTGGAAGCTATCATTTAATGATAGACTTGGTGGTATTCCCATACACCGGTTCTTATTTAGAGTAGAACATAAAGCAAGAAATTTTCGAATGACTGAGCAAGATTTGTATAATGAACTTAGCTCAATATTACAAGGACACGCAGCTGATTGGTATTGGAGCTTTCTTGAAGAACATCTAGAGAGTACTTGGCAACAACTCAAAAACGACCTATTGAGTAGATTTCGAGATAGATGTACAGACGACGAAATTAAGCCGCAGCTCATTTCAGGAAAGCAGAAATGGAAAGAGCCTTTTATGAAATTTTACAACGATTTTATGTCAATTACATTGTAGTTTCACAAGAGGATGCCAGAGAAAGATATTTTGCATATATTAAAGCAGAATATGCGTTCCGGCTTGCAAGTTTGGTTGCCCGATTATCAAATTGACACAATAAGTAACCTATTAGCACGGTGTGTGGCTTTAGAGGAATCTTAGAAGAGGAACAAATTTGAACCTGAATTATTGTGTCACCGTCGTAACATTAGTGAAATTATACAAAACGTAAATAATGTGGAGACTTATAGTGTTTCTCAAATACCGAAACAGTCAATTCAGGTAATGGAGCAAGAGCAAAACATCAACGCATTGCAACGAGGTAACATTAAACAACAAAGTCAATTTCGGCCTAAAGAACATAATTTTACAGGCAATTCCGCACAACAAATTAGCGATAGTTCTTTTGTCATTTGTTGGAATTGCCATGATACTGGTCATACTTATACTAATTGTCCTGTCCCGATTAACAAAATATTTTGTTTCGGAGGTGGAAGAAATGGTATCTTAAAACCGAATTGTTTGAGATGTAAGTCGGGAAACTCCGACGCGAGGTTTCAGATAGCTGCGAAACCGGAACCTCAGCGGAGTCATCAAACCATTCAATACGGATGTGGATGGAGTTTTAATCACTTCTTGTTTGTGATTTACGAAAAAGGTTACAACCCGTACATTACAATAACACTTTTTTGCTGGCTACATATAGAATTAAATGTTCTTTTGGTTTTACGTCCTAAGTGGTAAGTAAACTCGTCGATAAATTATTTTTCATTGCGTTTATTGGATATTACATTTCTAGAAAATAATGCAGTTTAGATGTGATGAAAAATACTAACAATAAATATCAATAGTATTTACTTGAGTAATATAAGTGAAAATTTTGGAAGCAAGAGAAACTAAAATTATTTTACACATATGTCTCTATATATGAATTAGTTAACTTTGATTTCAATTTTAATATTTTTGTATTGCCGACACAGAAGAATTGAATCACCACTGGTTTGTTATCTTGCATAACAATTTCCCGTACATTTATAGAATCGTGCATGATTCTATAAATGTACGGGAAATTGTTATGCAAGATTTTGTAATGCAAGATATTGTAATGCTAGATTTTGTATGCAAGATTTTGTGTTGCAAGATTTTATAATGTAAGTTTATATACCCAACCCATAAATTTCATTGATCTCAAACGGAAAATATACACCGAAATATATAAATCAATTTCACAAGACGAAATAACAAGACTGCGTTTTAAGCCCCCGAAGCATTTCATAACCGAACTTTTTGATTTGTGGTAAATGACACCTTGTCAGAGGACATTTTCCATCGACACCAGATGTGGGATTCAATCCTAGTAAAACGTAAGATAATTATGATTTTCCAAGTTAAATAATACATTTTACCCAATTTTATAATGTATTTTATTAAAAACATTGCAAGCTGGCTCATCTAAGCTACTATAGAATTTAAAAAATCTATAACAGATGAAATACATTCCTGATGTTACCGCCATACAATTAAATTGAACAAAATTGACTCAAACAAATTTAATGACCCTAAATCCTATTTATAAATAGAGTTAATTGAGCGAAAGATTTAATGGGCACACGAATTAATTTCCAATATACATATGCACATTAAACGAGTTGAATTAAATCCTTTAATGTGAATATTGATTTTATTAAAGATTTAATGCGGTATACAAGAAATAAAACCCACAAAATAAAATATCATGTCTGCACTTTTGACCAAAACTAAACTAATATATTTGAGTGTCGTACTTTTTGGAATATCAATATTTGTTAATGTTTGCCATTCACATTACTTACATCAAATAAATTCATGAACTTGCCTTTTTTCGAAAAACTAATGCAAATACATATAACATTTGCATTATAAACATTTGTACAATGTGCAGACAACAAAGAGAAAACCGAAAAAAAAGGAAAAATTTCCATCATTTTCATTTATTTCTAATTTTCAACAGGTAAACTAGAGATATGTTGAGTTGTTTTTATATATAAAAATCGTTGTCATTTTACCATCCAGAAAATAGAATAGATTTTGCTTTTGGTTACAAATGTACATTTTACTTCTTGCAAATTCGTAATGCGGAAAAAATTGGTTTTGTGTCTAGCTACTTAAATATGGTTTACAGTTATGTACCTTTATTATGCATCATACAAATTTACATTCTGTTTGGTTTTCGTTTCTAAGTTTTCTACAAGAGTAAAATAATTTTTCAACATTTCCATATTGCACAAAAAAAAATGTTTTTTTTTTTTTTTTTCTAAATATGTTTTCTATTTGAAATATGATTATACACATGTTATATTAAAAATAATATTATTATGCATTTTGTAGCATAAAAAAATTATTTACTTGGTAGTTAGTTGGTACTCGTGTATTATGCTTGTTGAAATATTTGGAATAGTTTGGTTTATTTTGTTTTAGTTCTATTTTAGTTTAATTGGTTTTACTAATTTTATGTATTTGTTTTATTTTTTATGCAAATATTAGATAAGCCAATTTTAGTGTTTTGATGGTATTGGTTAAATATTAGTTTATGTGCATTTAAATATTGTTTGGTTTACATTTACTAATAATTTATATGGATTTTAAGTGTTTTAGCTTTTAGAAATGATTAGCCATTATAAACAGGGATACGATAATAATATACAATACAATTGATGATACTTGTATAGCCAATTCTTCAAGGAGACAAAACCTGGTTTTGCAATACAACAACATACGATGCTTGGAAGTTTATTATAATTGGTAGGTGCTGAACCGTACGAAAATCCATCATATTTTCCGCAATTTTTAATATAGACAACTCAATGAACGATTTTCACTACTTATAAAATTTGTGTTGGAGCGGGAGAACATTAACTACTTTAAATGTAATTTCTTATTTACTACTAAAACCAACTTTTTAGCAGTAACTAAAGGTCAAACAGTCTCGAAATAGTGATATGCCCTATGAGCAGATACCATAACGCTTTCAAGACTCAGTCAAAATATTTAATTGCATCATATACTATTTCATAAAAAAAGAAATTCCTTAGTTCCGATATATGAATTTTTCAATCTAACCTGCTCACTAAATTTAATCTCAGATACTTAATTTTAGTTACGGTCTCAATCACCAAATAATTTGCAGTACATGTAATATCCTTAAAGCAACGAGTGTCACTTTCAACGAAATCATCATTAAAATAGCGAATATTTTTCATATTGAAACACATTACTTTGGTTTTTTAGCTCAATTACAACTTGTTTGCAAACTAATTGTTTAAATTGTTTTATATTTATCACCAGAGTGCCACTACTTTTCCATTACAATTTGGACTAAAAATAGAATTAAAGTATAATAAAAATAAAATTGGATAAAGTACTGATCTCTGAGGAACACCAGCCTCCAGAACCAGAGATCTAGTATACGATTTTAACCAGTTAAAAATACGACCTCGAAGACCAACATTTCATATTTTACCAAAAAGAATTTTATGTTTTTGTAACAAACAGAGCAGCAACCATTTTGGAGTTATTAACACCCTCATGAAGAGGGTTCATTCCTTCAATCAGTGCATCCTTCGTACCTAAACCAAATCTAAAGCCAAATTGAAACTTACTGAAATAGTTGAAACTATCCAAAAAGTATACCACTCTATTTTAACTGCTTTTTCAAAATTTTTTGAAACAACTGAAAGTGGATGGCTGCATTATATGGGACGATAATTACTGAATACTGCGATTGAAAAGAGTATTCAATATATCAACAATTATTACATCAAATATTTTTAATTACCATATTTTTTGTACTTTAGTTTAAATTAAATATTTAATCCATGTGATACTTAACATGAAACCTGTCCTAAGACCACTTTGGTGTGTTTTACAAATCCCACGTTGAAGTACATTAGTATTAAGAATAATTATTCAACACCCATTGACCGATACCTAACTCCTGATTTATTTAATTTTCCAATTAAACACAATACATTCTATATATAGAATGTAAAATTGTGGAACAATCACTCCAGTAGCCATGCCCTATGAGGGAATCGTTTCTTTTTAGAATCATAGCCTCATCAGTTCGAAACTGAATTAAATTCTCTTCCAATTCAACTTACAATTGGCCTCATGAAAATTAAAAGTAGTAGCAGAAAATGGCCTAAAAAAAATATATCTGAAACTTTTGTCAAAAGCTGTTTGGATCATTCTAGGACATTCTCAAGCATTCCGGAATCGGAAGTCCCTTTGAGGGCCCAAAACCTTTAAGATGTTCTAGAATATTCTTCAGCTACATAGAAAATTGTGGAACATTCTACAACATTTTTTAACCTTTTGGAAGATTCTATAACATTCTGCAACATTCTACAATATATTCTCGAATATTCTCGAACATTCTAAATCATTCTAGAAGTTTCTGTCTGGAACATTCTAAAACATTCTGGGAACATTCTGGAACCTTCTAAAACAATCAGAAACATTTTGGCTAACAGGAAGTCTCTTACCTAAACCCAAACCATCTGAAACATTCTAAAAGATTCTCGAACATTCCGGAACCGGAAGTCCTTCGTAAGTTAAGAGCCTTCTGGGATATTTTAGAACATACTATATTATACTGGAATATTTGTTAAATTCTCGAACATTCTGGAAAATTATAGAACATTCTTTAACATTCTGGAATATTCTAAAATATTCACGAACCTTCTGAAAGATTCTATAACATTTTGGAACATTCTACAACATTCTCGATTATCCTTGAACCTTCTGGAAATTCTAGAACATATTATGAAGAGCATTATAGAGTATTCTGGGAATATTCTGGACCTTCTAAAATATTCAGGAACATTCTGGCTAGTCTCTGCTATTTCCGCACTCCAGCTGATTCCCATAAAAAGTTCATTGATGCAAAGCTCACTTTTAACACCACATCTCCGAACCCAACAGCCGCAGTTCCAAAGCGAAAAGTTCTTCAAGGACAAACCATGGATATTTGACTGAATATGTAAAGGTAGATTGATTTCATTTAATAATTCCTATGCTTCTTACAATTATCAGACACACTTTAAAAATGATTAAGTTAATATTCTGATCTTGGTTAAACTATATGCTGCTAAAGGTATTTTTAGCTAATTCAAAAAAAAAAAAATATTTTTTGGAAATTCGAATTATTTGTGTTGAGTTTCAATTTCTCAATTGAGAGAATTTTTTATTCATAGCTTCAACAACCTAATTTTTTACGGGTTTTAACTAGCTGTCTACATTGAATTATATAATCAGAGAGAATAGCAAAAACCTACCAACAACAAAAGATAGAGCAGGAATTGAAAAGAATTTGTTTCAGATCTAGCAATAATAGATTTATCAGTAGATCGAAATTAATAAAACACTTTCGAGCTGAATAGAAAAACGTAGAGAAGATCGTGCTTTTAGGTGGACCTAGATAGATCAAGAGTGATACAATTCAGTTTTACAGGATATCGAGAAATTAACTAAAAGTTTTGTAAATCATTAAAATAAAGGGAATATTTTTATAAAATATTGTTACGTTTTTGCCTTGTCAATTAAGGTCTGTATCACTGAATTGTGAACAATACAAAATCAATTTAATTTATCACTAACGAATTTACTTATTTCACACAAGAATTATTACAACACAGTTTATTAATAAAAATTCACAAAATCACTTTATACTCAAATTTTTACTGTACACTTATAATTTTTATTTCCACAAAAACACTTTTTAAATCACTTTTTAATCTTTACTCTATCGCGTTCCAAATTCTACTAATTCTTACAAGTTTACACTATCTTGTTCGCCCTTTTATATACACAAACCAAGCTTCTCGAAAGTTCATGACTTTTCCAGTACTAATAGTGTAGAAACATTTAGAACTGTTATATCATGGAAAATTTCATTTAGTACAGTAAAACATTGAGCTATTAATTTAACTTCTTCTATTACACACAAGGTGTCACCGTCATAATATATTATTGTGACGGTGACACCTAGTGTGCAATAGAATAACTTACATTAATAGCTCAATGTTTTACTGTACTAAAATGGAATTTTCCATGATAAAATTGTTCTAAATGTTTCTGCGCTATTCTAACTGAAAAAGTCATGAGCTTTCTAGAAGTTTGGTTTGTGTATATAAAAATGCAAACGCAGTCGAATTGGATTTAGTAGTATTTGGAAAGCGACAGTGTAAAGATTAAAAAGGAATTAAAAAGTGATTTAAAAAGTATTTTAGTGGAAATAAAAATTATAAGTTTACAGTGAAATTTGAGTGATTTTGTTAATTTTCAATAATAAATTGTTTTGTAATAATTTGTTTGTGTAATAAATAAATAAGTTGCTGATAAATTGAATTGATTTTGTTTTATTCACAATCCAGTGATACGAACCTTGATTGACAAGGCAAAAACGTAACAATATTAATAATTTAGTTTTTTTTCGGATGGAGTTCATAGGTTACTCGGAAAAACCAAACATTACCTTTTAGCTGTAGATATCCCTAGATATCCCTTGAAATTTTTTCATTTTATTATGTTACTAAAAATATTAAAAGTTTGAGTTAACTTTTACAGAAAAATTAGGAACGCAAGAAAAGTATTTTCAAGAGAAATCAAGAATGGCTTAAAATTAGTCTAAGGCTTGAAAGTTTACATATTCTGTTGTCCAGCGAGAAAATGTTCACTACATGCAATGGAAGAAAACACAATGATAACGCTTTGTTAAGTTTGATTCACTTTTGTAATATTATATCACGCAAATGTTACAAAATGTGGAATGGCCCAGTCCTTAGCGCCTTAAGCAATTTTTCAGATATAGTCATGAACCATCCAGTAACTGTCGCTGAAATTATTTAGATAGTTCCTAGCACAGGCTTTTTTAACTTTTTTAATGATTTATTAGAGAGTTACTTGTTGCACCATTAACACGTGCGTTTTTCGGAAAAGCTAAATATTTTATTTGAAAAAGAAGAATTTTGAAATTAAAGTTCTACGTAAAAAATTTTTAAAATCTTTGACTTATGTATTGCAAAAAAAAATTAAATCACTGCATCTATTCACTGAAAAAATTGAAAAAACATTGAGAAAAACAAAGAAAATTCGAAATTCCCGGGCCTTGGAAGGTTATTATATCGGTGTATTTAGGGGTCAAATTGGCTACCTCTGGGCCAATTCTCAACCCGCCTTGCTTGTTAGAGTTCTTGAAACTTCAATAAGTGCATTGCTTTTCGGAATCTAACAATGCATTTAAAAAAATTAAAACGGTAGATTACGGAAGCCCTCATCAATAAATGTCTTGCTTTATCATACATAGTTCAAAATGCTATATAAAAAATTTCTGAGGCCGCCATAATCATGGCCTAGAGAATTTTTTATTTTATTTTATTTTTTTAACTACGGGTTTATTTATTGATGTATCGGAAATTTAAACAAACAAACAGGGTACAGAATTGGACAAGAGGAAGCCAATCGAACCAGTTTGTATACGGATATAACAAATTATCAAGGCCACTAATATTGACCAGCAGATTTTTTTTTTGCGAACGTGACCAAAATATATTTTTAATTTTTATTTATTCATTTTTAACAACGGGAAGGCAATACATTTATTGATTTAACAAAAATTCGAACAGGCGCATAACGTTTAAAATTGTTTTGATGTAGCCAATAGAACTTCTGAACTAATTAAACAAAGATCCAAGGCCACCAAAAATCTTTACCCGAAGAATTTTTTTTAAGTTATTTCCAGTTTTTACTATGAGAAGGCAGTACAGTTATTAATGTAGAGAAAATTCTATAAGCAAATCACGTTCGAAATTCGCTCAGAGGTAGCCACTCGGTTCGAAATTGGCCTTGAGGAAGCTAATAGGATTGTATATTTGACTTAATTAACAAATTACCAGGGCCACCTGAAATAGACACCAGAAGAATATTTTAAATTGGTTTCAATTTTTAATTATAATAAGGCAATATATTTATTGATTCAGACGGGTTAAGAATTGGCTCAGAGCAAACCAATAAAACTGACTACAATGCAGCCCTCCTTGATATAGGTACCATATGAAAGTGGTTCACGATTAGTAAACGATAAGGTGAGTGACGTCTTAATAAATATAATACGGCGGCCGCCCCTAGATCAACTATTTCTCCACATCTTTGATATGGGTTTCAAACGAAAAGGTTTGGCGAGCAGAACACGATAAGCTAAATGATGTCAGTCTACATACATCTGATGGACGCTCCAAGATGGAGGACTAAATTTTCTTAACCACCTCCACGGCATAGGTATCAAATGAAAGGGTTTCCCAAGCGCAATAGGAGACGTCATATGTCATAAATGATGTTAGTCTACATCTTAAATGATGTACGCTCCAAGATGAAGGACAAAATTTTCATAACCACCTCCATGACATGGGTAACAAATGAAAGGGTTTGCCAAGCACAATAGGAGACGTCAATTTAAATTCAATATAGCGGATGCCCCGGACGCACTAAGATTAGCATACGATAAGGTGAGTGACGTCAGAATATATATATATAAGATAACGGATCACATATTTCTCCACAACATCCTTGATATGGGTATCAAATGAAAAGGTTTGGCGAGCAGAACACGATAAGCTAAATGATGTCAGTCTACATCTGATAGACGCTCCAAGATAGAGGACTAAATTTTCTTAACCACCTCCACGACATGGGTATCAAATGAAAGGGTTTGCCCAGCACAATAGAAGACGTCATTGTAAATTCAATATGGCGGATGCCCCGGACGCACTAATATTAGTAAACGATAACGTGCTGCAGGATAACGGATCACCTATTTCTCCATAACATCCTTGATATGGGAATCAAATGAAAAGGTTTGGCGAGCATAATACGATAAGCTAAATGATGTCACTCTATATCTTGTATGATGGACGCTCCAAGCGGGAGGACTCAATTTTCTTAACCACCTCCACAACATGGGTATCAAATTAAACGGTTTGCAAAGCACAATAGGAGACGTCATTTTAAATTCAATATGGTGGATGCCCCAGACGCACTAAGATGGCGGACTAAATTTCTTTTACCACCCTGTTGACATTCGTGTCAAAAGAAAGGATTTGGCGAGCAGAATAATTTATAACATATTTAATTTCTCAATTATTTTTCGCATGTAACATGCATACAGATACGCTAGTGGTGGAAATCTATCGATATATCGATAGTTTCATACTATCGAAAACAATCGATATTTTTTATATACTATCGATATATTGATTTTTTTTGTCCATACAACAGAGTTTTGCTATAATGCGATATCACATTAGTTACGTTTTTCTTCCTGTCATTCCTTTTATTTGCTCGGTGGGCAATAGTTTATCGTGCAATTATTTGTGAAAATTTTATGTGGTAACACTTATGTGATTTTTCAGTTGACACAAAATAAAAAGACTTGAAAACGAGCGAAAAAATTACAGTTTTTTGACATTTCTATTTTCACATAACAAAATTTTTTTCTTAAAATAATTTATTATCTATTAATTATGTTATTGTTCTATAAATATATTTTTCCTCACATTTGCTTTTACTTTTAAGTAACATTTTGATAACGTATAATTTTAATCTTGGTAGAACATCGCTCCGAAAAATTTGACCGAGCCACAAATGACAGCTGTTGTTATTTGTTTTTCGCTCGGAGTTTTTTTATATCAGCTGGAAAACCACATAAACAAAATTCAAACGAGAAACGTCATTTAATTATAAATGAAAGTAAACCACGGAGTTTGCAAGTAGCAGTGTTATTGGTGTATTTCGATTTCGTTAGAAAATTAATTTTCATTGTGGTTATTTCCCAAAATTATTAAAATATTAGCTAAATAGCTTTTATCAAGTATTTGTGTGCATTGAGAATTAAATTTTATTCGACAAAACTGATTTAAAATCAATTAAGTTTATTTGTCGCTCAAACACGTTAATAATGCAAAAATTTTTGTGCCGCAAAAGGAAAGGTAATAACAATTAATTTAGTTAAAACATTTGTTGACTTTTTTTTGATTAAGTTATGTGTATAAAAGAAACAGCTGAGCCTCAACCAAACTGTGAAGAAGTGCAAGTAAATAAAGATGAACAACAAGCAGCATTTTCAAATGGGTCAAAATCCTCAAAAGTTTGGAAGTTTTTCAAACGATCGGCCGATAAAGAATTGGCAAAATGCATTTCTTGTGAAAAACAATACAAAACAAGTGGAAATACGAGCAACATGGCGGACCACATAAAGAGATATACCTCAATAACAAATATTAAATCGGAGTGCATCTCCAACGCAACATCCGAAAAGTCAATTGTACATTTTTTGGCAGATCAGTTGAATATGATCACAAATCCCGCCGTAAAAATGAATTGGACGAAGCAGTCACACTAATGATTGCAAAAGATTTGCAACTCTTCAGCATCGTAGACGACGAAGGTTTTCGAAATTTTGTAAATAAGCTAAATCCCAAATACGTCATTCCTAGCAAAACTGCAGTACGGAATAGTATGATGCCGAATATTTTTAACAGTGCTACGCGAAAGCTAAAACATTTGTTGGATGAAGTAAATCACATAGCTATCACTTGTGATTTGTGGAGCTCTAGAGCGACAGAATCGTACTTGACTGCGACATGTCATTTTTTTGTAAATAATCATAAATTAAAATCGGTAGTTCTTTCGACAAAATCACTTTTAGAACAGTCCAATCATAATGCAGAATATATAGCAAGTTTCCTCAATGGCGTATTTATTGAGTGGAACATAAAAAGAGAAAGTTGTTTGTTTTGTAACCGACAATGATAAAGTTATGGTCAAGGCTATGGTGCAATCAACAAGTGCATTATTCATGCCCAGTTGCACCCTATTGTTGAATGAGTTAATAGATCAAACAAAAATATAAAAATTCAAATCTTTAAAAGGAATGACAAAAACGAATGAGAGATTGTTATGGACATAACATACAATGTGTTCCCGTATGCCATATTGCTTGCTACAATAGATAGAATGACGGAAATTAAATTCTTGCTTGTTAAGTATTTCTCTCTAAGTATATTATGTATATTTGATTCATTTATTTAGAATAAGAAATAAATATTGTATAACTTATGTATGTATCTCTATCATCATCGCAATAATGATAATGGATAAACAATAAAGGTATGAATTAAAAAAAACGAAAAAAGATCATTATTGTGGTGACCATCTTATGGAAATTCTATACACGCCAAATTTTGTATATTTTATATATTATAATAAATTGTGAAAATATAAAATAAAAACTTATAATTAAAATAAAATAAAATTATTATTATTTATTATTATAAATGGTGATTCTGTTTGACTAATTGGAGTCAGTAAAAAACAAGTAGATGTTAGTGGTTACGGAGACATCAAATTATAACCGCGAAATTTAGCGGTATTATAGAGGAAACACTGCAAGGCATGTGATTTATTAGGTGTGCAACAGTTAGGATGTTTCGGACATTTTTTGAATTTGGCGGTACAGAAGGCGTTAGAGCTAGATGAAGTGCGTTCCATTATCACAAAATGTAAGGACATCGTAAGATTTTTTAAAAGTAGTTTCATAGCTTCAAATATGTTAAAGGAGGAACAAGATGCCACAATCGAGTTTAAACTTATTCAAGTAGTGCCAACAAGGTGGAATAGTACGTTTCATATGATCCAACGGATTGTCAAAGTCATTGATCAAATCGGAAGATGTCTGTTAAAATTAAAAATAGCTCCAACACCACTATCGATTGAAGAGGTGCTTATTTTGACAGAGTTTGAAAAAATCCTAGCAGGATTCGACGATGTAACAAAAGAGATATGCGGGAAAAGTTGTGTGACAATTTCATTAATTATTCCAATGACACACGGTTTATATTTAAACTTGCTACAAATTAAGAGAAATTTTAAAACCGAAAAAGGAACGAATCTATGCACTCTTGTCACACAAAATTTACTTAAGCGATTGTATCCATATGAGCAATTTAATATTGTCATGGTCGCAACCATCTTAGATACACGCTTTAAATGTGATGGGTTTATTCGTAAAGAAAACGCAGAAAAAAGTAGAACTTTAATGGAAAATGAATTGAGAAAGTCCTGTGATAAACAAATAGAAAATGCACCAAGTGGTCAATCAGCTGGTACACCTTCTGAAGTTTCGGGGCACGTGTTATTGTTTCTTGAAACAAAAATTAGTGAAAGGCAGCAGATTAATTACTCTCATGTGACAATAGTGAAGCACTACGTAGAAATGCCTATAGTTGACAGGAAATCCAATCCGGTAGAGTTTTGGAAAGTAAGTTAAACATTTTGATATGAGACGATTGTTTCAAGTATTGAAACAAAAAATTAAAAAATACTTTTTTCACTACTCGGAAAATAAAAGCGTCGGCGCTTTTCCTTAATTAACAACCAGCATTTGTCATTTATATCAATATTTATATCACAAGCGCCCACCTTTTATTTTCCTAATGATGAAAATATTAGTTTTTTACTTTTTAGTTTTTTCTTTATATCTATGAACTTTAATAAGTTACAATATTATTCCTTAAATTGCAACAAAGTAACAAAATGACCATTTTTTTTTAGGCTACTGCGAAAAAGTACTTTCTACCTTAATACACGTAAAAAAATTGTTATTTAATTTAACCTTTTTTTTTACAATTCAAACTGGTATCTAAAAGTGAATTTTCAAAAATTCCCCACATTACTTCGAAAAACTAATCTATAAGCGAGATAGCTATCCGTTCAATTGATTGAAGAGTTGAAGTTGAAATAATTATTTACAAAAAAAAATTGAAAATGTGATGCTGTTCCCAAAAAAAAAATCCAACTATTATTCCTGGTTATTCCTGGCGAAGCAAACCCCACACTTACAAAGTTGTTTACTTTCATAAAGACTGACAGCAAAAAATAGAAATACTTCCAAATGGAGATGCAGTACAAGTTAAATTAGCTTCCTTAAAATTTGTTTACACTTTAAGACCCCTCAAATGGTTTATCCTTTAATGATACGTGTATTTTACAATTTATATCCTACCTATCATTCGTTAATATATATTTTACAAACTAAATTCCTAATTATTATAACTGTGCATATTACCAAAACATTTTATGTTTTCTAGCAAAAACTAAATTATTATTTCCATATTTTAAATTATTTTTACCTTAATTAAACCAACCAACCATACGATCATTATACAGATATAGAAATTAATATTATAAAAGTATATTATTGTAAATGTGTATTTGTTGTTATAAAATTAATAAATGAGGAACTAATTTTTTTTAGAAAACGAAAAATAAAAATTAATCAAAAAAATTTGAAATAAAATAAATAATATTTTCGTCTGAATATATGGTTTAATTTATTGCTCGTTCCGCAATTATGGTATTAAACAGTAAAAAAAAAAAATAAATAAATAACAACATACACACAGAGAAATAAAAATAAATAATATAAATTTAAATAATATATAAACTAACAGAAATTTATATTTTTTGTTTTTTAAAACAACTATTTACCCAAATATATGATTGGATTTTCATTTTAAAAAGTTTATATCTCCGAGTAAATATCTATGTTGTATGTATATACATAAGTATGCTCTGTAAAAATATTTTGTAAAATATAAATAAACAAAAAAAATATGGAGTGTAAAATCAAATGATTTATAAAAATATAAAATATTTTGTTTTTAATTTTTAATACATAACATATGACATACACTAAATATTTATTATTTTTATGTTTTTTGCAGTAACTATTATACGAAGCTATATGTCGAAATACATAAATACCAAACATACATTTGTTATGTTATTATTCCATTTTCTATATGTACAACTTAATCTTCAATAATTGCAGTAATAAACTATTACAAGATTTATTTATTGCAAATATAAACATTTTTATGTTCTTACGTTGGGCAATACGTAATATATGACTTCTACCGCGGAAATGTACTCTTATTAATAAATTTGTGCTTTCAACGATTAAACATTATTTATGTACATATACATACTAAATTTATTTGGATCTATGGTAGTCAGCTTACCTGAAACGAAACAAAAAATATAAAAAAACATTAAAAAAGCAAAAACTATTAATTAAATATAAAAAATGTAACATCAAAGTATAAATTGTATCCTTGTGTATTATCTTAAATTATTGAATACAATTTAATCATGAAACAAAGAAACAAAAGTAAATAAATTTTTAACTAACGACCGATGAAAGAAAAATTACAAAGTTAAACAAAAAAATAAAAAATAAATTCCTTATATTGAAAAATAATTTATTCCATCTCATTACAGCTTTAAATTATACAAACGAAAATATAGCGCCTACACAACACTAACAATAAACTGTGTGTTTTTGCGTGTGTGTGTATATATAATGTATAATAATAATAATAATAATAAAACGAAAAAATTTCAATTTTCAAAAATGAATTTAGTGAAAATTCTATATATTCTCGTCTGCTTTCTTTTATACCCTTCTCAAAAGCTCGATACACGCTGTATATATGTGTATATTCAGGCTTTTCTGATTTTTGCCAATTTATTTCCGAAAATCGACCCTTTTTATTTGCCGTTTTTCTTCGATTTTCTTTTTTTTTTTTTTTTTATATTTTTTTTTTAAATATCCGAAATAAGTAAATTCCAAATAAAAACTTTTAGGGTATTTATTTAAAAAAAAAAAATACAGCAAGAAAAATGTTACTGATAACAAAAAAAAAAAAAATTTTAGCCATTAGAAAACACTGTCACTCACACAAAACACAATATCAAAAAAAAAAAAAAATAAATAAATAAATAAAATAACTAAATAAATAAAAAATCATCGGCAAAGTACAAAAATCTAAATTTGTTGTAAAAATGTATTCTTTCTCTCATCTGTGTAAAGGACTTGTTTTGTTACTGTAAAATAAAGGAGACTGCAAACCAACAAAAAAAAAAAAAAAAAAAAATCAGAAAAGACAAATCTCAGATCAGAAGTTTTAAAATTTATATTTTAAATTCAAAATCACGTACGAAGAAAATGTAGTTTACACATTTTTATTTTTGGTTCAGATTCTGGTTTATTTTACAGTTATTCGGTTTTTTTTTTCAGTCAGTTCCCGTTCATTTCCACAAGAGACATTAGTAGTAGTATGTAGTAGTAGCAGCAGCAAAAAATTTGTTGAAATAAAAATACATAATTTAACTAGTTTGGGAGTATACAAACATAATACAGGAGGAATACATTTGTTTGTGGTTTTGATATTTATTTATAAGATTGCAACAGATAGGATTTATAAGATAGTTATATAAAAATTATTAAACAGAAGAGACGATATTATTATAACGATAATTTTATATATTAATTCAATCGGTTTTAATCAAATATCAATGATTTTAAGTAATACACTTATCTCAGATATTATGATTTTCGTTGGCAAAGGTTTAATGAAGAGTCAATAAACTACGTGCTGAATAGTGAGTTTCTTATTATTGTAAATGTTTTGAGCTAAATGTGCTTTTATCATTTGAAACTGGAAAGCTTTCAATTCAATAAATTATTTCATTGGCTTGCAGTTACTTCCATGTATTTCTGATATCTGTTTTTGAAACCTTTATTAAACAAATTATTTATTAAGTTTTGTGATTTATTATGATAAAAACAAAATTAATTTTATTTTTAATTTGTGTTGACTTTATCATTGAGCATCAATGGGTTGTTTCTATTTTTTTATATCTCGATCTCTTTGGATCTGCACATGTATTTTCCTTCTGATAGCTTATGAATTATGCGTGAATTGGCGTTGATGTTTGTGTACGTACGATTTTTTGTGATCAAACTCTGGGCGTCATTTGATTTTAATTTATCTAATTATCAAATATACTGTATCAGTTTTTACATCTTATCTAATCAGGAAAATAAAGATAATTATCTATCGGTAACACTTGAGAGAGCAGTTTTGGCAGATCAAGATCCGCTAATTGTCCATCCAAATTTGGTTTCTAGCGGTAATGGGAGGAAGCAACAGATATTAAAATAGTTTAGCTCCAATAAGTGAATCGTCATTTTAAAGTTCAATTTTTACGAGAACTGTAATTTGAAATATCGTTGGCGAAATAGGGAGCAACGGTTGATCATCTGTGACGAATTATTTTTCCGACGTGCTTAAACTGGGCACAATGGTGAGTCGATAAATCCCCTTAAATGAAATAGTTGAAGGAAATTAAATTTGCTGGAAAACACCAGGCAGCAATGTACGACCATGGCATAGGTGAACTTTGATTGACATGGCTTAGAAGCACCTTGATGATGGCGGTGGCTAATATAACTAAATCGTTTTGCAAACCGCTTGATGCGGCAAGAGCTGCCTGCCAGTTTGAGAATAGAATAAATATTAGGTTTTCTGTCATGAAATGAAGCATTGTAGTTTCGATTTCTCATGGCCATCTAGAAATTTTTCGACCTCCTGTTTTTCTTCTACTTCTTCCACGGGATTTTCTTGGTTATTAATAGATAAAAGACGACGGTCATTATGACTTTGAGTTTTTAGGTAATATCTTATTCGGTAATATCTTGTATTTACTGCCAAATGAAGTAAGCGCCATGTAGTGAGCGGTGACTTGTTCGTGAATCTCCCGAATATCTTGACCAGACTACCTTCCGATACTAAACCTAATCATAACATTATTGATTTGATCTTAAACGATGCGCGCCTTGTTCTGATAGCGATTTACCAGCGCACTTTTCCCACCTCAGACTTCCATTTGAGAAATGGTACGTCTAGCACCTTCTACAAGGCACGATATGAGAAAACCAAACTGAAAGCGAATTTCTTTTTAAAGTTTAATTCGAGTAAATTTTGTCCCAACTTTTCTCAAAAAAATTACAACAACTATTAGTGTTGGTGAAAAAACAAGTTATTAAGGCGAAACATGATTTAAAAAATTAAAAAAAAAACAAACGCGATAGTTAAACATTTTATTAAAAAACACAATGTGCACGTACTGCAAAGCAGCATTCCAAAGCAATAAAAACTACTTTCTCAGTGTTCAGCATCAACTTCAGTGATACGGCTAGAATCGTTAGATCAATACTCAAGCGGACATCGTATTTTGTTCACAAAATAAAAAATAAAATGTTTCTAGTACCCAAGCTTAAATCTACACCTTTTAATCCGGAAACATTTTGTAGTGGCGCAGATTATCAACAATAGTGCAGTTAAAAGTTATTATGTAACCATATCAATCAAATACAATATTGCGTAAAATTCATATCACCCTTGTAAAACGTTGTACGGATTGAAAAGGAATTACAAATATTGCCCAAAGGAATTTTACATTTGTTTTTCGATTTTATGATTATATGATATACAAGGGTGTCGCAAAATTAAGGTAATAAATAAATTAACTAGGAATATTTTTGCAAGACTTCAAATATATCTAATGGCCACAGCGTTACAATGAGGATTAAAATTTTTAATTTGGCCGTAGAAGCATTCCTAAGCAATAATAACTACATACAAGAAATCCTTAGATCAATAGGAGTATTTTTAAATTAAAATTTTTAATTTTTAGTTTTTAATTTTCAGTTTTCAATTTTGAATTTTGAATTTAGAATCTTTAAGTTTTAATTTTTAATTTTTAATTTTTAATTTTTAATTTTAATTTTTAATTTTTTATGTTTAATTTTGAATTTTGAATTTTGAATTTCGAACTTTGAATGTTGAATTTTTAATTTTTAATTTTTAATTTTTAACTGTTCATTTTTAATATTCAATTTGAATTTTTTATTAAAAATTCAAAATTCAAAATTCAAAATTTAAAATTGAAAATTTGTCATGAGATGCCATGAACTTATAACTAATACTTACAAATATATACTTACAGCTGTAAAACATAAATGCCAATAGAGCAGTCGCAGACCTACCATCGAACCTACAACACGTGTTCTCACTTACTATCATTACATGGTGCCGAAACCCATTTAATCAAATTATTTAATTATTAACAGATAATAATAATTCGTTTAATAACAATAATAATAATGAATGATGATTTAAGTCAATTTGAACAAAAAGTAAAAAAAAAAAAAGAAGTTAGGATAATGCGAGAAAGAGGCAAATAGTGAGAAAGAGCATATATAATAAAAAAGAAGCCGCTCACAGGTGACTATGCGAAATTGATGATACATAGTAAAATGAATAAAAATCTATAGAAAATAAACATAAATAAGTATCGAAGGAAAAAATAAAAATATTAAAAATTTAACTATAACTATAATAAATAGCAAAATGGGATCACTTAAGCCGCCAAAGCCATTATTAATAAATAGTGACATAGATATGGCAGAGACGAATACGAGTGCTATACCATAGCCGCGAAGGTGAACACTGAATCAGCCGATATAATATCAGCGAATTTCAAAACGGTAATCGGACGTGAAGCAATAAGATACATAAATAATTTGGGATTAACAGATGAGAAAAAAAAAGATTTAGACGAAATAAAGAAAAAATTAAAAGAACATTTTACGAGAGATGCAAATTACACAAGATCCGTCAACAAGAAAGTGAAGCATTTGACGATTTTTTACAGAAAATACGTTAACAGGTGCAGAAATACGAATTCAATAATATCGACGAATTTATCACCGACCAAATCGCGTTAGTAATCCGATGTGAAAATACATAGCAGAAGTTATGGATCGAAGACGAGTTAGCAATGGAAAAAGCAATTAAAATGTAAAAGTGCAAATTGTTAAAATGTAATGTAAAATTAAAATGTAAAAGTGCAAATAAGCAAATTAATGACATAAATGAAGCGAGCCCCTCGGCAAGAGTGAATAAAATCAACAAAAAATTCAAGTGCAGACGGTGCAATACGACGCACGGACCTAAAAGTTGCCCGGCATATAAAAAGAAATGCTTAAAGTGCGGTGGCACAGGACATTTTAGTATTGTGTATAGCTCACATAATAATAGAAAAGAAAGTGATTCAAAAAGTGATTCGAATTATACAAAAGCTCACGAAAAAAACAGTAGTCAAAAGAATAAAAAAGTTACCGTCATCGAAGGTGATAGTAGTGACAAAAACAGAATCAACGGGTGACGAGATGGGCTATAAATTTCATTGGAATGATTACCACAATAAATTCAATAAGTGAAGAAAAGTGGAAAGAAAAAGTGCGTGTCGGTAAATACGAGCTTAAAATAAGACTAGACACTGGCGCATTTTGCAATGTAATTTCAAGTAAAACGGCAAGAGCAATCGGTGCAGTCATTAAGGCAAGCGAAATTAAAAAAATTAAATCGTATGACGGCGGCCTAATAAAAGTGATCGGGCAAACTGAATTAAAGTGTCATACCTTACGAAAAGAAAAAAAATATCGAAGGATTAATGATATTTGCGGTAGTAAAAGAGGACTTAGAGGCAATCCCAGGCGGCGAAGACTGCGAAAATTTGGGATTTGTGAAAAGAGTAAATCAGATTGAGTGCTGCAAAAATTTTGAGAATGATATGGATTTTATAGATAACCCAAAGTTCAAAATAATACCGGCAAGAAAAATACCTTACGCAATTGAAGAAAAGGTGAGACAAGAGATACAAAATATGATAAAACTTGGTGTCATCGAAAGCGTCAGCGAGCCAACACCGGCAGTAAGCCCTATGTTGGTCGTAAACAAGGGAAAAATTTGTGTATGCATGGACCCAACGGAATTAAACAAAAAATATTAAGAGGCGTATATATCCAATGAAAACAGTCGAAGAAGTAGCAGCTAAAACACTAAAAGTGATGAGACTTGCGCTATAAACTTAATTCACGCAATTGGTGAAGACCTACGTGACAGATTGACAAGGGAAACGGCAGCTGATGTTGAGCTACAGACATTAAAGATATCAATCATGGGCAAATGGCCAGCTGAAGAGGACAAATTACCAAAGATGATCAGGGCGTATGTGCCATACATACAGGAAATCACATACGAAGAGGGATTACTGCTGAAGGGTAACAAAATAATCGTACCAAAAGCGATGATTCAATTAATAATGACTGAGGCACATGCGGGCCACAGCGGTATTTCTACAACATTGAGCAGATTACGACAAACATTGTTTTGGAACGGACTAAGCGTTGATGCAAAAAACTACGTAGAGCAATGTGCAATTTGTGAACAGGCCCAAAAGGCGAATACAAAAGAGCCATTATTATTGCGAGAGATACCTGAATACCCATTCCAACTGGTTTCTACGGACATATGCAAGTTCAAAGGGTACGAGTACATACATACTCTTGGCGGACCACTACTCCGGATTTTCTGATTTCAGAAAATTTAAATCCTCAACGTCGGCAGAGGTAATATTACTACTAAGCCAGTGGTTCTCAGTCCATGGAATACCCGAAATATTGGAATCGGACGGTGGACCACAATACACGAGCATACTATTTAGGGCGTTCGAGTCAAAATGGCAATTCAAACATCGAATATCGTCACCACATTATCCTCGGTCAAATGGATTTGCGGAAAGAAATGTTCAAACGATAAAAGGAATATTAAAGCGCTGCTGGAAAGACGGAACCGATCCATACTTAGCAATACTATTACTTCGCAATACTCCACGCAACGAAATATTGGGATCATCGGTTCAGCGATTATTCAGCCGTCAAACGCGAACAATTTTGCCGACAAATATGTTAAACTTAAAACCAAAAATCATCAACGGTGTCACTGAAGAACTTCAAAAATTGAGGACGAATCAAAATCGTTATGCGGGTCGTGTAGCAACACCTCGATTATCATTTAAAAGGTGCGAAAATGTCAGAATGACAACAAATCATCGCGAGTGGAAACCAGCGAAGGTAGTCGAAATCACTGAAAATTCAAGATCGGTGATATTCCAAACGCCGGATGGTAGAAAATATCAAAGAAACAACATTCACCTTCACTCAACAAAAGCAAAGATACCGTTACCTATTCCACCATCGATATAATTCGAAGCAACAAACAACCAAACGGCCGAAACAACACCGGTGGAATTACCATCAACGGAATCATCAACAACGGGAAAGTCTTCAACAGACACGGCTCAACCATCAGACAGGGAAGCGCCAGTCAAAGTCAGCCGCTATGGCAGAAAAATCAAACTTTTGATCAAATATGACCCATCATAATAGATAATAAATTTTTATTTTTTCCAATTTTATTTAGGAAAAGGGTGATGTCATGGGATGCCATGAACTTATAACTAATACTTACAAATATATACAGCTGTAAAACATAAATGCCAATAAAGCAGTCTCAGACTTCCAACGATCCTACAACACGTGTTCTCACTTACTATCATTACAAAATTCAAAATTCAAAATTAAAAATTAAAAATTAAAAATTAAAAATTAAAAATTAAAAATTAAAAATTAAAAATTAAAAATTTAAAATTTAAAATTTAAAATTATAAATTTAAAATTAAAAATTAAAAATTAAAAATTAAAAATTAAAAATTAATAATTCAAATTAAAAATTAAAAAATAAAAATAAACATTAAAAATTAAAAATAAAAACTTAAAAATTCAAAATTCAAGATTAATTTGTAATTTTTAATTAATTTGTAATTTTTAATTATAATTTTTTAATTTTTAATTTTTAATCTTTAATTTTGAATTTTGAATTTTGAATTTTTAATTTTTAATTTTTAATTTTTAATTTTGAATTTTTAACTTTGAATTTTTAATTTTTAATTTTGAATTTTTAAGATTTTATTTTTAATTTTAAATTTTAAATTTTAAATTTTAAATTTTAAATTTTAAATTTTAAATTTTAAATTTTAAATTTTAAATTTTAAATTTTAAATTTTAAATTTTAAATTTTAAATTTTAAATTTTAAATTTTAAATTTTAAATTTTAAATTTTAAATTTTAAATTTTAAATTTTAAATTTTAAATTTTAAATTTTAAATTTTAAATTTTAAATTTTAAATTTTAAATTTTAAATTTTAAATTTTAAATTTTAAATTTTAAATTTTAAATTTTAAATTTTAAATTTTAAATTTTAAATTTTAAATTTTAAATTTTAAATTTTAAATTTTAAATTTTAAATTTTAAATTTTAAATTTTAAATTTTAAATTTTAAATTTTAAATTTTAAATTTTAAATTTTAAATTTTAAATTTTAAATTTTAAATTTTAAATTTTAAATTTTAAATTTTAAATTTTAAATTTTAAATTTTAAATTTTAAATTTTAAATTTTAAATTTTAAATTTTAAATTTTAAATTTTAAATTTTAAATTTTAAATTTTAAATTTTAAATTTTAAATTTTAAATTTTAAATTTTAAATTTTAAATTTTAAATTTTAAATTTTAAATTTTGAATTTTGAATTTTAAATTTTGAATTTTGAATTTTTATTTTTTATTGTGTTATGTAGCCATCGATACCTGCTAATATTCTAAAATTTGCAGTACAAAGGAAAAGAGAATCCTTACGCTTAAAATCCAGCCGCTTACTTAAAAAAATATATATATTGGTTCAGGAAAGCATTCAGGGAGAAAAGCAATAAAATTGTCTGTAAGATGCATTCAATAAATTAGGCATCACGGTTGAACAATTAGTGGGGGATAAGCCACGTGACAGTGGCGTTGACAAATACTACAAACCACCTGATAGAATACTTAAAAGTTAGGGTTGCATAAAAGTTAAGGTTGCATTTTATGCGCCTAGCCAGATATGAACTTGCAATCGCCTTAATGATATCCTAATGAACTTCCCATAAAATTCAAGTGATTTTACAAGCACATAATCCCTTAGGTGGTGGAAAAACAAATTTTTATTGGCATTACATTTTTAATTTTTTTTTTCGAACTTGCAACGTTCCCAATTGTGCGGTACACAGTTTGGTCACCAGAGGGCTACAATCGCGGTTAATTTACATTGTTATAAGCTAATAAACCCGCTAATACAAATATGGGTCAGTTCTGAACTTATTAAAGTGCTAATTATGCTTGGCAACTTTATATTAGAAAATTGAATTATTTTCAATTTCGCAGCCCTCTGATGCCAAAACTGTGAACCTAATATTGCAGAGTTTGCAGATATTTGAATCACTAATGTATAAATTATACAATGAGAAGTAATTTCTTTTTATTGTTATGCCTAATCAATTTTGGCAGCTTTCAACGAGACAAATCCACAAGTTCATCCTCTGGTGGTCTAACTTTTTTTTTGTGGGGCACAAGGTACTCCCAAATCTCGGTCGGTTGGTCAAACTTTGTTCAGTTTTTACAATATATGTTTTTGCAACGTGACTGTAATATGCAACCGCGATGTCGTGTCATTTTATTCTTTTGTTGAATAACCACAATAAATACATATTTTTATTAAGATTTGATATATAATTAGTATTTAGCGAATCTCTTAGAAACAGCCACTAAAATAATTAGCGAGCCAGACAACATTTAATTCCTATGTATTGTACATAAAAACAATTAAAAGTGACTCCAGGAAATTTACGATTCAATCGAAACAAAAAGTTCGCACACCGAAAACATCATAAAATTTTGCTTAATATAATTTTTCGCATTAAAAGCACAGGGGAAACTTTTCTATATAATTTTTATTTTATATCATTATCATTCCTGTTGTTGTTCACTGCTTTTGTGTTATAAACACATAAACCAATTATATCTTTATCATTATTTTTTATTATAATCATACCATCATCATCATCATCATCGTCACAATCATCAACAACTTTATTATTTTTTTTTTACGGACTATGCAATTATTCAAATTATATTTTTAAGTTTTATAACTCGCAAACTATAATAATATAAATTTATATAAATAGCGACTTGAGTACATATAAAACCATCGTCATAATTCATATTTAATGCGCAACGCGATTTAACAATATTACACAAGTTTATCTTATGGTGGTTTGGTAAAATTTTATTATTGTTGTTTAAATTAAATAAAACATCTTAATAATAATTTATAATTTAATCCGTTATTAAAAAAAGTAATAATTTTAATTATAGAGTACTATATACATACACCTACATGAATAATTAAAACAAAATTTATTTTATTATTGCCGCAAATTAAAGTTAAACATTTATTTATTCACTGAATGCAATTTAGTCCGTGTCTAAGGTTTTGTTCTATAAAATATAATATGTAATTTGCAATTAACATTTTGATCTACATATAAATTTATTAATACGTAATACATTTATATGTATAGAAAACTATTTAAATGCAAATCGTTTTATTATTACCCTTTATTATTTTATATAGGTATGACATCATAAAATAAAAACATTTATATAATTATATGTTCAGAGAAGCATACAAAATTATGTTCATATGTTTGTGTTGTATTAGTTTTTATTAGAATGCTATTTGAAATTTAATTAGTTGTTAGGTTACAATTTAGGGTTGACATATTTTTTATGAGAAAGCTTTCAATAGTTGGAATGATTAACAAAAAAAAAAAATGTTTACTTTTCACAGATAGAATTTTTTGCAACTCTATAATACCAAGTTTTTTTTAGGTAGTTTTCCAGATCCAGGTCACACGCCCTTAACTCTATCTACATATTATCTGGTGTAATTTTTAACCTACATATATAAGATCTAGTTTTCCATAAATTGCAAATAACCAAAAGCTGATCGTCTAGTCTAGACTTCTAGAAATTGTTGGTAATGACTGTTTACCTTGTTCGATTTGAAGAAGTATTCCGTTCTTCTTACTGTCTGAGCACCATCTGCTCTGAGGCAAAGAACGTCTCTCCTAGCCCCGTTTTGATCTGACAATTTCCTGGGGTCTCTGAACTAATATCATAAATGATTTAACAAACTATTATGCCTACTTCTAAATTATCTAATCATCTTGACTTATCGAACAATATACGATTCGTACATATGATGTAAACATTGTACATACAATTCGTAATGAACTATTCGGGAATTTGTTTATAAAAAAATTAATTAGTAATGTGGCGAACCAGCATCCTCAGTGATAGGATACTAAATAACCGTATTGGAGGGCATCACAAAAATTGTTCTTAAACAAAAATGGCCTTGGAACTTGCAGAATGACTGCAGCTTACACAAAGTAAAAATTTATACAATAACAACACCATAAACAAAAAAGTTGCATAAAGAAAAGTTTAAAAAAAAAATACCAGAAATACAGAACTCTAATGACATTACATCCTGGAGGAAAAATATATAATAAACTTATAAAATTTAACAAAATATTTCATTATTTTTATCATTTTTACAAAAAAAAAAAAAAACAGAAGAAAAGTCATAATAATAAAAAATAAAAAATAAAAATAAAAATCGAAAAACTAAAGTTTGATATCAGGATTGTATAGTATGTATATAGTATATCGCAGAGTAGGTACCTACAATAGTTTTGAAAAATAACAAAATAAAAATGATGAGCACTAAACTAAATGACATTCTTTGTATAATGATATTACTACTGTGTCCATCTTAAGAAAAAACAAAAATACTTATTTTTATATTTTGTTTAAAGTAGGATCGTCTTAAAGCTTTCTTTTCAAAAACAAAATAAAGTACAAACATTTTTTAAATGGAAAACTTTTTATTTTTCGTTATTTTCTTTTTTTTTCTGTATTATATGTTATTGTTCTCATGCTTCTTAATTTGACTTTTATGGTGGTGGTTTGAAAAAGGTTTTCATAATTTCCATTTTTCTTTTCTTATTTTTGTGTATAACATTTCGTATGCTGTTTTAAAATAAATAAATTTGTGTTAGGTACTGAGGTGCGGTGTTTGCGGATGTCGTACCTACTAACAGGACAATGGGAAGAAAAATGAAGAATTGTAGAGAAAATTGTGTTTTGGGGTATACTATATGTAGATATATACGTATGTATATGTGTATTATTAAATCGCTCGAACAGTCGGAGAGACGTCAAGTAAAAATAAAAATCTATATTATTTAAGACACAAAATGTCTTTTAAAAAATAATAATATTTTACAACTGTCCAGGGACATTGATTATGGTCCAATAAACGACGACAAAACGTATTTTTTATTTTAAGTTTTCGGCTTTTTTTTTTTTTTGTATTTTTAAATTTATTTTATTTTCATTTTTATTTTTATGTGTACGTAAAGGAAAATAAAATGGAAAATAAAAGCAGATCAAGATGAAAATACGCATGAAAAATCATATTATAAATTTTTTGTATGTTTCGTTTTTTTTTTTGAAGAAATTTTCATTTTCCAACAACACAATTCACAGTTTTTATGGTGGGTTTGAGATGCGAGAGAGAATATGTTATATGTATTTTGGGTTTTTTTTTTTTTTTTTTTTTTTTTTTTTTTTTTTTTTTTTGTTCATGTTTTTAAGTGGAATGATATAACATTTATATGACTTTCTTTTAAGCAAAGATAAATAAAATACGAAAAAAAATTATATTGAGTTTTAAAAGAAAATTTGTTTGCAGTTAAATGAAATATGAGATTTATTTATTTATTTTTTTTCGGTAATATACCGTAAAAATAAATATTAAGGATTTAAGATGAAAAGTTGTTAAATTTTATAACCATTTCTCGGAATGGAAATATGGTAACCTTTCGATATGATTGGTTGTGGATGAGGGTGGGTGGTGAACTGGCTAAAATGTAAATGGTACCAGTCGTTTGTGGGTTGTTGTTAAATGTCAAATTATTTCAGAATAAAGGTTGCAAACATAATGTGTTTTTAACTTTAAATTTGACAGTACACTTAAATATACTTCTGTCAGTTATAAAATAATACCATACTTTTGGTAAATTAATTTTGAAATACTTTGTAGCAGTCGCTTAATTTGTTCTCTTATGTAGGAACAAATTGGGTCAACAATAATTTTAATTCCGGCAGCGATATGCTAAATTTCGAAACTTTTTTAATTTGATTTAAGAGATCTTTGACTTGCGAATATAATTATTACTAAATCTGACCCGACACTTAACGATTTTGTTGCGTTGACACAGCTTAAATAACTTAAAATAGATTAAAGTGTGATATTTTAAAGTGAAAAATTGTTTATAATGTTAGCGACATATTTTAGTTGCAACAGTTCCGTTACTTGGGTACAATTATGCGCAGAACTGATTCGAAGATTTCTACGACATTTAACGGAGGACGATATTCTATAAGAATTTTATGATTGTTATAGTGACTTATTGAAAATTGCAATTAAGTCTCCTACCACCATTCCTGAAGATAACCTGCAAATGACCGAGGAAAAAATTAATTCCATAGAGCAGCTAATTGCTGCTTGTGTGCTAGTTAGGAGCTCACATGGCTTCGAAATAGATATTGCCCCGAAAGTTTCCTTCAGTTTCTTAAGAAATATATTCACGAATTTGATCGGTTTAAGCAAATAGTACTTCAAAAAATAATAGAACAGCCTTAAACAATCATTCGACTGCAAAATCAAAATATAGGGATGTACCGATTAAAACTACTGTAATTCAAAATGGGTTTTTGTTAGAAGTGTAATTTCCATATTACTACATATCATTCTTTTGTATAATTTCCATATTACTATATATCATTCTATTGTATTGTTTACTTATCATTCATTCTGTAACCTTACTTTCTACATGTACAACACATGTAAAAACCTTTGTATAAAATAAAATAATAATCCTGAATCATCCGAATTATAATTAACTAAAATACTTGTTTGTATTCAGATTCCATCAGGTTATGGGCCCAGGGATCGCTTGTGATTAAAAGTTGAATTACAGTTTTTGTGAATTTTTTATTTTTTTTTTGTGAGACAAAATAAAAATAAAAATCCGCAAATTAAAATCATGGCTGCCTCTACGGACAAGTACATCATTCCAAAATTGAATGGTGACAATTATTTTAATTGGAAGTTCCGGATTGAAATGCTATTAAAGGAAAAAGACGTATGGTCAGCAATCATTGAGAAAGAACCGTCTCCTGTTACCCATTATGGAAGAAAGCAGATGAAAAGGCATTTTCTGCAATTGTTCTCACAATTGATGGCAGCCAGTTGCAACTCGTGCGTGCATGCAAAAATGCCAAATCGGCATGAAAAGCGCTGAAAGATTTTTACGGAAAGGATTCTGCTGGTAGCCAAGTAAGCGTTCTTCGAACAATAATGAAGCAACGAGCCGATGAGAGCGCCAATATCGAGGAGCATGTTCAGAAAGTAACTCAACTTTTCCAAGAACTTTTGTCTCTAGATAATGATATTATTGGGATCGCTACCAACTAGCTATGATAGCCTTATTACCACACTCGAAGCCCGAAAAGAGGACGAAATGAATACCGACGACGCATTGAAAGAGACGGCGGTGGTCTCAAGTGTGCGGTTTGCAAGAAATTTGGTCATGAAAAGAAAAATTGCCGTAAGTTCGCGAAATGGTTTAAGGACAAAGAATGCTAACCTGATCGGTCAATTTAATAATAACATGTTGCTTGTTATCGGAAAAATTACTGGTTGGATTTTAGACTCAGGTGCTACGTGCCATATTTGTTGTGACGCGAAGTTATTTTCCGAATTGGACTTAAACCATCGCGAAAAAGTCTCTGTGGCGAACGGAAATGAGATCATGTGAATATTCAGTTTGTTAATGAGGCTGGTGTTGCCACAAATGTAACCCTTTGTGATGTTTTGTATGTTTCGTCGAGTGGTGGTGTAATCTCATTTCGGTGAAGCGTTTGGCACAAAAAGGCTTGCATGTTAAGTTTACCGCAAATAAATGTGAAATTTTATTACCACGCGGTGATCAACTCGCATTCGGCAACTTCATCGACGGCTTATATAAGTTAAGTGAAAAACAATCAATTAATTTTATTCAGAATAAAACCAACATGTGTATTAATGATTGGCATCGGGTTCTTGGCATCGCGACACGAATTTGATCAAATAATCAGCTCGTCGACGGTATAAAAATACAAAAATGTTGTTCCACGTGTATCACTGATTGCGATGTGTATGTGAAGGGCAAAATGTCCCGCCTACCATTTCCAAAGGAGGCGACCAATATAGCTACAGAAATTCTCGATCTCGTGCATAGTGATTTAATTGGGCCAATGCAAAACCAAAAGTATGTTCTAACATTCATCGATGATTTTAGCTGCTTCACAAAAATCAGAAACTTTCAATAATGACGCGAAACCGGTTTAATAAAAAATTGAAAGTGCTCAGAACCGATAGCGGTGACGAATATTTGTTGAATGAATTGTAGCAATTTCTCAAATCACATGGCGTTCAAGTCCAACGCATAGCGCCCTACTCGCCACAGCAAAACGGTGTCGCCGAGAGGAAAAACAGATCGCTGGTGGAGATGGCAAGATGTCTTCTGTTTGATGCTGACCTTCCCAACAAATTTTGTGTCGAAGCAATTACTACTGCAAATTCTTTGCAAAACCTTTTACCCTGTAAAAGTATTGATCGTACCCCATTTCAATGTTTTGTTCGCATCCAGTATTTCAATCGAAGAAAATTGGATCCGAAGGCGGAAGAAGCCATTTTTTTCGGTTTTTCCATGGACGCGAAAGCTTATAAATATTACATCATGAGTAAAAACAAAACAGTCATTTCTAGAGACGTTAAATTTAGCGACGACACTAAGTTCAAACGAACATCAAAAAATCCAACAAATATGTGCGGGGAAATTCCGATTGTTCCGTTGACTGATGCACCTGAAGTTTCCGAAGTCGAGCTAATCGATGATGGCGTTGACAACAATGAAGATGCGTGTGAAATTATACCACATCAATCTGACAAACAAGCAAATTTAAAGAAGCAATGTCAAGTTTGAACAAAGATAGATGGGTCGGAGCGATGACGAATGAAATAACCTCGCTTCATGAAAACGACACTTGGGAACTCGTCAAACTGCCAAGCAACCGCACAGCTATTGGCTCTGAATAGGTTTACAAAAATTAATCCGATTAGATAGGTGATGTTTACAAAGCACGACTTGTTGCTCAAGGCTTCAGACAAAAATTCGGAACTGACTACGACGAAGTTTTCGCTCCGGTGGCTCGGAAAAATCTTGTAATCAATCGCAGTATACAGAAATTTACCAATTTATCATCTTGATGCAAAAACAGCTTTTCTAAATGGTTAATTGGATGAAATTTTATTTATATGAATCAACCTCCAGGATTTGTGACTGAAGGCAATGAAGATCAAGTGTGCTTGTTGAAGAAAAGCATCTACGGTTTGAAACAATCTGCTCGAGTGTGGAATCAAAAACTCAATCAGATTTTGACAAGCATGGGAATGAGACAAAGCAGTTTCGACGCTTGTCTATACACATACAAAAATTAGGATCGTTTGTTATATATGATGACATCAGATTCTCAAGCATTCCTTGAACATATAGAAGCAGAAGTCAAAAAGCATTTTGTGATCAACAATTTGGGCATTCGTATCCAGAAAAATGGTTCTTATTATTTAATCGACCAAGAAAAATATATTAATCATATCATTTCAGAATTTGGTTTAAATGATGCAAAGACAAGTCAGACTCCATTGGACGTCGCATATATAAAGGATGACAGCAGCGACTTTCTTCCGGATAATATAGTATAAGATATCGGAAAGCAATCGTATGTCTTCTTTATGTCGCCAATAACACACGTCCGGATATATCAGCATCCGTAACAATATTGCCTTAACGTGTTGCCCAGCCAAGGCAGCGAGACTGGTTCGAAGTGAAGAGAATCATCCGATATCTCAAGGGTACCGCGTCGAATAAATTGAAACTTGTTTATCCCCAAGAAACACAACTTGTTGGGTTTTCTGATGCTGACTGGGGCGAAGATAGGCAAACACGCAGATCGAACTCTGATTTTGTTTTCATTTGTGGTGGTTCAATTAACTGGGCATGTAAAAAGCAAACTTGCGTTGCTCAAACATCAACAGAAGCCGAATTCATCGCTCTCGTTGCATGTGGCTACGCAACATTCTAAGGCATTTCTCTATTCCATTCCTATCGTATGGATTGAGGAGGAGATTTATTAGAAAGTTGATTTAAAAATATAATTTATTATATGTAAATAAAGGAGGAGTGTTAGAAGTGTAATTTCCATATTACTATATATATTCTTTTGTATTGTTTACTTATCATTCACTCTGTAACCTTACTTTCTACATGTACAACACATGTAAAAACTTTTGTATAAAATAAAATAATAATCCTGAATCATCCGAATTATAATTAACTACAATACTTGTTTGTATTCAGATTCCATCAGTTTTAACAGAAACTGCATTTTAGGAACAAGTGAGTACGTTTAAGAACCATAAGCAAGTTTTGAAAATGCATTTAAAAATGTTCGGAAGTAGCTCTCTGCTAACTACTTTTTTTTAGAACAGACCCAGATTAGGCCTACAATTACTTAAAATAGGTTCCCGCCAGAATGAGCGCATTTTAGGAACAACCGGAATATTTATGCTCCCTTATAAATTTGAGCAAATCTGTATGACTTGTCTTGACGTTAGGCATACACAAACTCAAATTAGGTTTCCGCCAATCCATATACCTTAATAGTGGAAGTGAATAAAAGAATGTTAAACCTATCTACTAAATGTTATTTAGATTAGGCCTACACTAAAATAGTTTGGTGTTAGAGTGAGCGCATTTTAGTAACAGCAGACCCATTTTATAAAAATCAATATTCGGCAATAATTAAAATATATTCAAAACAAATCAGTCCTAATTATTGCTTCCCTAGATTTGGACAATCCTATATGATTTTGAAGGAAAATCATCATTAGGCCTAAACTAGCAGAAGCAGAAACATTTTGGAAAAGTCAAAACTCTACAACAGTGAAAATGAATTTATAATTATTCAATCCTTTATAAAAAATATTTAATTGGTTTATTGCACTCTTACTCTTCGTTAAAGCTGCATTCATCATGTGTAGCCAAGTTGAATATTTCTTTATAAAAACAATTTACGATCTAAGATGTTTATTGTATAATGTGCTAAAGTCAAATAATCTCTATATATTTGGAAAGGAACGATTATGATCAGGTAAATTATTAATGGTATAAAACTTGGATAACTCTGAATGTCATGCAAGAAGAACACATCAAGACTAAAATTATGTAATCTAACTTACTGTTTTTATGTTATTGTGCTTAAAATCATCTATGGCGACCCCTTTATTTTAAAATATTAGTTCAATCTGGATAGTTTATTAGTATTATTTTATATTCTTAGAACCAACTTCCAAGACAATCGATTTAAAATTCAATATACTAAAATCTCCACGTTCTTACCATAATAAAACAAAAATTTGCTGGACAACAAAAAAATGTTTTAGTCCTAATCATTGTTAATAGCTTTTTCGACTCGATTTTGTGCTTTTATTGTTATGTTATTTAGTTTATGGCAGTAATTTTCCATTTAATATAATTGAGAAACTAAAATCGATTTTCCAATAAAAAACTAAAATAATAAAATTTATCAGACAAATTGATTTTAATTTTTCCGAATAGTTTATTGAACTATATTTATGTAGCTACGTGTTTAAATATATGTACATATACACAAAACTTAATGTGAATGTACGAACACCAGTTTTTCTAACATAGAATTTCACAATATAAACACAGATATACACACATTTCGTAATTAGCATTACAATCAGTCACCACATCCGGTGTATACCGGAGTTCAGGTTTTTATTTTTTATTTTATACAAAAATGTTCATTATGTTTACTGTATAGCTAGTTTTGTACATAAAATTTACATTATTATATTTTATGCTCATCAATACACACTTCATATAATTACACAACATAAAATTAATTTAAAATTTATTAAAAATGTTTAGAAAATATTTATTACAACATGATTAAAATATTATTAATATTTAGTTTTATGATAAATAATAATTTATTAGCACAAATATGTACGAATATAGCTATGTATGTTGTATCTATGTATAATGGTGTAGCAAAATTGAAAAAGCCAAATATTTATAATTAAATTCTCTGTAATTATATGAAATATTTGCAAAATACAAAATTACATAACATTAGTTTAATTATGGTATTCTTAGGTATATATATCTGTACATACTCTTGAGTTTAAATTATGTTTAACTTTAATTTTTAACTCCCCAAGTAGCACCAAATAACTTTATAATTTTATAACCCATTTCCGACGTCGGTACAATGTCACAAATTTCTATAAATTCACTTGTTTGACATCGAACTAACAATTTTTATTTTTTCGTAGGCACGTCCACGATGCGACGTTATATGTTAGCAGCCACCAGAGCGTTTTTTTATATCTACTTGACAACTTTTTTTTGACTATTTTTAACTATTGACCGACTAATATGTATTTTATAACCGTGTACCGATTATTAAGTTATGTTGTCGTAATATGTGGTATTTAATGACTACCTAGCAACTTTTTTGTCGTATAAAAACCAATATCCAACCTAAATATTTTGTTGTTACCTGCACGACCACAAGATAACATTTTTTACATATGCATACAATTTAGTGAAATAATTGACAAAAAAGATATTTTGTGACCGACATTATTACATCATCGGCAAACAACCTTGTGCCATGTCAATGTCAATTTTTATATAAATAATTTAATATAAAAAAGGTTTTCTGACTTCAACTTCTTTTATCTGCCAAAATAGGTCAATCATAATTTTTGTTATACTAAGGATTTAATTAATGAATAATTATCAACAGTTATATTTAATTAAAATTGAATTGTATTAATGTTTTACGTTTTTGAAGTTTTAATTATGTAGTTTATAATTCGCGAATGTATCTTAAAAAACCAAATACATTTGTATCCATACAGTCTCCTTTGTCTTTTTCAGGGAATTTTGAATTAACTATCTCATTCGTTAAGTTTTTTTTTGTCGTTAAGGAATTTTTGGTGAATGCACAACGCTTTTCGATATAACTTATTATGTGTGCAAATATCTTTACAGTTGAATTCTTGAAAATTTGGTAATAAAATTAAATAAATCGTCGGGAGAATGACTAAAATAATTTGCAGATAACTTTTTTGGAAATAAAATAACAAAATTGTAATTTTTGAGTCGAATTTATTATAAGTTGGTTCTTAATCTAACTTTTTAGTGGTTTAGATATATTTTAATACATAATATGAAGTTCGCCATTTTTAATTACACATGCATATAAAAATTTTTATTTTTTGAAAATAAAATTCTGATTTTCATACTTCTCATGACTAAATATTATTGTAATATCATTATTTTAATGGTGGGGATTATTTCAATACGGTTTAAATTGGTTTTACAAAATTTTAGTCAACCTAAAATAAAAATATTTTTGAAATAACAGAAATATATTTTTAAAAAAGACGAATTTATAAGGCGCATGAGTTTTTAGTTCACTGATAGGTGCACATTTACGATAAAACTTGCTTTGTTTATAAAAATATGTCGTATCCTGCCAGATTTTTGGGTTACCATTATTACAGGGAATGTGAATACCATATTACCTTTACAATTATTTTATGAAGTAAATTTTCATAAAGTCGTAAATAATGAAATAGATGATAAAGGAAACAGGCAAATAATTATTATATTTATAAGATAAAAGAAGACAACATCAGTATTTATATATTTTATAAAAAATAGTTGTCCTGTCTGCTAAAATATAAACAAAATAGTGGTCAATATATCTATTTCCTGACTTATATTCTATGGTCAATTGGCAAGCTGGATAATAGTTATTACGACGTTGTTACAACCCAAAATGTATTCCCCAATAACGTCGTATCTCAGTTTTCATACCATTGTCACAACGTTGGCTAGCCGACCAGTAGTCATTTAGCCAACCAAAGTACAACGTTATCCCAACCCACTCGTGCTACTTGGGTCAGTTATGTAAAATTATGTTTTACTGCAAATATAAAATCAATTTATATAAGTTTTTCATTTCGGAAACGATGCAAAGGAAATGATGCACTACCCAAAATATAACTCTTAGAAATTTATGCAGGCCTTATTCTGCCGTTCAGCTAGTTTACGAAAATCAGGAAATTTCTAAATAGACACATATTGTTTGCTAATTCCCACTTAAACTAATTTCAAATTCATTAGGTGTCTCTTGAAAAAACCAAACTCTAATTGAAAATATAAAGGGCTGAAACCTCTGGAGGTGATCAGAACTTCGGTACTGAAACTTAACTGAAAAGAATCAAATCATATCAATTCCTAACTAAAATCTTTACTAAATCTGCAACACAATCCTAAACGCAATCACTAAATTAACCGCCAACCCAACCCTGAACTAAATCACCAAATCAACCTCAAATCGACCCCCAAATGATTCCCTCTGTCTTAACCACAATGTCAGCTAACTAAACATTAACTCAATTGCTATTTTACTAAACTTGAATCAAATCTGAACCCTCCATTGAACTCCACACTTAACGGTCAACTCAATTGTATTAACTTAATTAACGTGAACTCAATCTAGCCTCTCACTAAATCCTTAACTTGACCCTAAATTAAACTCTTAAACCGAACCACCCCAAATAAATTACCAACTGCATCCCATCGCTCCAACCCAACTCAATACTCCCCTACCCAACTAGACAACTTAACCCTCAAAAACTAGATGCGTACATGAGTTCAACTCAGAACAAGTCAAGCGAACTTAAGACTCAAATCTCAATTCAACTTATTTCATCATACCATTCTACCATTATATGCCACTATGCCACTATACCGCCAAACCACCGTACCATTATACCATTACCATTGCCATCGCCATCGCGAGTAGATTTGTTTAAGTATCGTTCGTACATACATAAATGCATACAAGCACTTGCTTTTATTTATATAGATTTTTCAACTGTTCACTAAACCCTAATCCAACCCAAACTTAATTCCAGCTCAGCCTCAAATCAACCCGCTTATGGAACCCAACTCAACCCTCAACTTAACCGCAAACTCAATCCTCACGCCAGCATATAAGAAAAGTTGGTCAATTACTTTATATTCTAATCCTAATTCAAATCAACCCGCAAATTGACCCCTAACTTAACCTTCAAGTCAATCTGAAATTCAGTATCCAACTCAATATTTAAACCAACATGTACAAAAATAAAATGGGTAAATATTTATAAACGAGCTGATTTTGGGTCAAATCGTATGGTAGGTACCCCACCCCTATGACACACAGTTTCTGCAAACTTTTCAATTCTCCGCCTTGACCATAGAAACAGATTAACAAAAAAAAAAATCCAAATCGAACAAGACGTTCTCCAGATATCATTGATACATACATCCAGACATCCAAACGTCCAGGCAGGGACAGATTTTTTGTTTTTTAGACTCAGGGGCTTCCAAAATGTAAGGAAAAGTGGTTTACTAAATGTTTACTCATTTTTGATTGGATTTCAATATTTTGGTCTTTTTAGACCAAAGTAATATTAGGATTTTCTGGATAATAAGCCGATAGTTATTTTTAATTAAATTATGAAATATCAATTTTTTAGATTTTCCATGGTTTTGAGGCTTATTCGAGATTGGTTTCGGCTTAAGAGTTACGAAACAGATAGTATTAAAGATTTTTCGAAATTATTAAAGATTTTGTGAGAATAGATTTTCAATATTAGATAGAAAAATATAGATTCCTAATGTTAGGAGAAGGAGAAAAATTATTCAAGGATTTTGATAATAACCATCATAAGAAAATACACTAATACAACAAAAATATGTGACGGCCTACGTCGTGTACAAATACAAAATTCTCATTACTAAATTCTTATTTTGCAACCAAAATCTATATCCTGGGCGTTTTTTTCGAAAAAAACGAAAATTTTCCAAAAAATATTATTTTAAAGTGCCCTTTCGAATAAAACGCCCAGGCATTGTAATTGAAATTTCCAAATTTTGTAGGTGAATGCTCATAGTACGGTCAAATTCCATAAAGAGAATTGCCATTAATGAAATCTAATAATTTGGTGAAATCGATAAGTCGGATTTCGATCAAATGAAATTCGATAAATTGAAATCCAATAGACTGGAGAATTCGGCCGGTTGGATCCAAAACAAAAACTTTGCGCAAAATAACGGAAAAAAAGTGATTATATTGTAATTTGCAAGCCAAATACGATAATCTCAAAGCCCGCTAAGCATTAAACCAAATCACCCTGTATTTTATAGAGCCATAATCAAAAAATCTGAGCTTTTATACCGAAATTAGAAACGAGGAAAAAACGAAACTTTTCATAGTAAAACACGCAAAACATATAGGAAATCACTTTTTTCCTAAGACAAATTTTTAAATGAAAACGTTACAAATTTTTAATTATGATTTCTGAAATACTTTCATAAATGTTTGAATTTCAACATATGAATATCGTTTAAGTAAATCGTTTTCATTTTCTTGTAATATTTGATTTATTTAAACCAAAATATTAAAAAAAATTCATAACAAGAGCATTCTGGTCAAATTGAAATAAAAGCTTACTACGATTCGTTTAGTCATTAAGTCAATAAACATTACATAGATGGCAGTTTTGTTTGATAAGATTGGTTTTAAAAGTTTTTCCGTATAACTCAAACTATTCACTGTGTTGTAATTCACTTTATAAATAAAACTCAAACTCTTATCGATCGCAATGATAAACATCATAATTAGAAGATTTATTGGGTTTATATACAATTTTTCAATTACGAATTTTCTGACCAGATGTCAAGAAACGCCTAAATTTTATTGATGATAATATAAATTCAAACTTGCGCATATAAAATGATCTATAGTACAATTGATTTATTTATATTATGCCATCAATAATACAAAAGGATTAAAATATAATTATGGCATTTGTACGTTTTCAAAGGGTCAATTATATAAAGTAAAAAATGTAGTAGTTGTTTTTGTTTTGATTGTGTGATGCACACAGACAATAATGAATACAACACAGCATTCATCTTGAATTAAATAATGAATGCTGATCTAACTCAACATATCCCATTGAAAGGAAGACCACATTCAAATTTTTAATTTTATCAAATACAAAACGAAAACAAAAAGCTGCTACTTTATTTCTTGCCATCCCTGCGCATCAAGGACTAATTCTAGGCGGCTTTGAGGAGTTTGTTATATCAGTATTTTTGTGACTGGGAGATGTTTTCAAAGAAATACTAACATTTATTCAAAAATCAAGGAAGATTTTCTAATTTCTCAAATCATTGAACATTCACAATATTTTAATTCAAAAGCTTAAATACAAACTATTTCTGGAATGTTGTAAGTTCAATTGAAAAATTTGTGAAAATTTAATCATTCAAAAAAGAAATTAAAGTTAAAATCAAGGACGCTTTTTAATTTTCTGAAAGCTTACCCGTTTAATTTAAATAAAATTTTAACAGTTTGGAGGAAATAAAATCTAATTAAAATGTGAAAAGCTCACATTCAAAGTGCTCTTACATGTTGAACAGTTAAACTTCAAAAACATGTGAATTGGGTAAAAAGAAATTCAATTTTTTTTCCAAAGAATACTAAAAATCTAATTTAAGCCACCAAAGAAGCTTTTTACATTTGTTAAAGCACCTTTAAAAGGTTTTAAGGCTACCAAGGCGCTATATAGACGTTGCAAGTTATTCTTTAAAAAATCACTCTTGGAATCACTCAAAGGAGAAATTAAAATTGAAAGAAGCTTCTAAATTATCTTAAAAGGTTAAATTCAGACCAAATTTGTAATTTTTACAAACTTTATGTGGGCAATAAAAAACAAATAATTTTTTGCAACTGAAAAGCTTACATACCATATAAAATGTTGAAAACTTGTGAATTGAATTCCTAAGATAAAAAAATAATTTAAAAAAATAGACAAGCAATTTTATTTTTAAAAAGATTATTAATTTTATGATACTGACGAGCAAAATCGACATAACAAACTTTACTGATAATTTAACATTAAAAAATGCAACAGATGGAGTTTCCAGCTGCGACAACACTGGTCACGGATAAAAATTCATTAATGACGTTTATAACAAATAAATGTAGTGAGTAGCGCAATTTTAAGCAGTTTTGAACGAAAGTCAAGTTTCTTAAGAATTTTACAGAGAACTTTTAGAAATTATATTTAATTCAATTAGAATACCCTATTTATATTTACTATTGCTAGAAATATAAATCCAGTTCACCCCACTAAACACTGGCAATTATTTCTGAAATACGTATTTATTGTTTCAAAAATCCTTCCGAATTGTAATACAAACAAGTAAAATAAAAATGTAAAACACAAAATTTCTCTATAATTTAAAAATAAAATAATAATTTGTATTTAAATTAAAGTGATTAAATTTCGATTGCTTATTTATCTTAATTTAACAAGAATTTTTTGCTAATATAAAAACAAAAAAAAAAATCCAATATTTTTTTTTTTTTTGTTTATAATTCAGAATTTCAGAATAAAAAAAAAATGTTTTCATTTTCTTATAAATAATTCATTATTATTATTTGTAACATAAAATAAAATGAAAAAGAAAAAAATAAGAAAATGTTTATTTTATTTTAAATTGTTCGAACTTTTATTTTTTATTTTTTTTGTGTATATGTAGACACAGAAAAGTTATCTTTTAGTATTCGACAAGCATAAACAATATTGAGCTTTTTTTTGTTATTGTGCTTCCTACTTGCTCATAAGTTGTGTATTGCCGTCTGTGTGTGCTAATGCTTTTTTACATAGAATACGATATTTTTTATTTTATTTTTTGTTTTGTTATTTATTTATTTATTATTTGTAATAATAACGAAATATAAAAAACAAAATACTGTTGCTTATATATTTACGAACAATAAAATAATTTATCGAACAACTAAAATCTAAGGCAAGGAAAATTACACTAGTTTTCTATTTTCTTGTTTTGTACAAACTGTATTCTAGTTTTTGCAATTAGTAAATGGAAAAATAACAATGCATTTAGAGATTTAATCACTTAAAATTTATATATCTATAAACAATGTTTTTTTATCAATCAATTATTTTATGTTTTTCCAAATGATTGTCAACACAAATACCCAGCTACGCTAAATTGATTGTGTTTTAAAATGAGATGGGAGGGTGATATAATTAATAAAAATATAGAAGAATCATTAAAACAAGCTCGTCTAGCTCGAGACTAACGCTTTTTCTTATATAGTCACTCAAAATAAATAAAAAAAAAAGTTCAGCCTGCATGGACACGAGTAAATACCAGGTGTGTACAAAATACTTATAGATTTTCCACATCAATCTGGCTTAGGACGGTGTAATATGTACATATAGCTATAAATCCGTATTTATCCAGTTTCAACTAAAATCGTAATGAAAAACTGTCAAAAAATGTCTCTTTATGTTATCTATTTGTCCCAAAATTCCCAGAACATTTAAACATGAATATCATATCTATTGTATATAGAAAAATAAAAAATAATAAAAAATCGCCATAAATTGTCATTTACGTTTTAACAATAAAATGAAAGCAAGAGACGCGCAAAGAAAAGTGCACATCACTCACCGCCCGCCGCAAAATGAAATTGTATAGCGCAAACCTGCTGTAGAAAAATTTGTTGATAGACATAATACTATGTATTAAATTTTCGGGCTCATACCATTCTAATTTATTATTATCAAATTTAGTAGAAAACATTATTCGAACACGACAAATTTAGTGTAGATTGTCACGAGATTATCATCAACAAAACAAAAAAAGAAAAAAAATAATATTTCGACTTTTATTTTTCCTAAGCTATCCTCTATCTATCTATTATACAAAATCTATATTTTTCTATGTCAATGATGACATAGACATGACCTTAATGTGATAAAATTAAAAAGAATATTTAGATATAAATAAAAAACTGGATAATAAATTTTATCAAATTTTTTTTTGCAATACTCTTATCATTATTATTAATATTTTTTTTTTTTTTTTTACTATCCAAATTGAATAAAAATTGATTTTCATTTTCAAATTTTATGTTTTCCAATCTACGAGTAGCTACATGTACTATAGGAGATGGCTGTTGAGCGTGTGAGGAAATCGAATTAAAATATTTTGATCAGCTTCGATTTTTTTTTTTACAATATGCATGACTGATTATTAGACTGTCGACATTTTCATTTTTTTTTTTTTTTTAATAATTCAATTTTATTTTTTATGTTTATCTGATTTAATGATTTGAAATCTGATGTTTTAGTAAAACATTTTAATGTTGAAACTGTCAGAATTTATTTTTTATTAGTTGGTGTTTTAAAGTTATATTTTTATGTTATGTCTGCGTGCAAACAATTTCTATATATGTCGAATTTATGTTGATTTTATGGACTGCAACTCTACTGTACCGAGTCTGTTTATTCATTTTAGTCCAACAGCAATTACAGTACTGATGACAATAATAATCGAATTTTGATATGTCGATTGAATTTTTGGGAGATCAAATATCTTCAATGTGCTTAAAAAAACGATAAATCGAAGGACATGTTTCTTCCGGATTTGAAGAGGGAAAAATAAAAATTGGATATATATACATATATGAAAATTCCTATAGGAAAAATTCAGAGTACTAAATTAGCTGTTCAGTCGCGATTGCTTGATGAGATGACTGAAAAAATAATAATTTTTTGAAATCCTCCTCAAATCGAAAGTGAATTGCAGAACTCTTAATAATATCACTTATTCGTAAAAATATTTATCTATCTGGAAAATACCAGAATAATTAAAGTTTCTAATAGTTTAAAAAGACTGTTAAGCATAACCAAATACTTTTCGGAGTAAGACAATTTTCCACGCTTCATGAAGGAATACAAGGTAGATTAAATCTTTGTCAAATCTACCACCACCAAGATACATCATTCAGCGATCTTCTTCATGTTTTACGAAATTGAATAACTTCTCGAAATTGAATAATTTTGAGGTCCTCATCTGAGTCGGAAACATTCATTTATGGGTATCTGTCGGGCTTACTACTATTTACAAATCAATTGTTAAGTTTCTACATACAATATGAGATGCCAATGAATTTGGGTAAAAATCGGCCGACCAAATGTATGTTAGTTTATCTTAGTATCCTGAAGGACAAGTTATTAAAATGTTTTTAGTTTAATTTACAATAAAATTGGTTTTACTTTGTCAAAATTCTAACCAGAAACATCGATTTAACATACTATTTGGCATTTGAAATGTACTATAAAATATAAACACGATAAAAAAATATAGACCTAATATAATAGATCATGCACTTTTCTTTCACTGAATGTTTGTAAACGTTTTCTCACTAAAAGTTCATTTAAAAAAAAAAAAAAATTAGCCGAACCCCGAAACCATTTACTGCAAGTTTGCAGCAATATTTGTTAGTAGGTAGTGTTGTCTCCAATACGTTACTAAATGATTGCACTTAATGTTCACGGAAACCTAACCTAAGTCATTAGAAACGTTGTTTACATTCTGCCTCTGGAGCGCTTTAATCCTAAAAACAAAATCCCGAAAAAAAAATCCCGAAAAGTAATATCCCGAAATTCCCGAAAAATATTTAAAAATACAGTTTTCAACAGCGCTTTGGAACCAGCTGTTTTAAATATTCTTCAGTTTTTTCGAGATGCATTCCATCAATAGTTACAGCCACCCTTAAATGATTTACAAGTCATAAAAGAAAATGAAATATAATCTTGAAAATATTAAATATGCCGAGATTCGGGGCAAAGAGACTTTTAATTTTAGACATTTTGTACAATTTGATTTTTATAAAATGACAATCCCGCTATCTTCTGCAATTGCAACACCGGGTGATCAACAAGGAAAACCCCAATTCTCTCTATTCATGATTTTCTCTTCTTCGTGGGTTTAATCATTGTGAGTATTGTAATATACATGTAGTTAAATCATTCTGGGCCTTTGTTATCGTGGGCTTTAACGTGTTACCTATTCGCATTTTGATCCGTGATATTTTTGTTATTTAAAATGGTCACCTTCATTATAGTCAACAATGTAATATTTGGGGTAATTATCGCGCCAAGGTTTCACGTGATCTGTGCTTTTAGGCTCACCACTCTATTATAAGTATACATTTATTCTTTTCCTGTACCTCTTGAATTTTTTTTCTAGCATCCATACTCATGCCTCTATAACTACTACGATTTGTCGATCTTCTGAGATTTTCTTCTTTACCCCATACATGATCTCAAATGGTGTAGTTTCAATGCATCTTCGCCAAGAAGCGTGCAAGTATCTCTGTAAGCGATACAAGAGTCTACACCAATTTTCTGGAGTATTAATGGACAATTTTGTCAACGATGGAATAAAAATTCGGTTTATTCGTTCAACTTGACCTCCAGGAATGACTGTCAAAATGAGTGAAAGCTAAATCCAGTTATCGACACAGTATTGAGTAAACTATTTTGAAGTGAACTTCGCACATCTGTTAGCGATTATGTATTCGGGTTGCAAAAATTGACTTTCTGTATGTTCAATTTTCTAATCGTCTCAGCAGATATAAACGACCTCGTGGGGTACAGCCACATGTACTTGGAAAAATCAGCTACAACTATATAAAAAATTTGTATTATTTGGGCGAATTGCACAAAGGATCGGCATGGTCGATCTGATACGTCATTAGCATTGAATCGCTTCCACCATGTTTTTGATTACGAAGTAGCTCTCGTCGTAAATATTTTTATCGAATTTTTGCTGCATTCTTTTCAGGACAGCCAACAATTTTCTGCCTTCGACGGCTTCTGAACAAAACACCCTTTTTCAAAAAAAACTTCTCGTATGGACCGTAATCGAATAGTTTGAGGATCACATACAAATACTCCTTTATAAGAACTAGTTCCGAATAGTCATGATAACATGGTTTCGGCTAAGAGCCTCAACGTGTCGCATCTTTGTACGTGGCCGATGATCTAGCCTGTACTGATTATCTTAAAATATCTGAACCCACCCTCAATCGTCGGAACGATTTCCTTTTAATGCATTGCCATTTTGTAGGTGGCGCAGTCGGTTATGATTTTGAACTCAATCCCCAACAGATAGACCCTCAGTTTTTTAATACTGCTATTAACGCAAACATTTGTAGTTCGTACCTACATTAATTTGCTTGGACGGGTGTAGTATTTTTATTGTAAAAGTAAACCGGAGGAAACTGGTTGTCTACTTAACTCTTTTGCATCAGGATCGCCCCAAATCCAATTTTGGATGTGCAGTGTGGAGCTCGGTCTTTCTGTCTGGCCTAAAAATATTTAAAATAGGTTTATCGTTTAAAATTATTTTCAATTTTCCGCGAACTCTAATTTCATGTTTTTCTTGAGTAGGTCTGTTTTCGGTTTCGCCACGATCCAATAGTCCTTGTTGAATTTAAGGAAATATATCATCAGTCTCAAAAACCTCTGCACTTGTCTAATTGTTCGACACTGGAAATTATGGTACTGCTACACTATTGCTCTTCGATGGTACCACAGTTTTTTCCTTGATAAAATGTCCCAAGTGCTCAATGCGAAAGAAATTGACACTTTCCCCTCTTAAGCTTTAGTTTATATTCTCCTGCAACTTGCAATACCATTTTAAGCTTCTCGATCCCTTTTTCTTTTGTCCGTGATGAAATTATAATGTCGTTTATTTAGAATTTGATTAATTCTTTAAACATAAAGTGGATGAGCCGTTCCACAATCCGAATGATTCTCTGTTGAATTCGTACTGACCGATGGGTATTACAAAGGCCATTGACTGTACTTCTCGACTGAAACGTGATAAAAAATCTTTTCCAATTCGAGCATAGTATAAAGACCAACGCGTATCTATTTATAACAATCTCCTTGTTCAACTTACGATAATCGATGCAAATACGGTTGGTATTATCTTTTTATCGACTAGGATGGCCGGACTCACGAATTCTGATGAACTATAGGCACTACAATCCCATTTTCTAACTACTTCGCTATTTGTCTATTCACATCTTGTTTTCGAAGGGCGTTAATCGCCTCTAGTGTTGCTATATTGTACTTCATTTGTACTGGACTCTTCCTTGTCTTTTTGGAACACCCAATATTGAGCTCTATTTTACTTAATTTTTCATTATATTTCGTTACTTTACCATTGATAACATCCACTTACTTTTTTTCTTGGTGTCACCTACTCCAGCAAGAGAGTCCTTTTTCTACTTTGTCCGTCTTCACCACTTCTAATTCGTTCAGTTGATCCTCTCAATTGATCAATGTCATATCGCTCGCCTATTTACTAGAATTAATTTTTGATTAACCTTTGTGTTATTATTATGCACTATTTTGATTTCCTTTATTTGGTACTTTGGTTTCTTCGGTTTCGGACATTTATTTGCTGTGTGACCATTAGGGTGAAGCGATTTTTTCATAATTAATCAATAACCTGTAGTCTAAGATAGTATTCATTTAAAATTTCAGATTTTTAATTCACTATCTTAAGGTGGCGCATCCGATTCGAAGTTTTAAAAATAGATAAAATTTTTGTTTTTCAAAAAGAGCTTTATTTAAGAAGAATGATTTACTGTATTTATGTTAAATATTACTAATATGACTAATAAATATGTATAACACGTATCACAAATAAATAATGTTTTAATAACCTACATCACTTTCCTGTTGATGGAAATACTGTAATTTGGTGTTGAAATGTGGTATGTCTTGTCTGGCTTTAATCCTGACTTGAATGAAATCATCTCTAGCTTAGCTCAGATAATGAATACTCTGTTACAAGTTTGACGCACCTTTCAAATGCCTGAATAATTTTTTGTTCTCCTCCCTGAGATACTCACATGAGACACTTCGAATCAATCGAAATATTATCTATGAAAAAATTTAAATTTATAGAATTTCATGTTATTATGTTATTCATTCTGTCATAAAGCAGAATTTTGTTCGTTTCGATTCGACCGTCTGTAGAATTACCCGATCTATTGAATTTTAAAGCGTGCAGTGTTTGTGTTGATGTTTGTGGATCATTTTTCATATTTTTTTTAAATAAGTTGAACCAGTTATAAAGGCTATTTCATCTGTCAGTAATTAAAATATGCATTGCCTTATACACAGTTGAAAATTTGCCTGATAAACGATGCTTTTAGCATCGCATATTCACCTAACTTAAATTTGCATCACTTTATGATACAAGCTGTGCTTCGAAATTTGTTTCAATATTATTTGCTTTGAAAACGGATTTTATGCAGAAATTGTATCTAATAAAATAAAATTACTAATCAGATTGAAAAAGCCATTTTGATTCAAGTATATCAAACATAATTGCTACACTATTGGTAACTGAATGGCAATCAGCGCTGTTTTTTATTAAGGTGCAATTGCATCAAATTAAGTTACTTTATGTATCAGAAATTCTTTAATTAAAAATAAAAATTTTGATATCATCTAAAAAGAAATTTTATTTTATCTGATTAGATACACATATTTGAAGTAACAAAAATTACTAAAGATTGATAAAAAGCTTCTAGAAAATCCTCGACGAAGGCATAGATTATGATTAATTTTTGCTACTTTTGTTTTGTTCCTTTAATGTTATGCAAATAAGCATTAACGGTGGTATGCTTCTAGCTGTCACGATTAATTTCACTAGTTGATTGCAGCTAAACTTTCAATATAATAACATTTTTAGTTTCTGGTTGTAATTTAACCTTAATTATTTTCTATCGCTTTACAAAGCAGTGTGAGAAAGATACAAGTATTTATTGAAAAACAATAACAAGTATTACATTTTTTCATTTAAATTAACGTTTTGTGTTGACTTAATTATGAATAAAACAGTTGAAGTCCAGCTTTCCGGTGATGTTTTAAAATTCTAAAAATTGTCTTGGTCATTTTGACAACTGGCCTCTTTTTATGTTTTCCTCATGAGTAGAGTCCGCCCAGATTTTTAATTCCGTAGCAAAATACAATATAAACGATTAAAATTCCAGGGTTTCGACATATGTATTGATGGAAAGGAGCTTTAGTTTAATAACGCATTTCTTAGTAACAGTAATGTTGTGATGTCATTATTGTGATTTTTTATTAAATTATACTAAATAAGTGGAGTAATTACATTTAAAAGAAATTTTAAAAACGTTCAATAAAATGGTAAAGGATTTAGTTGTGTAATACGTTATAGCAGTGTAGTCTAATATAAATAATTCGCTTTATTTTAGGATCACGAGTGTACTTTAAATAGTGATTTAGAATCAAACGGTATTGGCGAGCCGTTTGTTTTAGAATCAAATGGTTTAGAAATACTATTATGCCGGACGGTATTAACTGTTTCGTATTTGAAATTCCGTATGTTGAAGCTTCACAAAATGTGGTCTTACATGAAGTTGCCGAATTTATAGTAATTGACGGACTAGTAGACAGCGTGACAGAACAATTTGAAAATATTGTCAATGTTAGCAGCAACATCGAACCGGATTTCACACCTCTTGTTGAAGAAACAGACGATAGTGATAATCAAGAAAATGTTTGAACTCTGCCGGGAAACTGGTTACCAAGAAGGAAGTGGCAAATAAAAAGGATTGTTGAAAGGATTGTAAATTAAAGTATAGCACTAAACTTAATGAAAATGGTCGAAACAAAATTTTTCTTAGCTATTATAAGTTAGACCAGGACCGAAAGTATGATTTTTTAATCAAATATACTAAAAAATCGGAAATAGCCAGAAAAACCAAAATACAAAAAACTAAACAGCAATATAGTTTCAAATATTTTTTTGAAGTTAAGGACCAATTTATTCAAGTATGTAAGCAATATTTTCTCGTTACGCTTTCTATCAGCCAAACTCCAATTTACACGGCACATTCAAAGAAAAAATTAACTGGTATTGTAGAATCATCGAAAAGAGGGACACACAATAAAAATCGAATTTCATATGACGACAAAGCATTCATTATTAAACATATTTCATCGTTCCTAATAGTGGAATCACATTGTCGCCGATTTTTAACGAGCAAGCAATAGTTTGATTCAAACCTGAATATCAGTAAAATGTACGATTTATATAAAATTAAATGTGAAGAGGAGAATATAACTACACAGAAACCCAGCTATTATCGAAACATTTTCTGTATTAAATTTAATTTTGATTTTCAAGCTGCGTACATGCTATACTTTTCTGGTGAAGAAATGTACACCACGAAGTTAGCTGTATGAGTTGAATTATTTCTAAGTAGAAAAAAAAGTTCACCCAGTGTAACCAATTTTAACTAAAAATTTTACTATTTTGCTAACTTCGTGGTGTACATTTATTCACCAGAATTGGATCATGTACGCACCTTCACAATCCACGATCAGACTGCTGTGCAACATGTGAAATTTACACTGTTGCAAAGAGAAATAATAAATTGACCACATAAATACAATCTACTTTAGACCAAGACAACAAAATTAAGCAGCTTATGTACGAAACTAGGAAGTTGGACAAAGGGACGGGCATTCTAATTTTATGTTTTGATTTACAAAATGTGTTAACAGTCCCAAGAACTGAAGTATTTCAAAGACTTCGCTGAATTTTCGGAAGCAAATTATAATTTCAAGGACGTACCGTTTAGTACACTCAAAATGATTCGGTTTACACAAGAAAAATGTACAATTCAGTATAGCACCGGTACGATATTTTGAATTTAACCAGAATGAACGTCCAAAAAAATGTTAGGAGAACAAACACTATAACTGCGACTCATGGATTATCTGAAGTAAAGATAGAAAGCCGAGTTAACCCAAAAAAGCTCACGATTTGCAGCTAATGTTTAATTTTATGAGTGAAGAAGATAAAGCTTTTTACCGTGTAATATTCAAGCTTGGTAAGAATATTTTTAAAAAGTTAATTAATATAAGTATTTAAGTTAATCATATTTTTGTTTTTTCAGATAAACCACAGAGAGATGCTTTATGTGAAGACGCTTTAGAAAATGAGCCAACAAACAAAATTGCAATGTCCACAGTTACATCAAATACTATTCAATCTACAAAGTTAGCATCTCCACGGAATTCAACAAGAGGGGCCAAAAGAAATTCTCAATTTCAAACACCGAAGAGCAGAAAAATTAGGAAAATAGTGCCTAAAACCGCTTAATCAAAGTTCCTATTAAAAATAGTTGAAATGAATAACTTTTTAATTTTTATTTTATTGTACCTTGCTTTGTGATATAAAAAGTGAAATCAACTTACTAATAAGATTTAATTATAATTATATTTGATTTTTGTTAAAAACAATTTTATGAATTTGAAACAAATATATTTTTTACAAATAATTTTCTGTAGAGTAGTAACTACACACATACAATTTTCTTACCTAAAAAAATTACTCGTTTTTAGAGCCATATAAAAAATAATTATTGTGGTATGGCTACGGACCATTTTTTGTGTCTATGCCTAGTCCTAGTGGACCGCCACCCAAACCTAACCTAACCTAGAGCCATATAATAGTAGTCATAATTTCAAATACATTTTTTTTTTAAATTTAACAGTTTTTTAAACTATTTTCTGTTTGAATATAGCAACTCCATTTCAATAAAATTTAGTTTAATGGGTGTTTTTGATTTTCAGAAAAAATAAAGTAATAAAATCACATTTCGAACTTTCAAACTCTGTTTTCTCGATTTTTTCCCATGTGCAGTTAGTACATTATGGAATTGAGGCGACGATCGTTTACATTTGAAAATTTTAAAAAGAAGCAAGCGCCAATATCAATATTTTCTCCTTTAGGCCAATTCAAAAAATTTAGAAATTATAGAATTTACAGGGTTTTTAAAAATTTGTAGAATTATTAGAATTTACCGAATTCATCGAACTTAGAAAACTAGCAGAATTTGTAAGATTTATAGAATTTATAAAATTTATGGAATTTATAGTGTTTCAAGACGATTAAAAATTTTTTAAATTCATAGAATTTGTCATGTGTACTGTACAGAATTTTTAGGATGGATAGAATTGAAATAACTTACTAATTTTTAGGCTTTATATAACTAATAAAATTAATAGAATTTACCAAAGTTATTGAATTTATTGAAATTTTAGATTATAAAAAATCAAATTAGAGTTTATGAAATTTATAAAACTGACATACTCGTACTTCAAAAAATTTGTAGAACCCATAGAATATTTTAAATATACAGAATTCATTAAATTTATAGATTTCGTAGAATTGATAGGATGGATTTGTAGAATTTAAAGAACTTACTGAAGTTTTGGATTTTGTTTACAATATAAAATTTTCTTTTATTAAATTTAAAGAAATTACAATATTCATAAAACTTGTAGCATTCGAAAAATTTTATGTTGTTTATAAAATTTATAAAATTTATGGAATTTTTAGAATAAGTAAAATTTGAGTTTGTAGAATTTACCTACACAAAAGATAGACTTGAAACAATAATTTATAGAATTCAAAGAATCTACAAACTTAAAGTTTATTTTATTCATACAATTTATAGAATTTATAATTTTTTTATTAATTGTAGAATTTACAGAATTTCTAACATTTTAATTATAAAAATTAACAAATTTACAGGATTTACAGAATTTAGAAAACTTATTGAATATTGACACGAATATTTTTAATTTGTTGAGCTAGCCAAATACAATATAAACTTTGCAGTGAAATTTAAAGCTCTTTTGTTAGTAAAATAAAATTAAATTTGAAATATTTTAAATCATACAATACCATAATATGTTTTAAAGTATGTACAAATAAATTAAGAAAGATTGGCGCTATTAAATAAAAATGTTTACCTAAATAAAAACAATTTAACCAATTTATTTTATACCAAATTAATTTGGAATTATGAAATTGTGTTAACTCATTTGTTAAGTCACAATCAAATACTTATTTGTTTATTTCTGCATTTAGTATAGTGAAAAAGATCATGAGTTCCTCTCCAGGATTGCTTCGGCTCCAATATATGGGTTTTAATTGCATCAGAAATTTTGGTATAATACATGCATCCAGGTCGTGTTGTCCATAATTTCGAATCTGACTAGATCCACTAAATATATGATTAAATTACATATAATAAAAAAAATGATGTAAATACTTAAAAATCAGCTGATTAAATCAGATAACTTCTTTTATAATATTTTGCAATATGCAGCTTGCTGAGACAATTTTATTACGCCTCTTCATGTCACTAATACCTAAAATTATAATTTTCTAAATTTCCCTTTTAATATTAAAAACAATCTCTCTATAAAAACCCGTGCCAATATAAACACCCGTGCCAATGATAGTTTGATATTAAAATTAGTTTGGGCTGTTATTAAGTTTCCATTATATCTTCATAAGCTGTTAGCAAATTAGGAAAAAAAGGTAAGCACAACCATAATCTGCAGGAACGTCAGGTGATAATATTACATTATCTATTGCAGTAATCATCACCAAAATCACATTAATTTATGATGTTTTATATTATTCAAGTAAATACCTTGAAATCCGTTTTGGTTCTAATAATAATTTGAATTTCCAAGTAGTTGGTTTAAGTAACGTCATGTTCCCTTAGAAATGTTGAAACGATCTGTCCCTTCACTAAAAATTGTTGACAGTAATTTCTACAAATAGTAATAATTTAATTTTATGTCTATTTACATATAACTGGCTCTTACCATAAGTTGACTCATTCTAAAATGATCTAGAAATTTATCTGACGAGTACGACGGTTTTGTCTCTTTCATGATACTAACCATTGCATACCGGCTCCTGCACAACTATCTAAATTCTTTAAAAACTCTGACACTATCACTTAAGACACCCACTATTTGGCCCAATACTTCTAGATTCAAATGAATCCAATGTGATGGAAATATTTTGCCTTTCTATATTTTGATACTCCAATTTAAAGTTAAAATCTGCATATTTGCGGCAAAGAAAAGCGTACCATTTTTAGCTGTGTAAAGTCAGCAGCCATGCAAATGATAAAAAAACCTACACTAGCGTGTTTTCTTGTATCAATGAGGAAATTTTACATCGCTGCGCTATACCAAACGTGGTCAATGATTGTATAGTTATTCGATTTCAGAGTGTGTGATACCCACCCTGAAATAATGTTTTAAAATTTGTGGGTATACCTTTTTAAAACGCATTTTATTCATTTGAGTAATTTGAATCAAATTTATTTTGAATGTCTACCTTACGAAACACTCATCGAGACACTTGAACGATAAATGCGCACGCACATTATTTAGTTGCAACTTTATATCGCATATGGTAGTAATTGTAAGAAATATATTTTTGATGTAAGTATGTCTTCGATCAGAATAAGATGTAAGCTAAAATCGTGTATGCCTCGAAGCAAGCCTTGCGGTGAAATTCATCGCAAGAATTTCAACTGTGATAGTAAAGTGAATTTGCTAATTAGAAAATTGGTGTCCTGAAAAATAGAAAATTAAAAAAATGAAAATGAAAAATGTAGGCACTAAGATAGCCTAATGGACTGGTTTTAAAAATTGAAATCCACTTTTACAGATTACAAAAAATGGACTTACAAAAAGGATTTCGACAAGAGAGACTTGGCCAAAATCGATCGAAGTATCGTCATTTTAGGTTGCCGTTTGTTCGTCACAAATATTCTAAACTTTTGAGCTTATTGAATATAAAAATTCAAATCTTTGATCAAAGCAATGTTGCTCTATATAGTTGCGGAGTCGAGTTGTAGTTTAGTGGATCCAATTTCGTTCATGAACGCATTTGCAGTTTTTGGGAAAAATTGGTTTAGGCATTGAGTTGAGCGTTGAATTTCAGGTTAAGCTGTGGGTTAGGTGGGGAGTTGTGTTAGGCTGGAGTTAAGGTGAAGTGAGAGGTTCAGCTGGGAATTTGTTAACGGTGAATTGAGGGTTGAGTTAGAAATTAGCTTAGATTGAGTTCATGTATCTCTTCGGACAATGTGGATTTGGAAATTGACATGAACGTTGAGTTTATGGTTGAATTGGCAATAAGTTAGAGTAAAGTTTCAGTTTGGGATTAGGATTAGGATTACAGATGGCTGGACCTTTTGTTATGTTGATGGGTTAGTTGGAATAGAATTGGGATTGTCTTGAGGATTTTGTTGGTGATTCACTTGAGGGTTGATTTGAAAGCTCGTTTTGGGTTGAATTAGTGATTGAGTTGAGGATTCGGTTTTGGGGTGTTGCGTTGAGTTTGAGTTGTCTGTTGAGTTAGATGTTGAGTTGTAGGTTTATTTTGAGATTCAGTTTGGGATGAGTAAGGTACTAAAGGGTTTAGTTAAGAATTGATTTAGTACTTTAGTTGAGCTATTTTCAGCATTTCATATTTTATTCTTAACCTAAAAGCGAGGAAATTATTAAATTTGTTAAAGTAAAGCGTCCTTTGTTAAAGTAAAGAACTTTTGACTAAAATCCGCAAGTTAGTTAATGTTTTCTTAGTGCACAAATGCCAGCTAAATTTCCATTTAATTTATTTTTGGTATATTAACGCAATTTGTGTGAAATTTAAAATTCAAAACCCTCAACGTATGCTGAGTGAGTTGTCGTGATTTAAATCTAAATATAGAATTTATTCATTGATTTGGTTGCAAGTATAATTTAACGTTCAAACTATTGCTTGCTTTGAAGAATATGGTGCTTTGAATATGGTGCACAATTAAATTGTATTTGCTTATGAAGCTTTGGGAATCTCAATTTTATTTGGTACACGGGTATATTGGAATGTTTTATTTTTTAATTAAAGCTCTTAGTTATTCCCGTTCACTAGCATTAATATACGCTTCTTTTGGATCAAATAAAGGTTTGTAAAATATTTCCAATTTCTCTTTAACTGAACGAATATTCGAGGACTTAAGCACTTCTTCTGCTGGCTACACCATTCTAAGTAAGCTATGTGAAATGCCTCTGGAGCTCTTGGCTGACTGAAACGGTAAGCGAAAGGGAATAGTTCCCTTAAACATCTATTTTAAGAAAGTTAGAGGCGTTCCAAAGTTTTTATATTTGACGTGACTTTCGCATATAATTTTTTTTTTTTTTGTAAAAACAATTTAAATAAAACTAATAATGTTCAATGGTACATCGACCAAATCAAAAGTTATACTTTGTTTTTGTTATATCGCGACAAACAGATAAAAGCTCTTTATTATTTTTTTCTTAATAAATTGACAACATAAAGTCGGTTTTAAGATAAACAACAAAGCTAAGTGTATTTTGTTATTACACCAAATGTTGCAATATACTAACAATTTTATACTGCTAGGGATAACGTTTAAATTTAAAATTGGAACATAAACAATGATATTTTTAATAACCGTATTATTTGAAAATATGGTTGTTCAATATAGATAATATGACCAACATGTGTACAACTGTAAATAATATAGTATGACAAGTTGTAATATTTAGGTTTATGATGGAAATGATAACCAAAGAAAATTTAATGTTGCAGTTTTATTACTAAGAATCGTTATAATAGCACAGTATTTTAACTGGTACATAAAGCACTTTATATTTATATTGGTAAATATATAGCGTTTTTTTAATGTTTTTAATTTTTCAGCCATAAAATTTATCAAATTTTCTTGCTTGGCTAGTTTAAAATTCGTTAATGATTTTAAAAGAGAACAATATGGATTAGTTTTTAACTTGAGTTCGTAAAACAATAATATATTTTTGTTAAGCATGGCGGTATATATGATGCACTTATACAGATTCACCCTTATACTCGAATATCATATTATATTCAGCAAATATATTATGTAAATACATATATGTATATGTACATATATCGCAAGCACGCAAAAAAAACAAACATTGGATTAACAACCGCCCATTTCCTCCAATCAGAAAATCAGAATTATTTCACAATAAAAATAATATTATTATCAATTCTTGATTAATATTTATTTATTTATATATTTTTATTTAAATTGTATACAATAATCCTTTTCCAATAATATTTATTTGGGTTATATAATTTTGATAGGATATTTATTTTTGTTTTATTTAATATTTGCAGAAGGATTTTGAGTGATTGTTGTTATTAGTTTTGTTTCAGTTAAATGTAATAAGGAAAATATGGGTGTTCCTGTAAGAAGAAGTTCATAAAAATAATCAATTCTTAATATACCAGCGTTAAGCGTAATTTTAATACTAGAATTGACTCTAGATACTTGCAATATCCTCCTTGGTCTATTTTATACAAACGTGAATCAACATTTAGGTCACAATTAAATGTTTTAATTTTAATTTTTGTCAATCGATATTGCATTGAGCTTGAATTTATGCGCTAAAATCTCTTCACAACAACAGCCTAACGGTTAAGCTTTTTTCAGAATGAAAAGCAATATAAAGAAGTTTTATGCTGACAACAATTGAAAAACAAAACTACATAGTTAGTATCTTTAACCTGTAAAAACATTCTACGAATCGCTTTTTTTCTCTAATTAAAAGTAGTAACGCCAATTGTTTTTGACTGCATAAAGGTTTCTTGACTACCGACATCATGGACATTTTTTTTTTATGCAAAGGTTGTTTCACGTAACATGAAACAACATTTAGAAGTAAATTAAAAGTTTTTCTTTTTATTGGTTTGGATCAGCTGTTATCAAAATCTCAATAATTAATAATAAAAACCACAAATTTCGTACATAGTAACAGACGAATGGGGTCCATTTTCATGCCAGATATTTTTTGGTTCAAAATTTTCTAATTAAATATCGACACTTTTCAAAATTACCTATACCATATAGCACAGTAGTTAAAGTTGCAGCGTTTGGGCCGGGAGGTACAGAGTTCGAATCATGATAGCGGCGAGATGCAAAGAAGATCTTTCATCATCTGATTACAATCGATGATGAAGATTAACACGAGTATAACCCCTGTTGAGAGTGCAGAATTCATGGGCCGGCCCACTATTCATGTGAGTACTAAAGGCTGGTATAAAGAAATGCAATGTGCAGGTGGTCAACGCAAAACGGGCCTATAGTCGTACGCCCTCGGTTTGGCTACTGCATAAGGCAGGGCGTTAAAAGGGAGCTTCGAGACAATTGGGGGTGCCTCGAGCCCCAGAGAATATTGTAGAAATATAAACAAATCAACACACATTTCAAAGTAACCCAACGATTAAACTGTGGTCCTACTAAGCTCAGTTTACCAAACACTCTTCTCTAGAAATATTTTAACAAGTATGCTGAATGTGTCGCTATAATGTCATGAAATAAAAACCATAATTATACCAGAGACTAGGGGCCCTAAAATATTTTGAAGTTGAGAACGAACTTTCCCTGATAGAATGATAGGCAAATGATTATGAGTAGAACTGTACAATTTTATGTTTTATTATTTCTATAAATTTGTACTTTTGTATCACATTTATATGAACATGAGCAAATAGTCACATAAACCACCATGCAATTTGGCTGGCATATTCTAATTTATAATATGCGACTAATTTTGAAAGCAATAAGCAGGGTTTCACAGTTTGATTATAACCATTTCCACATAAGACGTTAATTTATGAAAAATTGCGAAAAATGCTACACTTAAAATTTTTGTGTAAGCTACACCTAGGTAGGTATTTTAGATAAATAGTAAGCTTACTAGGCGTTTTATTCAAATAAAGCGCCTTAGGCGTTATATTTATTAAAAGGTATTTGAAGTTTTGGAAAATTTCTAATTTTAGACCAATACACAATAATTTATTGAAAACATTGAAGACTGCAAATTTTTTAACTTTCTAGATCAAACTACTGCCCACCAATAATAACCTTTTGAACCTTTTCGGTAGCCACTTGAATTCAATCGCCAATAATAGGAAATCTTTCTATTTAGGCTAAAATATCTCTTTTTACACTAACTCTTTGGCCAGAATTATATTAAAGTTTAATTTCTGCCGCATTAAACACGGCGTTACAACTACAGTGTTGAACCATAACTTATAACCCACTATCCGCAAGTTAAATAATTCTGCTTGAGTAAGTCTACTATACATATATACATATATACAAATATATATATATATATATATATATATATATATATATATATATATATATATATATATATATATATATATATATATATATATATATATATATATATATGTATATATATATATATATATATATATATATATATATATATATATATATATATATATATATATATATATATATATATATATATATATATATATATATATATATATATATATATATATGAGGTGACATCGTCTTACAACTCAGCCCTCCCTCCCCCCTCAAATATTGTAGACAATATTTGAGTCCATGATCGCATAAATTCTGGTGTCAAATTTTGGGTAGAGAAACAGTGTCGGTTAATTAATTAAAATTAAAATAATTATTGTCATATTGCTTAAAGACTAATTAATTTTTCGAGTTGAATTTTTTATTAAATGTAGAAAATGATAAAAAGGACATAATTTAATTTAAAATTTTGACAGTATTTGTTTTTAAATTAACAAAATTCACGTAATTGCTATTGCTGTAATATACTAAGTCCCCTGGATTTAACAATACTGGATTTTGAGAGACGAAATTTCAGAATACTGAGTTTGACAATAAAAGATTTTCAGAAACGGTATTTTAGCGACCTACGGGATTTGGCGCATTCTGGATTTTAGAATCCCGTAATCTCCAATGGTACACAGCATAAATATGCTTGATTGGAAAAACCGTTTCTTTTGATCGTGATGTGTATTTATATTAGGATTGGTACTTTTCGAATAGTTACACTTTCCAAAACATACGACTTTAAAAAGTGATTTGATTTCAGTATCTAACTAGTACGAGCCCAGTTGTTACTAAAGTGAGGAAAAGAGGTGGCATTCTTCAATACCAACACAATGAACAAAAATCATTTTAGAATCCCATTTCCAACGAACATGTCAATTTTTATCATAATCGTTTAAGGAATAGCCAAGCTCCACCCTAATTGGCCATTCATTTAATTTGTTAAAGGTTTAAGTTGAAATGTAAAAAGTTCAGTTTGATTGTCAGATGTTATGATGATATAGTGGTACGTGTTCTGTGTGATGTTATGATGATATAGTTGTTTCATGGATTGATATTATTGTATGATGGTGTGATGGTATAATGGTATGATGGTATATTTTTATGATTATACGATTATATGATGGTACGATGGTACGATTTTATGACGATATGATGGTATGATGGAATGAAGGTGTGGTGGTATGATGGTAAGATATACATCATAATGTGATGCTGGGATGGATCGGCCTCACTGTGGTACAATGGTACGATTGTAACATGGTTTAATGGTATAGTGTCTTAATAGTATGATGGTCATAATGGTATGATGGAATTATTGTTTAAGATTATGAGGGTAAGACGGTACGTATGCCGGTATGATTGTGAGTAGGGTTTGAGTTGAAATTGAGTTGGTTTTGTAGGAGAAGTTCGGTTAGGGATTGATTTGAATGGAGTTCATTCAAACATGTAGCCTACGAATCGAGTTAGTTTTGGGATTGGGTTGGAAAATAAGTGTAGAGTTGAGCAGATGGTTGAGGTTTGGTTGACCTAGGTTAAGTTGACGTAGAATTAGGATTTAATTAGCTTGTATTGGGGTGTGAGTTGTTCGGTTGGGGAATTATTTAAGGGTTGATTTGGAGTTAGGCTAAAGGTTGATTTAAAAGTTGATTAAGGGTTGTTTTGGAGATTTAATTGATGGTTTGGTTGGCCGTTAATTTACTGATTGCGCTTAGGATTGTGTTGCGATTGAGACAGAGGTTGAGTTGTAAATTGAGTTGGATGTTAAGCTGAAGATATACTTAAGAGGTTCATTTCGGGATTGATTTAGGAGTTGAATTATTCAAGACCAAAGTTCTGATCACCTTATAAGGTTTCAGCCTTTTATATTTTTATGAATTATGTTAGTGTAAAGTTTATGACAAATTGACAAAAACATTACAACAGCAACAAAGTGTAATAGCAATCTCAAATAGTTTTTAGTCACAGAACCAACAATTTACATTTCCACCATTATTCAACCAACTTCCCCAATATACTACGTAAAATTTAAATTTTACAATAAAAATTTGTATGAGCTTGAATCAATTTTATAAGTTCTTCTTAAAAAGTGTAGGCTAACATTGGTTGATCATTTAGACTTCTAAGTAAATGTGAGCACTAACACTAACTGTTTGACCCAATGAACAGATTTATAAAGAACGCCGTATTAGCTAGCGTGCTAGATTTTGAGGGTCCCAATATTTACATTGGGACATGTAACATTTAAAGAAGTGTAGGTGGAAGTTCGATGGGCAATGAAAGGCAATCGCAGAAATGGCTAAGTAAATCTGAATATGCCACTCACTTCTAAAAAAGTGTACGTGGAAGTTCAATGGCATTTGGGCCCTTTTCCAATTAGTAACTTATTACTAAGTTATTTATGAAACCTAACTTATTATATAAGAAATTACATTAAATAAGTTTGGCTCTAAAAATAGGTTAGTAATTGGAAAATGACCTTATTGTCATTTTGATAGTGTTCTAGCAAAAAATTTTGAAAATTAATAAATCGACGAATTCCGCATAGATCAAGGATGTTGTTTTCTATTATACCAAATAGCACGAATCTTAGGGATTAGCTTATTAATTATTAATCACTAATTATTAATTATGCGAGCCGAAAGTATAACAAAACCGTCAACCAACTGACTACTGGCAAACCAGACGTTTCGTTTCTCTTGGAAATGAAAGAGAATCCCTATAAGCCGCCTCTCCGTCGTGAGTGAAATAGATCCCAGTGGCTTGGGCACTCTATATAAATGGTTGTATGAATGAGGATCCCTACAAACGGGCTGTCCTGCATGAATTATTGTGTGAAGGTTAGAGAACGAAACGTTCCGGACAGTACACGAAAATGTGTGATATTCGTGCTATATTCGGTAAAATAGAGAGCAAAATCCTTGTTCCTTGAAACGCTTTATCCACCGAAAAATGAAAAGAAAAACCCGATTTGTTTTTTTCGATATAATTCTAAAATTATTGCTTTGTTTTCGATAAAATTTTTCGATTCTTGGCCGAATGTACCCCGAATGTACTTTAATTTAAATGATTTTGGTTCTAAATAATTTTTGTTCGATTTAATTTTTGTTTTAAAATTTAAATTCGATAACTCGCCCTCTGAGGATCGCGCTATTATACCCTATATAGCAAATATTCACATTGATATATGTAACATGGTGGCATATATAGATTTACTTAGCCATCTGTGCGACTGTCTGTCATTGGACATCGAACTTCCTCCTACACTTGTTATAAGTATTATATTGGGGAAGTTGGTTGAGTAACGTAATAATTGCTATTACACTTTTTTGCTGTTGTAATGTTTTCTGTCAATTTGTCATTAATTTCACACTAGTAAGAATCATTCCATTCACTTTAAAATTTGTTCCGGATTAACAGAGAGGGAAGAAATTCGCATTTCGATTGTGTGGTTTAGCGAGGAATTAATGCAACGCATTCTGCCGGTATTCGTGAACGAGTACATGATAATTGTGAGACGGGCAACCGCCAACCGGGGCAACAAGCATGATGATGTAGAAAAACAAAATTCTAAATTCGATTGTATAATCGTAGATTTGTGTTTCGTTTTTTTTATTTATGCTTGAATGCACCTTTATAGTAATACTTGGGAAACCAAAAAGTAGATCGCGAACAAAAATTAGTGGACACGCCTGCTTTAGAGTGTTTTCTTTGGAGATGGTTTGCATTGATGATATATGTAAATAGCTATCGCCGGAAAACAATTCGGTACAACTTTCCCCTTGAAGATCTGAGAAAATTTGATAAAGAGGAAAGTTTCCAGCCAAAAGTAAAAAAATGATAATGCAGATTTTGTTGTCCCATTCGAAAATAAAAATTAAAGCAGTTGCTAATGGTGAAATAATAATACTGGTCTTTTCAGCCAAAGTGCTTAGCCGAAAATTACCATGGATGAGAATGGAAAATATTGAAAACTTTTGTCAACAGGCAAAACATCGGGTCACTTGCCCATGGAAAATTTCGAAAAATTTGCGAAACCCAACAAATAATTAAAATTGATGTACAACTGTATAATCAGCCTCTAGAGTGTTATGTTTGGATATCGAGTTAACTGACGACTAGAATAAAATTCAGTTCAAGTTTTCCGTGGAAAATTTAGAAAATTTCAATTTTACAAAAATCACTTGAAGCCTCATGAGTGACATGCCTGGAATCCTGTTTCAACACACTCAGAATTTTAAAAACATTTTTTTTGGATTTCGCGAATTTTCCGCAATATTCTACGAAGAAGTGGAACGATATTTTGTCATACATATAAGACTTTTGACGAAATTTTAAATGCTATATGTATTCCCATCTGTGGTAACTTTGGGCTGAACTTTACCGATTTTTCCCAGTTTTCGCACGGGAAACTTAAAATAATTTTTTTTTTTCAGCAATAGATATTGACAATTCACTTTAATGCAAACCACCTACAGACTTAGCATTTTAGAGGTTGATCTTATACCAATTATAAATATTTTTTTCGGTGCTGCGAATTTACCGCAATTATTGCCTGTGAAAGCTTTTTTGTAATGTGTGACAATTGACAAATGTCTCTAAGACTACCCATTCCACGGTGCTAACTGGACACTATAACCTCTGGTAACAACTATATTTTTTTTGTTTTCGCTTAGTATAACACAAACTGCATTACTGACTTTTTTTAGTTTCCGGATCACATTAACTGGAAACTTTCGGCTACTTTTAACGAGCACCTTAACGATTACATTTAAAATTAAAATTTTATTGTAAATCAAGTCGACACTTACTAGTTACAAAAAGTATGTCTTTTCAAAATAATCAAAAGTTATTTCGAATAGTCCTGCTTCTCATAACAAAGCTAGGACAACGAAGGTTGAAATTTAAGTGCTGAAAAATCACCGGTGCAAAATGAGTATAAAATATAGATTTGGATCGGTAGCGAAGGCACACAAGTCTGTTACAATTAATTTTTTCTTCTTATAAAAATATATCTGCTCTATCTTTGTAAAGTAAGATGTCCGTCCTTCTATCTAGCTGTCATTTCTGAAACTCAGAAATTGTTTAACCGCTTTTGATGGAATTTTCCCTGTTTCACCGATTATTTTCTTTTGGTGTTTTAAAAGTCCAGTTTATTAAATTTGGGTGTATTCTTTCAGAATTTCGTTATTTAGTGGCTCGGGTCGTTTGTTGAGCTCCCGTCAATTTAAACAAAATATAACCTTTAAATTCAATTTTTAATTTTTCTCAATTTTGGTTTGACATACATTATTACGGAATGAAATGGTGGAAAAAGTAGCAAGATAGTTTTTATCATTTTGCCCGATTAAACACGTCCAATATGTGTAAATAAAATGATTGAGTGAACGAATGGACTGCTATAAGCTGTTGGTGTTTTTTCGGAAAAATGCAGAAAACTTTTAATTTGCTATTTTACCAACCCAGACAAAATTCTGTCAAAATTACTTTTCACTGATTTCGTCAGATTTACTTCAAAACTAGGTGGAAGAGGTTTCGGACATAATTAACTAATCAACATTTTTACGGTCCCCTATAATTCTATCAACCATTACCATCGTATACCGTCCGATATTGCCCATATACGCCGATATTCATATCGGGGTACTCCTGTGGTGTGATTCCGTAAAGATTGTGTGTTATAATTTGAAGCACAAATTTTAAATTTAGTATTGGTATGGTATTATGTAATAAAATTGCCGCTAAATATGGAGAAATGTGTGCTGAATAACCAAAATTACATAAAATTGAATATATTTGTTTATCTAAAAAACAAAGCAACTCACTAACACTGAGAAATGTAATAGATCTTTCTCACAATTTAGTTGTCCTTAATCACTCAATCTAAATTTGATACAGAATACTATAATCTCTAAATTAATTGTATGAACTAATGATGTTGTCTAAGTTCTAATTTCTAAACCCTTGCTCAATCCCGCTACTGAAATGATTGCCGCTTTCCAGATACATACTCTAGAATAGTTTAGAGCCCCACAACCCCTTTAAACCAACATTCCCTCCATATTAGGGCTGGATAGCCGTAATAATCGTTTCTTAGCTTACCTACATATATGAAAGTGGTATTTGTATGCTTTAATTGAAAGGGTCGGTTTTTCGGTATAAGAATTACCAAAGCTAATATTATCGTCAAGATATCGAAAGATAAACGTCACTGGCTCAATACAACATAGTAGATGAAGTAAATTTTACTGAATAACCGTAACGTCGCAAATATTCTCGAAACAATTTAAATTGTAAAACTTCTTAAAATTTTAAATACATTTTTGGAATCAAAAAACTCTTAAAATATTTTAAATAATTAATCCATTTGAAGCTTTTAGAATTTTTTAAACTCTTAATTGTTTTAGAACCATACAAATTTTTCTAAAGATTTTAAATCATTTTGCATTGGAATTTGATTTTTGTCCCGTAACAAAAAATTTCTGTACGCTCTAAAAATTACTTAAAATTTTAAAGTTTTAATGAAATTTAAGAAGTTAAAATTTTGTGAAATAAAACTATTTAAAAAGATTGTAAAGCTTCAAAAAATCTTAAAAAATTAATTGTCAATAATTAAAATTAGTTTAAAACAATTAGAGCTTTTCAAAATAATGCGACAAAAAAATTCAAATAATTTCACGGATTTTAAGAATTCAAAATATTTGAAAATTTGTTAATTGATTTTAAAGGATTCGGTATTTAAATTAGTAAAAGTATCGATGTTTTTTACATTTGAATTCCCCAAATGTTAAAATTTTAAATTTCATAAATATGGAAAAAGTTAAATTTTGATTATTTGGGACTCCCTTAAATCCTGGAAATTTTTTAGATTTGTAAAAATTTATGAATATTGATTACGATAGAAAACTTATGGATTTTTTAAATCATTCGGATGCTTTGTATTTTTTAATTCTTAAATTTTTAAATCCTTCTTCAATTTTTTTTTTAAGTTTATTTAAAATTTGTGATTTTGTTATTATGTTAAAAAGTTAAATCCAGATACTTTGTGTATGGGCTCTCTATAAGTAGAGGCTTTACGTTTAGCTAAAAACAACATTCTTGCTCATTTTGGGCTTCCGTGCAATACAAATTTAAATTCACTGGCATCACAAGTAATCGTTTCACAAAACTTACCCGTAAACATGGTACGTTTGTGGAAGTTTATTTATTGTAAACCTTACAAGTGATAGGCCATGAATTAGAGTTAAACAAAATTGAAGAGCCGAGGAATAGCTGGCAATTTTCGCTATTAGCCTATAAAAACCAATCTCTGTATTGTATTATATTGCAATGCAGAAACCATATGCTATAGCTCCAATAATAATTTATTCTCATATTCTATAATATTGACCAAAAGTTTAAATTTCGGAACTACAATTATTCGCGTAAAATCGTGATATCAGATTTTTGATGACTCCCATCAGACGTCCGATCTCGCAATTCGATTTTGTAGGTAATTCGGTTCCCTGGCGGTCAATTTGTTTAAATGTTTCGTATTTTGCCAGTTACCCATTTAGGGCGGGCTAATTTCTGTAATGTATGCTTTAGTGTGAGATCGGTATAAATAATCTACTCTAAGCTAAATTTGATTTATCAGACTGAAGTGATAAAATCCATCAAGAGATGTTTGTACACGGTATGATAAATTATAACAAATAATTTTTAATTTAATTTGTATTTGGTTTCCTTTACAAATTGATTAAAAAGCATAATTAATTTTTATGTTACGAAAAAAAAAATTAATAATAAATTATTACAAATTTTTAATTATTACAAATGAACGGGTATGTAGTACAAAACAGTAACAGAAAATGTACACATTACGTATGTATGTAGATGATTTGAATGGTTGATAAAAATTAGCATAACAACAGAAATTGTTTGTACACAATATTTTATGTGTAATGTATACATTACAGTGTACACACTGTATATATTTAATTGCAATTGTTGGGTGTGTTTAAACATTTTTTATTTTATTTGTTAATCATGTAATTATGTAGTAACATTATATATGACATTTTATTACTCTGTTATATGTACACGAATTACGTAAATGTTTACATTGTTAATTATTATTTGTTATATATTTTCATTAAAACGTTTATACAATAATTGTAACAAACACAGTAAAATAAAAAATTAAATAAATAGAAATTTAATCAATCAAGAGGTAAAAATGGCTGTCGTACTAAAAACTTTTATAATAGATTAGAATAGACAAATTAATTTTATTGAAAAAAAAAGAAAAAATTACTTCCGTCAGACAACAAAAGCGAAATACTTGTTTATAGAAATTAAATAAATAAATACCAACCACAACAGTTAATTTTTAGAAATGAAAATTCTGCTAATTTTATATTTTCTTCTGTGTGTGTATACGATACAAAAATGCAGCAACTCTCTAACATTATAGCAACAAATTGTTTCCTTGTGCTACATTTTATCATTTTTATTTATTTATCTATTATACATATTTAATATTTATTTGCAGAATTTCCTTGGAATAAAAAATTAAATTTGTTAGCGAAAGAATAAATTTTGCTTCCTTCTCTCTACTGCTGTATATAAATAATTTAGTGTGATGGAAGTTTGACAAATACATTTCGGTGGAGTTTTTAGAAGTTATTCGGTATTCATTTAATTTTAAATATGTCTTTGTTGTTGTTTATTGTTGATTTTAAAGTGGAAAATTATGGCCATTTTAGCGCTAGGACTTTCTTTTAAAATTCGTATATCTCTGAAAACATATATTTTGATAGGTTTCACAATTCAAAAAAATAATAAAAATTCTAACACCATTAAAAATCTTACAAATATGATGAATTCTATACAAATTATTAATAAACGTTTATCTATTCACCTGCTTTAATTCACTCCTTACTTAAATTACCACTCATACAATTATTCAATCTTTTAAAATCAATTTTAACTTTTACTTTGAAATGCGCTAATACAAAATCGCATACCTAAAAGCAATAATTGTCGCCCTCGGTTTTCCTTCCAAGGACATTAAATTCACTGGAATACTATAACACTAATTAAATTAAACAAAAAAATAAAATATTGTGAGTTTGTTGGGTGCCTAGTGGTAGCCACTGATGACATTACTGATAGGGAAATCAAAGCAAATTAAGTTAAGCGAATTATTTCTAATTTTCGGTTAATCATAATTTTGCATTAAATTTTGTGAAAAAATTGTCACAAAAGAATTAGGCTCGGCAAGCGATTTGCCAGCCTATACCGCACTTCAATTACACAGAATGTTAATTATAATAAAACATTCAAATTTCAATTGTACTTGCCAGAGTTTCCTCTGTTTTGATTATTTTGTACATGAACTCAAAATGTAATATTTTATTTTACTCGAAACTCGTCTACTGCTGATATGATCAACACAAGCGTCTCGGTTTCAGGATCCGTCTTAACAGGGATTATTTTTCGAATTCTTGCGTTATATTACCGACTAACAGATTTTATGTGATATTTCTCAGGCATTCAACCTTACAAATGGTTTGGTTTGTTTGGCCTTTATAAATATTATTCGAAATTTTATAGATTTTTCGACATTATTCACAATTTTCGGTATAAAGGGTTTTCCAATAAGGAGTTGACAAATTTTTATTTAAATAAAACGAAAACCATTTGAGATATCTCGAAAATTTTATTATTGGGTCAAAGTACAATCAAAACATTTGTATGGAATTCGACATCGTTCATATGTCTATCACGGAAACGTTTGCAAGTGTCGATTCGTTGAACCCAATTTTCGATTACTTGGCCACACATTTCGACCGAAACGGCCGGTATCTCTCGTTCAATATTGGCTCTGGGCTCCTCTAACGACGCCGGCTTGTTGGCGTATACCAATGATTTAACGTAGCCCCATAAAAAAAAGTCTAAAGATGTTAAATCACACGATCTAGGCGGCCAATCGACAAGACTATTTCTGGATATAACACGTTCATCGAATTTAGATTTCAATAAGTCGATTGTAAGACCCGCTGTGTGGCATGTCGCACCGTTTTGTTGAAACCACATATCATTAATGTCTAGCTTATGCAATTGACCAAAGAAATAACGTTGCAACATGTCTCAGTAGCAGCGAATCGACTATTTTGGTTCGTTTGCGACGGAATCTTGAACGGCAGCAATATTCTCGGCACTTCAACCAACCCGTTGTCTCACTGGCACGGGAACATCCGACAGCGAATATTTAGACTCAAATTTTTTCACTAGATTATGAATTGCTTTCCTACGGGGACAATAATTACGACCAAAAATTGGAATTAACGCTGTTGAAGTTGCAGTCACCGACTTGTAAATTTTAATTATTTGTAAACGTTGTTCATTCGTGTACTTCATCATGATGAAAATGTTGTCTTTACTGAATGTTTTTACACTGAGAGTTTGGTTATTGGTTTAAGAGTGTGTATAAGATCGACCACCCCGAATGCGAACGAAGAAGTAAAAGATGTTTACTGAACGCACCGACTAATTGCGATAGAACGCACCCGTATACATCTGGTCATACCAGGGAGTTTTTCCCTTTCTTTTTTTTGTATAACGTTTTTTCCTTTCCTTTCTCATTACTCTGTATTCTGTTCTTGCGATATAACCTCAATAAATATTATACGTAATAATACATAATTCTGAGTATTTTATTCGTGCGACAAGCATAATATTATACATTTTGGTGCCTCCTGTGAGGAAGTGAATTCAATTTAAGTGTATTCAGTGTGAATCTAGTGAATTAATTATCATCTCGCGAATTTCAAAGGAAATCTCGGAGAAATAAAATCACGTGGAACGAGAGAATTTCATTTTTTGCGCATACCGTTATATCGAGCAACGCTCAAATTGAGAATGGCTGCATTAAATTTGCGCGCTTCTGCCCGCTCATCGATTTCGCGCATGCTGCTTGCGGTAGAGGCGAATGGTTATGCTCCCGATCGAGTCGAGATTGAACAAACATTGCGGAACATCGAAGCTCATTTTAACCGATTCGTAGAAAATCATTTGAGTTTGGTTGGTGAAGCGCAGCCAGATGCAATCGCTGCCCACGAGGAACTATTTGCCCAAACTGAATCATCATACGACAAGGTTTGCATCAAATTACGCCGATTACTTGCGAGTTACAAACCTGAGCCGGTGTGTGAGACCGGACGCATTCATGCCGTAGACATGCGCATGGATCCATTATCTATTCCTGCCTTTGATGGAAAGCCAGAGAACTGGCTCGTATTCAAGGATTTGTTCGAGGCTCTTGTCCATAATCGGGCCGATCTGGAACCAACATACAAATTAGCCAAACTTCGACAATGTGTTAAAAGTGAGAATGTTCCTATGGTCGCTGGTGTTTACACTGGTGGTTACGAACAAGTGTGGACCGAACTCAAGCAACGTTATGATAATCCACGCCGTTTAGTTGAGACCCACGTTAATCGTCTGCTTGATCTGCCTGATCACCCGCCTGATCAGCAACGAGCTTTGCAAGACATCATCGACAGCATCCGCAGTACATTGCGCGCATTGTCAGTCATGAAACTACCGACGGATAAATGGGACGCGATAATTTATCCAATTATATTAAGGAAATTGCCAAGAGCCGCGAGCAGCCAATGGGCAATGTGCCTTTCGGATGAAGAATTGCCGAAACTCGACGATATGCTAGTATATTTTGAGCGACGGGCATTGAATATGCCATCATCGACCCCTCGGGTAGATATATCTCAGGCAAGTAACCGAGGTAGGTCTTATCGAATGCTTCGTGCAAATGTGGCTGCAACTAACTCACCACATCAATCTACTTCAAAACGAGCATCGCCATCAGCAGTGATTTGCCCACATTGTTCAGGTCCACATCGCATTTATAGATGCCATAATTTCCAGAATTTGAGTGCACATCAGCGCTGGGATGTCGTGAAGGAACTCATGTTATGTTTTAATTGCTTGAATCCTAATCATACTCATGGAGAATGTCGATCGGGTATGTGTGCACTTTGCAATCAGAAACATAATTCCCTATTGTGTGAGCAGACAAAGGGAATGGGTGCTGTTCAGCGACAACCAGCTCGAGCGCCAATGCCAGCTACAATACAATCATCGCCTGGCACATTGCCGAGCAAGCCACCAGAGATCAATAATCAAGAAGCATGACTGACCGACCACATTCAGTCATTCATACTCCATGCCAATAGTGTCGTTTTGCTTGCCACCGCTAACGCATTTATACTGGATCGGCTTGGAAACAGTCACCTTTGTCGATTACTTTGTGACCCGGGATCTCAGGTGAGCTTTATTACTGAATCGGTGTTTAACAATCTGAATCTTCACAGAAAACGATGTGAGATAGCTGTCGAAGGAATTGGCGCATCAACTAATACCTACACCCGCGGCCAGGCGACACTTATCATGCGCTCTAGGGTAGAACCCACCTTCGAATTGCAATTTGAGGCATATATATTACGCTCAATCACGTCGGCAATGCCAGCGACGTCGATTGATGCTGATTGTTGGAAACATTTGCGTAACTTACAGCTGGCTGATCCTGGATTTACTAAGCCTGGACGTATCGATATTTTGATCGGTTCCGATATCTGGGGAAGTATAATAAAACACGGAATTATCACTGGCCATCGCAACGAGCCATGTGCGATTCGAACACATCTGGGTTGGGTTGTGTTTGGGCCTGTTATGAATAATACAACCTCTGATCGACCATTACACACATTTACAGTCAACAAATGTGTCGGTGAGCAACGACTTGATGAATTGCTTCATAAGTTCTGGGAACTCGAAGAACCCGTAACTAATTTCGATCCTGCTCCAGATCCATGTGAGAAGATTTTCGAAACCACTGTCCGCCGCAACGAAGATGGTCGCTACAGTGTTCAAATTTCATTTCGTCCTAACGCCCAAGCGCTTGGGAATTCTCATCAACTGGCACTTCGACAGTATCATCAATTGGAAAGAAGACTTAGCAGCAATTCCGAATTACGAACAAAGTACGTGAAGTTTATGCGGGAATATATAGCACTAAACCATATGGAAGCGGTGGGCGATTCTCGAGGCGATCCTTCGCAATCATATTATATTCCGCATCATGCTGTCATCGAAAAGTTTAGAGTGGTATTCAATGCATCGGCCAAAACAAGTAACGGTGTGTCACTGAACGACACACAACTGGTCGGCCCACAACTACAAGACACTCTTGTCAATATAATATTTCGCTTCCGTGGACGGAAAATCGCCATTACAGGCGATATTGAAAAAATGTTCCGCCAAGTCGAAATTGATCCACGTCATCGACGATGGCAGCAGATATTGTGGCGTGAATCATCAACGGAGCCACTACAGACATACCAATTGAAGACAATTACTTACGGTATGGCATGTGGACCATACCTTGCTATTCGGACGCTACGACAATGTGCAATGGACAACCACCAGATAATCACTGATGCCAGCCGGGCAGTAGCAGCCCGCCACAGCATTCTGCATAACTTTTATATGGACGATTTCCTAGACAGCGTGGATTCTCCAAGTGAAACAGTAGCTCTGGCGTTCGATATTGATTCTATATTACGACAAGGCAAATTTCATTTAAGAAAATGGAATTCAAATGATGCAGAAACAGTTGCAGTGCTTGTTGGTTCACAACCAACTGCTCCAGAACTTGATCTCAGCGATTCTGATACGACAGTACTGGGTCTTCATTGGAACCCGATCACCGATCAACTGTTCTACAAAATCAACATGTGTCAATCAGACGCCATACCTACTAAACGTCTCGTTCTTGGTGACATAGCTAAACTCTATGATCCAACGGGCATGTTGGCACCAGTAATAGTGGCCGCCAAAATATTCATCCAGGTTTTATGGCGTGAGAAACTTGATTGGGATACACCCCTACAAGGCGACCTACGAACAAATTGGCTAACATTTCGCAACGGTTTACAACAATTGGCACAGATCCGTGTTCCGCGTTGGCTTGGTATAAGACAAGCTGGGACAATAACGCTTCAGGGATTCTGTGATGCAAGCAGCAAGGCATACGCAGCCGTAGTTTACATGCGGATAATCGATGATGAGGGTCATATAAATGTGTCTTTGGTAACAGCAAAGACGAAGGTTGCGCCTGTGAAGGAAATCAAAATTCCTCGGCTACAATTGTGCGCCGCTCATCTCCTTGTAAAGGTTATCAATAATGTACGTATTGCACTTCAACTAACTGGTGCGGATTACACGTTGTGGAGCGACTCGAGCATTGTGTTTTGTTGGCTACGCAAACCAGCGACGACTTTGAAACAATGCGTATCAAATCGAGTGAGCTACATCCAGCAGCATTCCGATGTCCAGCAATGGCGACAAATCCGCACAGAACACAATCCAGCAGATTGCGCTAGTCGCGGAATATCACCAACCGCACTAGAAGGCCATTCCCTATGGTGGAAAGGCCCCTCATGTTTATATAAAGTATCGACCGATGTTGATGAACCACCAACGCTGACTTCACCGGAGCAAGAGATATTTGTCAACGAAACAAAACCGTTCCGTACATTACTCAGTACGAATCCCAGGTGGAAGATCACTACATGCGTCGACGGTGGAGATCGGATCCCACTCATTGAGCGATTTAGCACTTTACAAAGAGTGTTACACACGACGTCAATTGTATTACGTTTCCGACCAGCTGGACGGAAATAATGGCGAACTAAGTTCATAGCGTCATCTGAGACTGAAGCTGCGCTGCTTCTGCACATACGCGAAGCACAAGGTAATGCATATCTTACTGAAATTAATTCATTAAAATCTCGTTGTAGTGTCGACGCAACTAGCAAATTGCTTGCACTTAATCCATTTCTGGATGGCAAGGAGATTCTGCGTGTCGGCGGCCGGCTGACTCATGCGGATCTTCGATACGATCAGCGTCATCCGATGATTTTGCCAAAGGAATGTACATTGGCTCGGTTACTTATTAATCATGCGCATATTGTCACGTTACATGGTGGTATTCAAGAAATGTTGCAATACCTAAGAAGACGATTCTGGATTGTTCATGGTCGTGCATTAGTAAAAACTTTCATCCATCAATGTGTCACCTGCAAACTCTATCAGCGAGCAATGCAACAGCAACAGATGGCGTCGTTGCCACGTTCACGTGTTCTGGTAGCCCCACCATTCACAAATACTGGGCTAGATTACTGTGGCCCATTTAATGTCCGACTGGGCGGACGACGGGCAATAACGACAACAAAAACATATGCAGTGATCTTTATTTGTATGAGCACCAAGGCTGTACACATAGAGGTTGCCGAAGATCTGTCGACTAGATCATTTTTAGATGTATTCGACAGATTCATTAGTCGACGCGGTACCACACTCTGCAGCGATAACGGAACCCAGTTTGTTGGCGCAGACCGGCTAATGCAACGTGAGCTCCGCGAGTGGAGCAACACGCATGCTCAACAGCATATCGCAGATGCCGGTGTTAGATGGCAATTTATAACGCCTGCCGCACCGCATCATGGTGGCCTATGGGAGGCAGCGGTCCGATCAGCCAAAACACATTTAGTGCGGATCATTGGCAAACAACCGATGTATTATCATCAATTGAACACGCTTCTCATACGAATCGAGGCGTGTCTCAATTCCAGACCGATCATAGCGCTTCATGATGATCCGGGGGGGAGGTCTTGCTTTAACCCCTGGCGAATTTCTAATAGGACGACCAATAACAACACGGCCTGAACCAACTGTTCCAGATGTTCCAGGAAATCGACTGAAATATTGGCAGCAACTACAACGAATGTACCAACAATTCTGGAAGCGTTGGCAACAGGAATATCTCACTTTATTACAAGCACGTAGTAAATGGGCCCGAGCGGAGCCAAATTTGCAAATAAACGACATCGTTGTCATTCAACAAGATAACCTACCACCATCTCGATGGCGCATAGGGCGCACTATCAAAATACATCCGGGCAGTGATGGGCTGGTACGTGTAGTAACGATTGAGTACAATAGCGATCAAAAAACATCTGATGGACACCTAATCAAACATCAATGTCAGCGACCGATCCAGAACGTATGCCGGCTAATTTCAGCACATGGGAAAGTTCCAAACCGGACCGGTTTGGCCGGGCAGGAATGTATAAGATCGACCACCCCGAATGCGAACGAAGAAGTAAAAGATGTTTACTGAACGCACCGACTAATTGCGATAGAACGCACCCGTATACATCTGATCATACCACGTCGTATTTGAGTTTTTCCCTTTCTTTTTTTTGTATAACGTTTTTTCCTTTCCTTTGTCATTACTCTGTATTCTGTTCTTGCGATATAACCTCAATAAATATTATACGTAATAATACATAATTTTGAGTATTTTATTCGTGCGACAAGCATAATATTATATTAGAGTGCGTTCACAGTGAATGTTCAAAGTTGTCAAGTACTTATTGGAAAACCGTTTATAATTCAAGTTAGTTTGAATTGAAACATGAGCATTGGCATTAACATTGAGATAGGTGAGATTTCTGAAATTCTGAATTTTTTTTAGATTTTTAGAATAATCTAGATATCTTGGTTTAAGAAGCATTAAGCTACTTATAACCTAATTTATTTGTTTATTTATTTATTCTCTAAAACCATAACAAAATTATAAAGTAAATACTATATACAAAACCAAATTTAACAATTATGGCTAAAAGATAGGTTTCCTTTTTCAAAAGACTTTATTTCAAATAACCAATCTTTCACCAGCATTTATTTTAAATAACCAAGCTTTCACTAGCTTCTTAAACGAATTGGTGGAGATAATTGAACGCGGATTTGAAATGGTGAGCAATTAATGAAATACGGACCAATGACTAGGAAATATCGCCTAGAAGTTTCAATATTAAAAGTGGGTATTTTAAAAATCATTTTGTTATTATTGCGAAAGGTATAAGCTGAAACCTCATCCTCTGACCACTTTGATACTAAAACAAACTTCAATTAAGACGAACATCCAGGTGGATACTAAGGTACCTGAAAGACTTGACAATTTCAAATTTAAAACAATCATCGTTACAGTTCAGGAAATTACACTTAGAATAGTAGACCTTGAAAAACATAATTTTGGTTTTCTCACCTAGAATCATATAATGCCGATCAAACCAAACACGTGCCAATTGCAAATCATGGTTGATATCGGTAGAGACACTATACAAACAGGATCCCGAATATAACCATGTGGTCAGCAAAGGCTATTATTTTTCCACGTAGACCCAGGCTAAAAATACCATTTATATAAATTAAAGAAGTGATGAATCCAAGACAGAGCCTTGAGAAACACTATAATTTAATGTAAGATGAACACTAAGGAAATGTTGTATTTGAAATGTTTCTAAAATCGATAGAATTAAGCTTATTGAGTAGCAAGTTATAGTCAACCATATCAAAAGCGCGTTTCATTTATCGTTCAATTGAAGATGAACATAATTTAGAAAATCAACCAGGGCAGAAAAAATACTTCTACCAGATCTAAAACAGAACAGATTATCACTCAAAAAATTATATCTAGTTGGGTATTTATCCATTCTCAATTTCATTAATTTTTCAATAATTTTTAAGAAAATTAATTGAAAAGCAATTGGACGAAAGATTTTTTTCAAGAGGGCCATTACTTAATTTTTTATGTAATGGAATAACAATTGAAATTTTCAAGATATCCGGAACAAAGCCAACAAGACGAGATTGTTTTCAGACTCTCTATAATGGCCCACAATTTCTTTACTATCGACTTGCGCAATGAAAAACATATAACCAAATTTATAATTACCATACAGTAGTGAAAAACTCAACGTCAAATCATTAATGGAAAATGAAACGGAATCAGAAACAATAATACCATCATCATTCAAGATTTTATCAATATAAACATGACGTTTATTTTATAAAATATCATTGACCTCTGACCAAACTAACTTAAAATCTCCAGCCCACTTATCGATTTTACGGTTGTAGTAATTATGTTTCTCAATTTTAACGCAAGAATTAACTTTATCCGACAACATAATTATTATGATGCTTCTATATTTTATACTAATTCTCCTCTTCCTATTGAGTAGATTAACATAGCAAGAACTTCAAAGTTTAGGCTTGGTATCTGATTTTCGGACAGCGGAAATGTAACAGGATGATGCGATATTGTTAAAACAGCTTAAGAAATTATAAAGTCTAATGGACGGACAACTAGCTAGAGAATTTAAAAAATTGCACGATGAAACCATCGAATAAAATTTAGTAAGATTAAAAACAATTAAATGAACCGTTTTTATGAGATTAAAGTCCGATAATCGACAATGGAAGAACAAATGCTTTTAACTATTTCGTACCGTTATTACGAATACGAGGAAAACAGTGGTCAATACAAGTAACACTGTAGAGTTAAAAACACAGGCAGGAGAAACAACCAGAGACTGCAAACGTATGTAGCATCCACATTTTTCAAGGTTGTTCTAGAAATTTAAGTTTAATCGAGATTTTCGGAAATATTCGATTTTATTTTGAGAATCTCGCGATTATTCTAATACTCTATAAAATTATTTGAAATGATTGTCCCAGTTAAATTATCTTGCAGAGAAGAGATTTTAGTTTTCTGTATTTAAATAGTTCATTGATTTGAAATTATTCTAAAAAATCTAAGAATATACAAGCTTTTCGAGATTAAGCTAACAGTTAGGATTAGTTTGTAGGATAGACATGGACGACATTTTTGTAGGATGTTTGAGGTTCTCCACGATCCTCAAAATAATTTTTAAATAATCCATACGACGAATTTGTACGACATTTCGACATATTCAGTTCGAGATTATTCGATAATTTCGAGATTATTCCATAATATGTTAGTTTCGTGATATTACAAATTATTGTAGAATATTTCATGGATTCTTCAAGATTATTTCAAATTTACTCTCTAAAACCTTAACTCGAAATTCTCTTTTAATTGGTGGGTTTAAATTTTAGAATGGGTGGTGTAATCTTTGAAAATAATATTTAAGTTGTCTATATACGTTTAGATGTATTTTGGCATACATTCAGGGCCAACATACGTAAACATCTTCACCATATTTACCACCATTTTCCATTTATTGGCAAAAAATTTCCGACAGTAAAGGAAGCCTGCTTTGAAGCCTACTCTAAAGTGGTAATTGGCAAAATATGGAAACGTGTACACCACGGAAATTTATGACATCCTATGGGTAAAAGTGAACATCTTGGATTCCAAACTGAATTCCCAATCCGTTTGGCGTTTCAGACCATCATCTTGTGTGCCTATGTCCACCTTGTGACGAGATTCTGATATATAATATTTTTGCGAGATCGAATTTTCGTAAAATATTAGACATATTGTCTCGATTTCGTTAAATATTTTAAATTTCCATTTTTTTCTAACACTTTATCGTTTAAAAGAGAGTACTCGTTAAAACAGCCATAAGCCTCGCTTATATTAAATACGCTGAAGATCAATAATTAAATTATTTACAACGGTAAACGTTTAAATATTTACCTTTCTCTTTACAGAATGTCTTAATAACTGATGAGTCAGAACATATTCTTATAGAGTCCTGCCATTTTTTATTTCGAAATAATCTAACATTTGATAATAAAAATAAATAAATCTATTTAAAATGTAATTTTCATCTTATATATTTGATTGTTTGGTTAAGAAATGAAACACAAGAACCACCACCCAAAAAATAAAAAAACCAGAAAAACAGATTTCTATTTATATATATATATATTAAACACAATATTGAATGAGAGATTGAATAAACTCGTACGAAACGATCAAAAACACTTAAACTTAAATCCTCTTTCAATTTTCCATTTCGATCTTCCAGCAACAAACCATCACCAGCACCAAGCCGTAGAAAGTATATAGCTACGTGGATGTATAATTTTCTTCTGTTATTCATGTCAATGTTATTTTTAAAATATTTATTTATTTATAAATTTGTTTTTTTTTTT
>OY282560.1:117652832-117775238 GCA_958295665.1 Tipula vernalis | reverse complement strand
TACTCTTGCAGCAGGAATGCGACGTGTTGGAAATCTGAGTTGATATTCATTGCGAGCTCGTGCTGCATTACCATCGCAAAATCCATAAACAAAATGGATATCAATGTACTCCTCACCTGAGAACTGTGCCATTATAATATTAATTTTATTAAATTAATTAAAATTTTGATTCACAACACTGATACAACACTAGTTAATATCTCGAAACTAATGACTGAATCTGAAAATATTTAGTTTTTGTTTTTTTAACATTTAAACAAATGAGTTGATAATCATCGCCTACTGTTTTACAGATCAAAATAAAATTGGTAAAATATTAACACTATAACATCTCTTAATTAGATTGAGAATAAACGGAATACGAAGAAAACTATGGCACGTGGGTACAAGTAATGTATTGGGGGATTGTAGAGGAGATCATGACAAATTAAAATTAAATAAACAAAAGAAAAAATTATAACGGTTTTTTTTTGAGAAAAACTCGATTTTATAAAAAACAAATATTTTTTTTTTACTTTAAATCACCATAGCTCTCAAACGGATGCAGATACAAGATAACCTTCAAACCTTAATAATAGCCTATACGATTACCAACCAAATAAGACTAAGTTGGTTGCTCTCCGATAAATATTTTGGAAGTTACAGTTTAATATTTGGGTGTACTTTTTTTCTGAACCAAATTTTTTAAACACCCTGTATCTCAAAGGATATCAAAAATGGATCCCCCCTCCACATACGATTTGTTTCTCAGAATGAACCAAGGAATCACCCCACGACGGCTCAGCATCCCAAATCCGGACACCCTGTATATAGTGGATTTTACAATTTTGGCTTATTTAAATTACTAGTCTGTATCTGTTTCAAAAGAGTACCCTAATGATAGTCATCAGTGGCCATATTTTGCGCAAAAAAAACAAGCATTACCCGATTGAATGAAATACAAGCAATGATACTAACGGCATTTAAGTAAACAGGTCGGAAATACAAACACTGAGAGAAAAGATTGCTGTTATTATGCATTATATGTATAAAATTATGCAATAAAGCTGCTTAAATGTGCGCTAAGCAAAATTTTTCTTGAATTTAGAATAATTTAAAAAAAAGCGTCGAAGATTTATTAATTTGGAAAATAGTAAAATTAAGAACTTAAAGTATAGTTTAAGCAAAGTATGTTTCTCGTTTTGTGTATATTATTCATGAAATGATAACCAAACGGTTTACAAATTATTAACAATTTTTTAAATTTAAACTTAATTTATGCTTTAGCTTGCTATGTTAGAGAACATGTGCTTTTAATTGAAGATTACATTGAGTTAAAGTTATAAAGGCTTTTATTTATGATTCTCAAATTCAGAACTTAAAGTGTAAGTTAAGCAATGTGAGTTTCTCTTTATATGTATATTATTCTTGAAATGAGAGTTATTGATTCAGAAATTATTAACATTTTTTCATAGTTGAAGAATAAATCGATTCAAAATTATTAATTGTTTTTATTAATAATTCTCAGAATAAGTATAAGAGTATTCAAGTTGATTCAAATATTCATAATAAATTCAAAATTTTGAGCGTGTATCGGTCTATTTGAGATTAAAGTTGATATAAATTTAAGACTACAATTCACAAATTGAGTAACTGTGTGTTTATATTTCATGTAGTTGACAGACCACGGTTTGAGAATAATATACATGCTGCGTGAATCGTTGTAATCTCAAAATAAGTAAATAAAATGCATAATTCGATTATAGTTAATAAATTTTTTATTGCTTAAACCATAAAAATATTTTATACAATGTTTCATACAGAATATTATAAATAACTTTTTATATAATAAAAACTGAAATTTCAATATGTAAAATAAATTTTATATAATACATTATAATTCATTTTAATAATTTTAAAATTATTTTCTTTATATTTTAGTAAATCAAAACAACAATAATTACATTATAATAATGGATATTTTGCATACGATTGACCGTTCTGAGTTTTTCTTAATGTTATTAGTTTTAAACGCATTTCATTTAAATCAAAGATTTCAAAATCTAAAAACTCTTTTCCAGTCAAATAAATTTTGTAATGATTATCATATTTAATTAATTCTACACTTTGCCCAACAACAAATATTTGATTATTTTCAACTAAAATAAGAATTAATTTAAATAATTTTTTTTCAAATTCGTTTACATAAAAAAAGTAATTATTAATTTTAAAATTAGTATTTTTGTAACATATATGCAGAACAGATTGCATGTTTTTGTATTTGGCATATTGATCAGACTTTACATTACGCTCAATAAGTTTTTTAAATTTGTCATCATTTTGAACTTTAATAATCTTAAAATTATTCATAATATTCTGATTCATTAAAATTGAGTAAGTAAATTTTACGTTACATTTTTTACCAACGGAGAAAGGTAAATTTATTCTTGAACAACTAACATTTGTATAATTTTTAATTTCTCTATGTTTTGACTCATACCTCATGCACCAAAAAAATCTTACCGGTCCAGACATTTTTATTATATTTGGGTAATGTATTAGCATATGGTGTTTCGGCTTTAAATTTTGTTTAAACGTTTCAATATATAATTTATTATGGATTGAAATTATTTTCTTTAGTTTCTCTATGTCATCAACTTTAAAAGTATGTAAAAGCATTAATTCTACCATATCATGTAAAATGCCGATATATTTCCATGATTTATCTCCCCTGGGCACTAAATTTCCTAAACAACAAGTAATATAATTTAATAAATTTATTGCTTGACTTGCAGTTAGTCTAATTGTTCCCTTCTTTAAAAGCTGCTCTTTGAGAATTGGAATTCTATTTGATTTGTCATGTTGCCCATAATTAAAATATTGGATGCTGGAGTTTAAAATCTGAATAGTGAAATACGCTTTATCAAAAATAAAGCATTGGAAGGCCGGTATAAGGCCATATGTAATTACACCTTCAAATACATCATGCATTATGTCGACAGCCATATTATCTGTAACATGAAAGCTTGGAATATCATTCAAAATACATATTTCTTTAATTCCAGTTTCAGTGTAACGATCGAGTTCCAAATCTTCAGTGTAATTTATCTCATTCCGTAATTGTACCTGGTCTTCAAAGTGTACTTTATTTATATCATCCTTATTTATTTTGCATAACCTACAGAAGTACTTGTGTGAGAATGACCTAGCATATCCTAAAAGGGAATTAAGTCCCAAATTATCTCCAACTACTAATCCTAATACAAAATAAACTGTAATTTCCTTATCGTTGACTACAATTTTAATGCCCTCTGTTTCGATTTTTTTTAGAGTTTCTACTAATGCGTACAGACACTTACTGTTACCATATTGTTTCAAAACCTTTGACCTTATTAACATGCTTACAAAAATGGTTTCTAGAGACGAAGTATGAACTGTATTTGTAGGAAAATTGTAATAAAAACCGGCAATTGACTGATTACCAGCGGAACTGCTTAAAGGATCGCCAGTCTCAAAATCGTCATAGTATAGGAAATATGGGATAACAATCTTATTTTGAAATTGTGCAATTTTTTTTTTCCATAAATCTCCCTGCACAAAATTAGAAATACTGCCAACTGTACCGTTTAAGAGTTTTTGTGTGTTTTCTAAAGTAGATTTAAATACTCCGGGAAGTTCAAAAAATTTTTTAATTTGAAATTCCATTGGTAATAAAACTCCAATATCTAATTCCGTATGAAACCCGGGTTTACCATTTTTTACTGCCTCTTTAATTCTACTATTTACTATAAACTTAGATACTGGTGAATATAGTTCATCTTCATTTAATGTTTTTAACAACATATATTCCGTTTTAACATTTTTAAATGGATCGGAACAAAAATTTAAAAAATTTTCAAATGTGTCGTTTTTTAATTTGACAGGCAAAATAGTTTTTATTTCGTGTATTATTGTATTCAATACAATTTCCGTGAAATCATTTACTAGATTTTCAATTGCTACATTTGTCATATAACTGTAACCAGCCTGTTTACAACAAAATTCTAGAACTCTTCTAGAAATATGTTTTTTTGAGTCTTGAAAATTTTTTATTTCGTTTAAATTTTCATTTATTCTAAAATTTTCACTTAACCTAGGCGTTTCTACATTTTCATTGAGGTTATACGGTCCTAAATCTTTGTTATTATTTAATGTTGCGGAATTGGTAACGGTAACCTTTTCTAAACTAGTAATGGCAGGAATAGCATGCGAAATTTTTAAATGTCTTTTATATGAATTCATTTTATAAAAAACATTAGGGCAGTTATTTTGAATACAGTTAAACTTTCCGTCATTTTTTAACATATGGTAATGTTTTAAATGAATAAACAATAAGTCAACGGTGCAAAATGTAGCATCACAAATAAAGCACGGATACATTATATAAACTTATTAGTAGAATCAAAATGAATGAATTAAATCGAAATGAAAAAAATTAAAAATATATTCCTAGTTATTAAAAATATAACTATTAAATCTATTATTTAGCAGAACCAACTTATTATTCAATTTCTTTAAATTCACGTTATTAAATGTTAAAAATTAAAATATTGACATCTTAAATGAAATAATAATGATCTTTAATTATTCGGATTTAAAATCTGCTAAAAGTAATATCAGTTTTGCATCTGATATGTCATGTTTGGTGAATATTTCATAAAAGTATTGTTGGAAGAATGTCCAAACCTTACTGCATTCCAGCGGATATTTTATATCAAACACAAAAAAGAGCTTGAAACAGCAATCGACAGCATTCAATAAACTAGAGAATTTATAATATATGTCGTCGTATACTGTTATAAATTCTCTTTCAGAATCATCACCAACAACAATTATTAATGGTTGCAAAGTAAGCTTATATTCAGAATATTTTTGTCGATAATCTTGAAGATTTTTCTCAATTGCTGCATGGCTTGAAACTTCCAAAATTAATGATGAAATCGAGTTGTCAATAGAAGGTTTCCATATATTTTTTTTGTTTGCCGGATTATATACTCTTGATGTTGGAGGTAAGGCGTAATGCAATAATTTAATAATGCCAATATTTTTCTTGTCTGTAAATATGCATACAATAAATTTTATGTAATGTTGGTATAAAAATGCTTCATTGTAATTTAATATATTTTACCTGAGTCTTCAATTTTTTGCAAATTTGAAAGTTCCTTCCTCACTTTCCCATCTTTTATATGACGTTTTAAAACATCATCTGCTCGGCCCGCAAACTGTTCCCATTTACTCATAAGTAAAGTATTTTTTGCTTGATACAAATTTTCAAAATCTATATCAACCTATAAAGTACAAACGAATTATTATGTTAGCGCTCAACCAATTAAATTTACCAAAACTAATTTTAAACTTACTAGCCTAAACCCATTAGACGATTTAAACAGATTCCACTCATCTAAAAATTTTGTAATTTTATCCGTATCTGTTCCGTGAGCCTGTAGCTCTTGCCGTCTGCCAGAAAATGTTGATTGCCATTTTAATTCAACCGTTTCCCACGGTTCATGGAAACAGGAAAGCCAACGTTTATCTAATAAATGATTTTCTGTGAAACTTATTTCATATCTTCCTCTGCTTGTATCATCTGCAAGTAAAATAAACAAATATTATTGTTAATTTATGGTTTAAAAAATTGGGTAATTAAAATCGGTCCTACCTGAAGACTTCGAACTACTTCTACGTTTGCGGCTAGTGAAGATCCCTTTGGTTCTCAATCGACTGGAGCAATTTCTATATTTATTATATAGACTGCCGGATGCATATTTCTGGGTTTCGGAAGGCGGCTTAAAATAATATTCCTGCGTTAAATGTAAAAATAATAAAGTAGACGATTAATTTTGATAAAATCTATATTAGAATTGCCATAGGACCTGTAACTTCATGCGAGTAGAACGATTTTGCAAGAAACTCATACTTTACAATAAAATTTTGCATTAAATGTTCTTTCGCTTGAACTTGTGTATTTGAAGACCTATATTATTCTATAACTTACACTTTCCTCTGTTATGAAAGTGTTTGTAATCTGTTTAGTAATTTGTTTGAAATCTGCAATCTCCATGCATATGTCTTTTGACATAAATTCTTGAATTATGCAATCAATCAGATATTGTCTAGCTTCGTTAGTTAGTTTAGGTGGACTTTCACTATTATATAAATTTAGTATTTTTTTGCCGTTCGATGAATCCAAAAATGTTGAAAAAACCTAAATTTCCGGTTGGACATCCAAACAGTAAATTATAATATTAGACATAATTTTTATATTTTGTTATATAAAAAAAATTCAACTTTTGAGGAGGAACGTTATACAAAATGACGATGTAAACAAATTACACAATTTATTTGAATATTTTAATTGGATATTTTAATAATATTTTTAATAACTATCTTTAACAAGCTACTCTTATACTCTAACTAATAAATTTGAACTAATTTATACATACTAATGTAGTTCAAATAGAGAGTATTTGATTTGTACTTGTTAATATTGTGTTATTTGAAATTGGAGCACAAATATCTAACATTTTTGCAATTGTTTCATTAAAATATACAAAATTGTACATGTAACATGAAAATATTAAATAAATTAACATCCTAATTATTAAAACTTTCCTTAGCGAAAAAGTACAATCAAATGCATATTTTTATTTTATATTCACAAAATGCGTGTGTCGTAGGATTTACTTAGGATATCGTATAAATGTATGTATGTAGCTATACATATGTAAAAACTTACAAATGAGTTTGTACTAGAGTCGTCTGTTATGTTATCCGAATTTATTGTTTTTATCCAAGATGCAACATTGTGATTGGACGAACTTGCAGTAACCGTTGAAGCTGTTTCTTCTAATGATTGGTAATTCTGTAAAATAACAATTTTCTCAGGCAAATTTAAATTAATTGTTATAATTATGTTTACATTTTGTTTACGCCATTCTTCTAATTTTACCCGAAATGAAATTTTGTGGCCAAGTTCATCTTTGGTAAATATTTCGTCGAGATCACGTAACTTCAAATGAGGTAGCAATTCAATTGAAATATGTAAACCTATTTTTAAAAAATTTGTTATTTCTCTCGATTTTTAATGGATATATAATATACTTTTTAGTTTTGTATGAAGATGAGACAATCCCCAACTTTGTAACAGTTGATGAAATTCATCAGTTTCTATTGATGCTATATTTGAATGAAATCCAATATCTTCCTCTGTTTTATCCAATATTGCATTGACATTTAAAATATTGTCTTCTTCATACGCAAAGGTAAACTCAGTCTCGTTCATTTTGTTCTTATAGAGTATTTAAAATATATATAATGTACAATTTTAATCTTTTGGAATTTTAAATAAAAAATAACCAATTTTCTATTACATTCGTTCGGACAAGATATTTATTTTTAATTCCTTGAAACAAATCAACACTAAAAAAATAAACCCACTTCGTTATCATGCTAACAACGAGTCAGAATAATTTCCAATTATTTTATTACAATTAAGTTTAACAATTCAAATTTTGTATTTGTGGATTGTAATTTTTTAAATTGCATTTTGAATACAAAATGTTTTGTTTATAATTTGGCTATATTTTATGGCGGTTGATGGTAATAATATTTTTGGGTAAATATTTAAGATAAATAAATCTATATAAGCCTTTAGACTGGAAAAACTTAAAAAGTTAAATAAATTCACCACAGATAACCATAACTGTAAGTTTCGACCGAAAAATCGGTGGTTTTTTTTACAACTGTCACATGGGCAGTATACATACACAAAAAAATTGTGTCTCGACACAAAATTTTTAACTTACACATAAAAAAAAAAAACGCAAGAAACAACCAAGTTGTACTAATGGCGAAAACTTTTCTTGTTGTTTTTTTTACATCTGTACTAAAATATAAAATGTCTCTAGCAAATTTGATTTGTTCAACTCTTTGTTATAACATTTTTTGAATAGACAGTTGGAAAATAACAAAAAATCGACAATTTACAATAAAATAAATTATATTTAACTATTTCTGTATATTAAATGCGTTGTTAATTATAAATATTTAAATATATTTTGTGTATTTGATAAAACTAAAATTTTTGTTGATTTTCATGAATGTGAAAAGTACAAATACACAGCAATGATTCACTAGTACCACTGCACAATAAAAAATTTCCCGTTGTAAAAAAACAACCGATTTTTCGATCGAAACTAAAACTAAGGATAAAATATATCAAACGAAGTCACAATTGAACTGATACTTACACGAAAAACTCGATTGAACTAATATAGTTTGTAGAAAATTATTGTATTGCGACTTTCCAAAAACTGGATAAAACTGTAATCACCACCGTTCAATCTAACGGTTTTTAAAACCAAATTGTCTGTATGTACTGTTAAAAATTACACTTACACTTTGAATTGAATATTTACAAACCCAAGGCTCACTCAAAATGTTTAAACACAAAATTGTCACTAATTTTCTAAATCAATTTTCTTTATTATTTGCACTACACAAAATCGTTATATTTTCCACTTATAAATTATTAATTTCTCACTAAAAACCGTATACACAGTCGCACGCACGTCTATATCCTACAAAGGAAACTATAAAAATGAACTATGTAAATGTGATCGCTCATTATCAATAGAATGCAGTAACACCATGAATAGTATCCTCAAAAACATGAAACATCATGTTTTCAAATTGAGAATATTATCCACAAATGAAAATAATTAACATGAATTGAGATTAGTTAACATGATTTGAGATTAGTTAACATGAATTGAGAATTTAGTTTTAAAATTATTCATAAAATAGGTACTTAAATGTAGACTACTTTTCTCAATTTATGTATTATTATTATTCTCAGTAACATAATTTTGAAGAAATAATATGCACAAATTGAGATATAACTGCTCGATATAATTGTAATTCTAATTATATAAGTTTATTATTAAATTACTGGTTTATATAGAAGTTTTAGAGCATTTAGGACTGACAAACATCCACCCACTTTCCAGGGTATATTCGATTTTACTATAAGAATAGAAAATTGGAAGAATTATCAGGCGGTCATGGAATTTCACTCTCAAATCTCAAATTTTGAAAATTATTATATTATATATTATACTCGTACATACAATAAATTTCATATCCACCTATAAATTACTTTATTTTGAAAAAATAACCTTAACCGACTGTATTTTAATGTATTTTAAGAACGCATAATTTTAATCAATTGTACGTACGCGTACTGTATAACGAATTATACATATGTACATGTATTATAGATGAGATGCTGATTCATATACATACTCAGTTATGATCGAACCCAATATATTATATTCATTGAGCTCAACTACTTAGTATGTACATATGTAATATTGTATAATACGCAAACTTGAATCTTGTGCACCAATTTACGCAGACACTATACAACCGATTGTCATAAAAATTACACCATTAGATTTACACTATTTGTAATTCACACGTAGATGGGAATACCCTTTGCATGAAAAACGGTTGGGTAGTTCAGGCTCAATGGCAAATTGGCAATCAATCTCGGTCTGTTCAAGCGCAGGGGGGGGGGGGGTTCATTGCTAAAAACCTTCAAAAATATCTTGACTTACTTTATGGAGCCGTCCATAAAGTAACTATTTACACGAAAATTTGTTGATGAAAACGTAATTTCGATTTTATTGATCATATATTCAAGGTGTGCAAGGTTTAATATGTATAGAATCGCTAATGATGAACAACGCTTAATTTATCAAAGTAGATATAAATTGAAAAAATTGAATAATTTTTGATCTAAACCAAATGCCTTCCTAATTTTCATAACTATTTTCTACCCAAACCAAATACCTGTAGAACTTGGTCGATTTTCGACCAGGCCTCTAGTTATTTTTAATATGCAAATAGGATTAATGTCAATATAATAACAACAGAAAGAAATTAACCTATAAATAAAGCCTTTCTTTATCAATCATAAATCTTTATCATATATTTCTTTATCTTTGGATTATTTATTTTTAATTTTTTATTAGTACTCCTTACTTTGAATAGCCCATCTGTATCAATATAAAACATCTCAAATATACGGTGAGCGTCAAAAACGCACCTCATCTGTCTTATTGTACACCATTGTTTGATATTTGGAATTGTAGATTATATTGTACTTCCAATGTTAAAACTTAGACTAATTGTTAATTAAGTATTTCATTCTTTATTAAATGACAAACAATAATCAACATAAAAAACAAGAATCATAATTGTTTCAATATTTATCAATTATACATATTGAATTATTATGAAAATGCTGTATTCAATACAAACCCTCGCTGTACGTCCGATTATGGATTTCCTTAATATTGGCGGTATTTTTGAACTGACTAACTAATTGGTATTGTGAGATTATCTAATAAACGGTTTTAGCCTATAATTGAAAAGATTTTGCATCATATAAATTAAAAAAAAGGGTGCCCCATTAAATAATAAATTGGCCCTTCACTTATGGTAAACCGCATGTTCAGATTTACAAAATTTAAGAATATTAGCTTTGAAACTTAATTTAGTTTGAATACATGACTTAAGAAAATCGACTTTCATAAATTAACTCTAAATAATTTACTGGATTTGAGCGTAAACTTTGCACAATACGTCGAATTTTATGAAAATCATGGTTGAAGTACACAATTCTTAAAACAAAAACATTAATCGCCAAAAGGAGCATATATGATTTAAATTATGTATTTTCAGACTATCTCAAATAGACCAAATTAAACATAATTTAAGAAATCTCATTTGTGCAGAATTTTTATAGTTTCGTCTAAATTTATGCATTTAATTCTAAATATCATACGTTATATTCAGAAATTTTCATTAATCTGAAAATTGTGTATTTGAGAATAATCTTTTCATAATATTAGTCTACGATTTCTCTCAGTGCGTGTACATACATATATGGTCAATAACTTTTGGAAAATTTGCTTACATAATACGAGAGACAATAAACCACAAATTTCGTACATAGTAACAGACGAATGGGGTCCATTTTTTTGCCAGATATTTTTTGGTTCAAAATTTTCTAATTAAACTATCGACACTTTTCAAAATTACCTACCATAAGGCACAGTAGTTAAAGTTGCGGCGTTTGGGACGGGAGGTACAGGGTTCGAATCATCATAGCGGCGAGATGCAAAGAAGATTTTTCATCATCTGATTACAATCGGTGATGAATATTAACACGAGTATAACCCCTGTTGAGAGTGCAGAATTCATGGGCCGGCCCACCATTCATGTGAGTACTAAAGGCTGGTATAAAGTAATGCAATGTGCAGGTGGTCAACGCAAAACGGGCCTATAGCCGTACGCCCTCGGTTTGGCTACTGCATAAGGCAGGACGTTAAAAGGGAGCTTCGAGACAATTGGGGGTACCTTGAGCCCCAGAGAATATTGTAGAAATAGAAACCAATCAACACACATTTCAAAGTAACCCAACGATTAAACTGTGGTCCTACCAAGCTCAGCTTACCAAACGCTCTTCTCCAGACGGAACTCTAGAAATATTTTAACAAGTATGCTGAATGTGTCGCTATAATGTCATGAAATGAAAACCATAATTATACCAGAGACTAGGGGCCCTAAAATATTTTGAAGTTGAGAACGAACTTTCGTGTGATGGTATGATTGTGTGATGGTATAATGGTATGATGGTATATTTTTATGATTATACGATTATATGATGGTACGATGGTACGATTTTATGACGATATGATGGTATGATGGAATGAAGGTGTGGTGGTTTGATGGTAAGATATACATCATAATGTGATGCTGGGATGGTTCGACCTCACTGTGGTACAATGGTACGATTGTAACATGGTTTAATGGTATAGTGTCTTAATAGTATGATGGTAATAATGGTATGATGAGATGATTGTTTAGGATTATGAGGGTACGACGGTACGTATGCCGGTATGATTGTGAGTAGGGTTTGAGTTGAAATTGAGTTGGTTTTGTAGGAGAAGTTCGGTTAGGGATTGATTTGAATGGAGTTCATTCAAACATGTAGCCTACGAATCGAGTTATTTTTGGGATTGGGTTGGAAAATAAGTGTAGAGTTGAGCAGATGGTTGAGGCTTGATCGACCTAGGTTAAGTTGACGTAGAATTAGGATTTAATTAGCTTGCATTGGGGTGTGAGTTGTTCGGTTGGGGAATTATTTTAAGGTTGATTTGGAGTTAGGCTAAAGGTTGATTTAAAAGTTGATTAAGGGTTGTTTTGGAGATTTAATTGATGGGTTGGTTGGCCGTTAATTTACTGATTGCGTTTAGGATTGTGTTGCGATTGAGACAGAGGTTGAGTTGTAAATTGAGTTGGATTTTAAGCTGAGGATAAAACTAGGAGGTTCATTTCGGGATTGATTTAGGAGTTGAATTATTCAAGACCGAAGTTCTGATCACCATATGAGGTTTCAGCGTTTTATATTTTTATGAATTATGTTAGTGTGAAGTTTATGACAAATTGACAAAAAACATTACAACAGCAACAAAGTGTAATAGCAATCTCAAATAGTTTTTATTGACAGAACTAACAATTTACATTTTCACCATTATTCAACCAACCTCCCCAATATACTACGTAAAATTTAAATTTTAGAATAAAAATGTGTATGAGCTTGAATCAATTTTATAAGTTCTTCTTAAAAAGTGTAGGCTAACATTGGTTGATCATTTAGACTTCTAAGTAAATGTGAGCACTAAGTCTGACTGTTTGACCCAATGAACAGATTTATGAAGAACGCCGTATTAGCTAGCGTATTAGATTTTGAGGGTCCCAATATTCACATTGAGATTTGTAACATTTAAAGAAGTGTTGATGCAAGTTCGATGGGCAATGAAATGCAATCGCAGAAATGGCTAAGTAATCTGAATATGCCACTCACTTCTAAAAAAGTGTACGTGGAAGTTCAATGGCATTTGGGACCTTTTCCAATTAGTAACTTATTACTAACTTATTTATGAAACCTAACTTATTAAATAAGAAATTACATTAAATAACTGCCTGTCATGGCCATCGAACTTCCACCTACACTTGTTATAAGTAGTATATTGGGGAAGTTGGTTGAGTAACGGTGAAAATGTAAATTGTTGGTTCAGTCACTACAAGCAATTTGACCCGCAGTTTATTAGTGTGTAATAATTGATAATACACTTTTTTGCTGTTGTAATGTTTTTTGTCAATTTGTCATAAATTTAACACTAGTATGAATCATTCCATTCACTTTACAACTTGTTCCGGATTAACAGAGAGGAAAGAAATTCGCATTTCGATTGTGTGGTTTAGCGAGCAATTAATGCAACGCATTCTGCCGCTATTCGTGAACGAGTACATGATAATTGTGAGACGGGCAACCGCCAACCGGGGCAACAAGCATGGTGATGTAGAAAAACAAAATCCTAAGTTCGATTGTATAATCGTAGATTTGTGTTTCGTTTTTTTATTTATACTTGAATTCATCTTTATAGTAATACTTTAGAAACCTGGAAAAGTAGATCGCGAAAAAATATTGTTTGGAAAAGTAGATCCCTCAAAAAAATTAGTGGACACGCCTGCTTTAGTGTGTTTTATTTGCATATGGTTTGCATTGATGAGATATGTAAATACTATAGCTATCGCCGGAAAACAATTCGGTACAACTTTCCCCTTGAAGATCTGAGAAAATTTGATAAAGAGGAAAGTTTCCAGCCAAAAGTAAAAAAATGATAATGCAGATTTTGTTGTCCCATTCGAAAATAAAAATTAAAGCAGTTGCTAATGGTGAAATAATAATACTGGTCTATTCAGCCAAAGTGCTTAGCCGAAAATTACCATGGATGAGAATGGAAAATATTGAAAACTTTTGTCAACAGGCAAAACATCGGGTCACTTGCCCATGGAAAATTTCGAAAAATTTGCGAAACGCAAGAAATAATTAAAATTGATGTACAACTGTATAATCAGCCTATAGAGTGTTATGTTTGAATATCAAGTTAACTGACGACTAGAATAAAATTCAGTTCAAGTTTTTCGTGGAAAATTTAGGAAATAGCTATCAATTTTACATATCACTTGAAGCCTGATGAGTGATATGCCTAGAATCCTGTTTGAACACACATCATTGCAAGCCTTTCAGATGTATGTAACACTCAGAATTTTAAAAACTGTTTTGGATTTCGCGAATTTTCCGCAATATTTTACGAAAAAGTGGAACGATGTTTTGTCATACACCAATCCCCCGATTTACGAAATCTCTTTTAACGAATTTTCGGAAAGTTTACGAAAAATTCGTTTAACGAAATTGCGATTTAGATGCAATTTTTTGGGACGAGTTAATTCGTTAAGCGAGGGATGGTTATAAATCTAAATTTAATTAACCAAATTTTTTTGTAAATTTTCCGAAAATTCGTAATAAGAGATTTCGTAAATCGAGGGATGCATTTCACATTTTTTACTATCGGCTGTGAACTTTACCGATTTAGCCCAGATTTCGCACGGGAAACTTAAAATAATTTTTTTTTTCAGCAATAGATATTAACAATTCACTTCAATGCAAACCACCTCCAGACTTAGCATTTTAGAAGTTGATCTTATACCAATTAAAAATATTTTTTTCGGTACTGCGAATTTACCGCAATTATTGCCTGTGAAAGCTTTTTTGCCATGTGTGACAATGGACAAATGTCTCTAATACTACCAATGCCATGGTACTTTCTGCACACTAAACATCTGGTAACAACTATATTTTTTGTTTTCGCTAAGTGTAACACAAACTGCATTACTGACTTTTTTTAGTTTCCGGATCACATTAACTGGAAACTTTCGGCTACTTTTAACGAGCACCTTAACGATTACATTTAAAATTAAAATTTTATTGTAAATCAAGTCGACACTTACTAGTTACAAAAAGTATGTCTTTTCAAAATAATCAAAAGTTATTTCGAATAGTCCTGCTTCTCATAACAAAGCTAGGACAACGAAGGTTGAAATTTAAGTGCTGAAAAATCACCGGTGCAAAATGAGTATAAAATATAAATTTGGATCGGTAGCGAAGGCACACAAGTCTGTTACAAATAATTTTTTCTTCTTATAAAAATATATCTGCTGTTTCTTTGTAAAGTAAGATGTCCGTCCTTCTATCTAGCTGTAATTTCTGAAACTCAGAATTTGTTTAACCGCTTTTGATGGAATTTTCCCTGTTCCACCGATTATTTTCTCTTGCGGTGTTTTAAAAGTCCAGTTTATTAAATTTGGTTGTATTCTTTCAGAATTTCGTTATTCAGAGGCAGGGATGGTCGGGTCGATTGTTGAGCTCCCCGCAATTGAAAACAAAATATAACATTTAAATTCAATTTTTAATTTTTCTCAATTTTGGTTTGACGTACATTATTACGGAATGAAATAGTGGAAAAAGTAGCAAGATAGTTTTTATCATTTTGCCCGATTATACACGTCCAATATGTGTAAATAAAATGATTGAGTGAATGAATGGACTGCTATAAGCTGTTGGTGTTTTTTTCGGAAAAATGCAGAAAACTTTTAATTTGCTATTTTACAAACCCAGACAAAATTCTGTCAAAATTACTTTTCACTGAATTCGTCAGATTTACTTTAAAACTAGGTGGAAGAGGTTTCGGACATAATTAACTAATCAACATTTTTAGGGTCCCCTATAATTCTATCAACCATTATCATCGTATACCGTTCGATATTGCCCATATACGCCGTTAATCATATCAGGGTACTCCTGTGGTGTGATTCCGTAAAGATTGTGTGTTATAATTTGAAGCTAAAATTTTAAATTTAGAGTCGATTGGTATTATGTAATAAAATTGCCGCTAAATGTGGAGAAATGTGTGCTGAATAACCAAAATTACATAAAATTGAATATATTTGTTTATCTAAAAAACAAAGCAACTCACTAACACTGAGAAATGTAATAGATCTTTCTCACAATATAGTTGTCCTAAATCACTCAATCTAAATTTGATACAGAATACTGTAATCTCTAAATTACTTGTATGAGGTAATGATGTTGTCTAAGTTCTAATTTCTAAACCCTTACTGAATCCCGCTACTGAAATGATTGCCGCTTTCCAGATACATACTCCAGAATAGTTTAGAGCCCCACAACCCCAACATTCATTCCTTATTAAGTAATATCAGAAAAGCGCAATACAACTGCATAACGGGCTGGATAGCCGTAATAATCGTTTCTTAGCTTACCTATATGAAAGTGGTATTTGTATGCTGTAATTGAAAGGGTCGGTTTTTCGGTATAAGAATTACCAAAGCTAATATTATTCTCAAGATATCGAAAGATAAACGTCACTGGCTCAATACAACACAATAGATGAAGTAAATTTTACTAAATAACTGTAACGTCGCAAATATTCTCGAAAACAATTTAAATTGTAAAACTTCTTAAAATTTTAAATACATTTTTGGAATCAAAAAACTCTTAAAATATTTTAAATAATTAATCCATTACAAGCTTTTAGAATTTTCTAAGCTCTTTATTGTTTTAGAACCGTACAAATTTTTCTAAAGATTTTAAATCATTTTGCTGGTCTTTAAATTGGGATTTGATTTTTTGTCCCATAACAAAAAATTTCTGTAAGCTCTAAAAAATACTTAAAACTTTGAATTTTTAACGAAATTTAAGAATTTTAAATTTTGTAAAATAAAACAATTTAAAAAGATTGTGAAGCTTCAAAAAATCTTAAAAAATTAATTTTCAATAATTAAAATTAGTTTAAAACAATTGAACTTTTCAAAATAATGCGACAAAATATTCAAATAATTTCACGGATTTTAGGAATTCAAAATATTTGAGATTTTGTTAATTGATTTTAAAGGATTCGGTATTTAAATTAGTAAAAGTATCGATGTTTTTTTTTACATTAAATGTTAAAATTTTAAATTTCATAAATAAGGAAAAAATTAAATTTTGATTATCTGGGACTCCCTTAAATCCTTGAAATTTTATAGATTTGTAGAAATTTCATTAATTTGGAAAAATGTTTAAAACTTATGGATTTTTAAATCATCCGGCTTTGTATTTCTTAATTCTTAAATTTTTAAATCCTTCTTCAAAAAAATTAATTTAAAAAGTGGTTTATTCTATTGTTTAACTACTTAAATCGTTTTCAATAAAATACTAAATTTTTTTTTTTAAGTTTATTTAAAATTTGTGATTTTGTTATTGTGTTAAAAAGTTAAATCCAGATACTTATGGGTTCTGTTAAGTAAATGCATTACGTTTAGCTAAAAACAACATTCTTGCTCATTTTGGGCTTCCGTGCAATAAAAATCTAAATTCACTGGCATCATAAGTAATCGTTTCACAAAACTTACCCTTAAACATGGTACGTTTGTGGAAATTTATTTATTGTAAACCTTACAAGTGATAGGTTATGAATTAGAGTTAAACAAAATTGAAGAGCCGAGCAATGCTGGCAATTTTCGCTATTAGCCTATAAAAACCAATGTCTGTATTGTATTATATTGCAATGCAGAAACCATATGCTATAGCTCCGATAATAATTTATTCTCATATTCTATAATATTGACCAAAAGTTTAAATTCCAGAATCTACAATTATTATTCGCGTAAAATCGTGAAATCTGATTTTTCGATGACACACATCAGACGTCCAATCCCGCAATTCGATTTTGTAGGTAATTCGGAACCCTGGCGGTCTTTTTGTTTAAATGTTTGCGTATTTTGCCAGTTACCCATTTGGGTGGGCTAATTTCTGTAATGTATGCTTTAGTGTGAGATCGGTATAAATAATCTACTCTAAGTTAAATTTAATTTATCAGACTGAAGTGATAAAATCCATCAAGAGATGTGACAAATTATAACAAATAATTTTTAATATAATTTGTATTTGGTTTCCTTTACAAATTGATTAAAAAGCACAATTAATTTTTATGTTACGAAAAAAAAAAATTAATAATAAATTATAACAAATTTTTAATTATTACAAATGAACGGGTATGTAGTACAAAACAGTAACAGAAAATGTACACATTACGTATGTATGTAGATGATTTGAATGGTTGATAAAAATTAGCATAACAACAGAAATTGTTTGTACACAATATTTTATGTGTAATGTATACATTACAGTGTACACACTGTACATATTTAATTGCAATTGTTGGGTGTGTTTAAACATTTTTTATTTTATTTGTTAATCATGTAATTATGTAGTAACATTATATATGACATTTTATTACTCTGTTATATGTACACGAATTACGTAAATGTTTACATTGTTAATTATTATTTGTTATATATTTTCATTAAAACGTTTATACAATAATTGTAACAAACACAGTAAAATAAAAGATTAAATAAATGGAAATTTAATCATTCCAGAGGTAAAAATGGCTGTCGTACTAAAAACTTTTATAATTGATTAGAATAGACAAATTAATTTTATTGAAAAAAAAAATTACTTCCGTCAGACAACAAAAGAGAAATACTTGTTTATAGAAATTAAATAAATAAATACCAACCACAACAGTTAATTTTTAGAAATGAAAATTCTGTTAATTTTATATTTTCTTCTATGTGTGTATACGATGCAAAAATGCAGCAACTCTGTAACATTATAGCAACAAATTGTTTCCTTGTGCTACATTTTATCATTTTTATTTATTTATCTATTATACATATTTAATATTTATTTGCAGAATTTCCTTGGAATAAAAAATTAAATTAGTTAGCGAAAGAATAAATTTTGCTTCCTTCTCTCCACTGCTGTATATAAATAATTGAGTGTGATGGAAGTTTGACAAATACATTTCGGTGGAGTTTTTAGAAGTTATTCGGTATTCATTTAATTTTAAATATGTCTTTGTTGTTGTTTATTGTTGATTTTAAAGTGGAAAAATATGGCCATTTTAGCGCTAGGACTCTCTTTTAAAATTCGTATATCTCTGAAAACATATATTTTGATAGATTTCACAATTCAAAAAAATAATAAAAATTCTAACACCATTAAAAATCTTACAAATATGATGAATTCTATACAAATTATTAATAAACGTTTATCTATTCACCTGCTTTAATTCACTCCTTACTTAAATTACCACTCATACAATTATTCAATCTTTTAAAATCAATTTTAACTTTTACTTTGAAATGCGCTACTACAAAATCGCATACCTACAAGCAATAATTGTCGTCTTCGGTTTTCCTTCCAAGGACATTAAATTCACTGGAATACTATAACACTAATTAAATTAAACAAAAAAATAAAATATTGTGAGTTTGTTGGGTGCCTAGTGGTAGCCACTGATGACATTACTGATAGAGAAATCAAAGCAAATTAAGTTAAGCGAATTATTTCTAATTTTCGGTTAATCATAATTTTGCATTAAATTTTGTGAAAAAATTGTCACAAAAGAATTAGGCTCGGTAAGCGATTTGCCAGCCTATACCGCACTTCAATTACACAGAATGTTAATTATAATAAAACTTTCAAATTTCAATTGTACTTGCCAGAGTTACCTCTGTTTTGATTATTTTGTACATGAACTCAAAATGTAAAATTTTATTTTACTCGAAACTCGTCTACTGCTGATATGATCAACACAAGCGTCTCGGTTTCAGGATCCGTCTTAACAGGGATTATTTTTCGAATTCTTGCGTTATATTACCGACTAACAGATTTTATGTGATATTTCTCAGGCATTCAACCTTACAAATGGTTTGGTTTGTTTGGCCTTTATAAATATTATTCGAAATTTTATAGATTTTTCGACATTATTCACAATTTTCGGTATAAAACGATAGTGAATTATTTCCTAAAACATTACTAAATTTTAAAAACATTTTAGTGTATTAGTAAACCAATCAATTAATTGTAATCAATAATGGTTTATTGAAACCCACAAATGAAAAATTGAATATAAATCAGAGATAATAATACTCTGTTAAATTATACACCGTATTAACTGCAAAACCATGTCTGGAAACAAAACTATGAACAAAACGTAAACCATGGTCCATTCTTGACTTTGCAATTAGTGGGGACCTTTTTTTGGAGCTAAAAGGGTTACATATGACGAATATCACCCAAAGCCTAAATTGAACGGCTAAGATTCAATATTTGAATTTACTAAACTATCTTCGGTACCTTGTCCGGAAATGAAACTAAGAATAAAATGTAGACCATAGTCCATTCTTGACTTATGCAAATATTAGGAACTTTTTCTTGGAGCTATGAGGGTTAGATATGACAAAAACAACCCAAAGTTTAAATTGAACGGCTAACGTTCAATATTTGAATTTACTAAACCATTTTCAGTACCTTGTCCGGATATAAAACTGCTAATAAAATGTAGACCATGGTCCATTCTTGACATATGCAAATATTGGGGACATTCTCTTGAAACCATGAGGGTTCAAAATCACCCAAAGTTTAAATTGAACGGCTAACGTTCAATATCTGAATTTACTAAACCATGTTCAGTACCTTGTCCGGATATAAAACTGCTAATAAAATATAGACCATGGACCATTCTTGACTTATGCAAATATTGGGGACATTCTCTTGGAGCTATGAGGGTTAGATATGACGATAATCACTGTAAGTTTAAATTGAACGGTTAACGTTCAATATTTAAATTTACTAAACTATCTTCGGTACCTTGTCCGGAAATGAAACTAAGAGTAAAATGTAGACCATGGCCATTCTTGACTTATGCAAATATTGGGGACTTTTTCTTGGAGCTATGAGGGTTAAATATGACAAAAATTCCCCAAAGTTTAAATTGAACGGCTAACGTTCAATATTTGAATTTACTAAACCATGTTCAGTAGCTTGTCCGGAAATAAAACTGCTAATAAAATATACTACTAAATATACGGATACACCCCTACAAGGCGAACTACGAACAAATTGGCTAACATTTCGCAACGGTTTACAACAATTGGCACAGATCCGTGTTCCGCGTTGGCTTGGTATAAGACAAGCTGGGACAATAACGCTTCAGGGATTCTGTGATGCAAGCAGCAAGGCATACGCAGCCGTAGTTTACATGCGGATAATCGATGATGAGGGTCATATAAATGTGTCTTTGGTAACAGCAAAGACGAAGGTTGCGCCTGTGAAGGAAATCAAAATTCCTCGGCTAGAATTGTGCGCCGCTCATCTCCTTGTAAAGGTTATTAATAATGTACGTATTGCACTTCAACTAACTGGTGCGGATTACACGTTGTGGAGCGACTCGAGCATTGTATTATGTTGGCTACGCAAACCAGCGACGACTTTGAAACAATACGTATCAAATCGAGTGAGCTACATCCAGCAGCATTCCGATGTCCAGCAATGGCGACAAATCCGCACAGAACACAATCCAGCAGATTGCGCTAGTCGCGGAATATCACCAACCGCACTAGAAGGCCATTCCCTATGGTGGAAAGGCCCCTCATGTTTATATAAAGTATCGACCGATGTTGATGAACCACCAACGCTGACTTCACCGGAGCAAGAGATATTTGTCAACGAAACAAAACCGTTCCGTACATTACTCAGTACGAATCCCAGGTGGAAGATCACTACATGCGTCGACGGTGGAGATCGGATCCCACTCATTGAGCGATTTAGCACTTTACAAAGAGTGTTACACACGACGTCAATTGTATTACGTTTCCGACCAGCTGGACGGAAATATTGGCGAACTAAGTTCATAGCGTCATCTGAGACTGAGGCTGCGCTGCTTCTGCACATACGCGAAGCACAAGGTAATGCATATCTTACTGAAATTAATTCATTAAAATCTCGTTGTAGTGTCGACGCAACTAGCAAATTGCTTGCACTTAATCCATTTCTGGATGGCAAGGAGATTCTGCGTGTCGGCGGACGGCTGACTCATGCGGATCTTCGGTACGATCAGCGTCATCCGATGATTTTGCCAAAGGAATGTACATTGGCTCGGTTACTTATTAATCATGCGCATATTGTCACGTTACATGGTGGTATTCAAGAAATGTTGCAATACCTAAGAAGACGATTCTGGATTGTTCATGGTCGTGCATTAGTAAAAACTTTCATCCATCAATGTGTCACCTGCAAACTCTATCAGCGAGCAATGCAACAGCAACAGATGGCGTCGTTGCCACGTTCACGTGTTCTGGTAGCCCCACCATTCACAAATACTGGGCTAGATTACTGTGGCCCATTTAATGTCCGACTAGGCGGACGACGGGCAATAACGACAACAAAAACATATGCAGTGATCTTTATTTGTATGAGCACCAAGGCTGTACACATAGAGGTTGCCGAAGATCTGTCGACTAGATCATTTTTAGATGTATTCGACAGATTCATTAGTCGACGCGGCTACTGTACCACACTCTGCAGCGATAACGGAACCCAGTTTGTTGGCGCAGACCGGCTAATGCAACGTGAACTCCGCGAGTGGAGCAACACGCATGCTCAACAGCATATCGCAGATGCCGGTGTTAGATGGCAATTTATAACGCCTGCCGCACCGCATCATGGTGGCCTATGGGAGGCAGCGGTCCGATCAGCCAAAAAACATTTAGTGCGGATCATTGGCAAACAACCGATGTATTATCATCAATTGAACACGCTTCTCATACGAATCGAGGCGTGTCTCAATTCCAGACCGATCATAGCGCTTCATGATGATCCGGGGGGAGGTCTTGCTTTAACCCCTGGCGAATTTCTAATAGGACGACCAATAACAGCACGGCCTGAACCAACTGTTCCAGATGTTCCAGGAAATCGACTGAAATATTGGCAGCAACTACAACGAATGTACCAACAATTCTGGAAGCGTTGGCAACAGGAATATCTCACTTTATTACAAGCACGTAGTAAATGGGCCCGAGCGGAGCCAAATTTGCAAATAAACGACATCGTTGTCATTCAACAAGATAACCTACCACCATCTCGATGGCGCATAGGGCGCACTATCAAAATACATCCGGGCAGTGATGGGCTGGTACGTGTAGTAACGATTGAGTACAATAGCGATCAAAAAACATCTGATGGACACCTAATCAAACATCAATGTCAGCGACCGATCCAGAACGTATGCCGGCTAATTTCAGCACATGGGAAAGTTCCAAACCGGACCGGTTTGGCCGGGCAGGAATGTATAAGATCGACCACCCCGAATGCGAACGAAGAAGTAAAAGATGTTTACTGAACGCACCGACTAATTGCGATAGAACGCACCCGTATACATCTGATCATACCACGTCGTATTTGAGTTTTTCCCTTTCTTTTTTTTGTATAACGTTTTTTCCTTTCCTTTGTCATTACTCTGTATTCTGTTCTTGCGATATAACCTCAATAAATATTATACGTAATAATACATAATTCTGAGTATTTTATTCGTGCGACAAGCATAATATTATACAGAGTGCGTTCACAGTGAATGTTCAAAGTTGTCGAGTCCTTATTGGAAAACCCTTTATTATTCAAGTTAGTTTGAATTGAAACATGAGCATTGGCATTAACATTGAGATAGGTGAGATTTCTGAAATTCTGAAAAATTTTTAGATTTTTAGAATAATCTAGATATCTTGGTTTAAGAAGCATTAAGCTACTTATAACCTAATTTATTTGTTTATTTATTTATTCTCTAAAACCATAACAAAATTACAAAAGTAAATACTATATACAAAACCAAATTTAACAATTATGGCTAAAAGATAGGTTTCCTTTTTCAAAAGACTTTATTTCAAATAACCAATCTTTCACCAGCATTTATTTTAAATAACCAAGCTTTCACTAGCTTCTTAAACGAATTGGTGGAGATAATTGAACGCGAATTTGAAATGGTGAGCAATTAATGAAATACGGACCAATGACTAGGAAATATCGCCTAGAAGTTTCAATATTAAAAGTGGGTATTTTAAAAATCAGTTTGTTATTATTGCGAAAGGTATAAGCTGAAACCTCATCCTCTGACCACTTTGATACTAAAACAAACTTCAATTAAGACGAACATCCAGGTGGATACTAAGGTACCTGAAAGACTTGACAATTTCAAATTTAAAACAATCATCGTTACAGTTCAGGAAATTACACTTAGAATAGTAGACCTTGAAAAACATAATTTTGGTTTTCTCACTTAGAATCATATAATGCCGATCAAACCAAACACGTGCCAATTGCAAATCATGGTTGATATCGGTAGAGACACTATACAAACAGGATCCCGAATATAACCATGTGGTCAGCAAAGGCTATTATTTTTCCACGTAGACCCAGGCTAAAAATATTATTTATATAAATTAAAGAAGTGGTGGATCCAAGACAGAGCCTTGAGAAACACCACAATTTAATGTAAGAGGAACACTAAGAAAACGTTGTATTTTAATCTTGTAAGATCTATTACTCTGCAGATAAGAAGCAAATCAGTTTTGAGAAATGTTTCTAAAATCGATAGAATTAAGCTTATTGAGTAGCAAGTTATAGTCAACCATATAAAAAGCGCGTTTTATTTATCGTTTAATTAAAGATGAACATAATTTAGAAAATCAACCAGGGCAGACAAAATACTTCTACCAGATCTAAAACAGAACAACATTATCACTCAAAAAATTATATTTAGTTGGGTATTTATCCATTCTCAATTTCATTAATTTTTCAATAATTTTTAAGATAATTAATTGAAAAGCAATTGGACGAAAGATTTCTTTCAAGAGGGCCATTACTTACTTTTTTATGTAATGGAATAACAATTGAAATTTTCAAGATATCCGGGACAAGGCCAACAAGACGAGATTGTTTTCAGACTCTCTATAATGGCTCACAATTTCTTAACTATCGACTTGCGCAATGAAAAACATATAACCAAATTTATAATTACCATACAATAGTGAAAAACTCAACGTCAAATCATTAATGGAAAATGAAACGGAATCAGAAACAATAATACCATCATCATTCAAGATTTTATCAATAGAAACATGACGTTTATTTTATAAAATATCATTGACCTCTGACCAAACTAACTTAAAATCTCCAGCCCACTTATCGATTTTACGGTTGTAGTAATTATGTTTCTCAATTGTAACGCAAAAATTAACTTTATCCGACAACATAATTATTATGATGCTTGCTATATTTTATACTAATTCTCCTCTTCCTATTGAGTAGATTAACATAGCAAGAACTTCAAAGTTTAAGCTTGGTATCTGATTTTCGGACAGCGGAAATGTAACAGGATGATGCGATATTGTTAAAACAGCTTAAGAAATTATAAAGTCTAATGGACGGACCACTAGCTAGAGGATTTAAAAAATTGCACGATGAAACCATCGAATAAAATTTAGTAAGATTAAAATAATTAAATGAACCGTTTTTATGAGATTAAAGTCCGATAATCGACAATGGAAGAACAAATGCTTTTAACTATTCCGTACCGTTATTACGAATATGAGCAAAACAGTGATCAATAAAAGTAACACTGTAGAGTTAAAAACACAGGCAGGAGAAACAACCAGAGACTGCAAACCAAAAGTGGACATCATAAAAAAGTAATCGTCACATTGATTGACTCAAATGAACAGTCAATATGCCAATTATAGAAAATATCGGCACAATTATAAAAAACCCCAAATGTTATACTGTTGCACCCCTTTCTGTCATGCATGACTGTATATCCAGAGACGACTTTTGAAGAAATTTTACTAGAAAAGTGGAGATATGAACATTACACAAAATATTTGAGATTATCCATGGTTTTTTAGCTATTTTTTGGAGGAAGTGGTTTCGTTTTGCTTTTGAATTATGTAGCATCCACATTTTTCAAGGTTGTTCTAGAAATTTAAGTTTAATCGAGATTTTCGGAAATATTCGATTTTATTTTGAGAATCTCGCGATTATTCTAATACTCTATAAAATTATTTGAAATGATTGTCCCAGTTAAATTATCTTACAGAGAAGAGATTTTAGTTTTCTGTATTTAAATAGTTCATTGATTTGAAATTATTCTAAAAATCTAAGAATATACAAGCTTTTCGAGATTAAGCTAACAGTTAGGATAAGTTTGTAGGATAGACATGGACGACATTTTTGTAGGATGTTTGAGGTTCTCCACGATCCTCAAAATAATTTTTAAATAATCCATACGACGAATTTGTACGACATTTCGACATTTTCAGTTCGAGATTATTCGACAATTTCGAGATTATTCCATAATATGTTAGTTTCGTGATATTACAAATTATTCAAAATTGTAGAATATATTCATGGATTCTTCAAGATTATTTCAAATTTACTCTCTAAAACCTTAACTCGAAATTCTCTATTTAATTGGTGGGTTTAAATTTTAGAATGGGTGGTGTAATCTTTGAAAATAATATTTAAGTTGTCAATATACGTTTACATGTATTTTGGCATACATTCAGGGCCAACATACGTAAACATCTGCACCACATTTACCACCATTTTCCATTTATTGGCAAAAAATTTCCGACAGTAAAGGAAGCCTGCTTTGAAGCCTGCTCTAAAGTGGTAATTGGCAAAATATGGAAACGTGTACACCACGGAAATTTATGACATCCTATGGGTAAAAGTGAACATCTTGGATTCCAAACTGAATTCCTAATCCGTTTGGCGTTTCAGACCATCATCTTGTGTGCCTGTGTCCACCTTGTGAACGAGATTCTGATATATAATATTTTTGCGAGATCGAATTTTCGTAAAATATTAGACATATTGTCTCGATTTCGTTAAATATTTTAAATTTCCATTTTCTTCTAACACTTTATCGTTTAAAAGAGGGTACTCGTTAAAGCAGCCATAAGCCTCGCTTATATTAAATACGCTGAAGATCAATAATTAAATTATTTACATCGGTAAACGTTTAAATATATACCTTTCTCTTTTCAGAATGTCTTAATAACTGATGAGTCAGAACATATTCTTATAGAGTCCTGCCATTTTTTTATTTCGAAATAATCAAACAATTGATAATAAAAATAAATAAATCCTATTTAAAATGTAATTTTCATCTTATATATTTGATTGTTTGGTTAAGAAATGAAACACAAGAACCACCACCCAAAAAATAAAAAAACCAGAAAAACAGATTTCTGTTTATATATATATTAAACACAATATTGAATGAGAGATTGAATAAACTCGTACGAAACGATCAAAAACACTTAAACTTAAATCCTCTTTCAATTTTCCATTTCGATCTTCCAGCAACAAACCATCACCAGCACCAAGCCGTAGAAAGTATATAGCTACGTGGATGTATAATTTTCTTCTGTTATTCATGTCAATGTTATTTTTAAAATATTTATTTATTTATAAATTTGTTTTTTTTTTTATTTTTTTGTTATCGAACAAATATTTACGGAACGTGACTATTGATAAACAGGAAAATAATATCAGTTCATTTATTGTTATTGTTGTTGTGTTTTATCCTTTTCATTTTCCAAATAATATTCTCGCATTTTTTTTTCTTTAGTTTCTGCACACACATCCACATACCATATACGTACCATAAATATATACACACTCCAATAAAATATTATTGATTTTAAAATGTACACCAAATTTGCAAAATTTTATTGAGTGCTTAAATAATGGATCAGCGCACACAACCTCCAGAAACATAAGCTTTTCATAACAATTAACAAATAGTATACAGTCTTTTGAAAAGCACAAGCACAACATTATAAAACTGCTGTTATTATAAAATTTAATTAGAATTGAAGTTATTGTGATATATATATATATATATATATATATATATATATATATATATATATATATATATATATATATATATATATTTATAAATATATATATATATATATATATATATATATATATATATATATATATATATATATATATATATATATATATATATAAATATATATACATATATATATATATATATATATATATATATATATATATATATATATATATATATATATATATATATATATATATATATTTATATATATATATATATATATATATATATATATATATATATATATATATTTATGACAGAGAGTTTAAATAGAGAGAAATATTTAATGGAATTGGATTACAAATTAAGCAATTAAATCCCGTTTATGCATAACGCTGTATGTGCATAAATGAAAATTGTGCGGATTTTCCATTATTTAGATAAATAAAAAACAAGTGAATAAAGCTGCAAATATAGGAAAATTTGGTATTGTATATCTGTATAATTTTTAAGGGTAGGTGGTGTGATACTATAAATCATTTTTGATTATATATTTTAAATTATTGTTGTGAAGGTGAAGTTTGTTAATCCGCGCAGTTTGTGACAAATTAATCCTTAATTAGTGTATTACGATTTTTAATATACAGTAAATATAGTGTTTGTTTCTGTCTAAATGAAATCTGCACTATTGAACAAAACAAAAAATTAAAGGGCGACATGTCTCATATTCCCAGAGAAAATATTTAGATGTTTGAAAAATGTTTTTCTTGCCGTTCTTGTTAAATCATAAAAATATGTATTTGATTGTGTAACTCTTGCTCATGGATATTTCTTTGATTAGATGTTATTTTTCTGTCCTATTAAATACGTTAGATTATAGTTGTGCATTAAGTTAATGTGATTATGCAGATCACAATAATGGGTTGTGAAATACTTCAGTGTTAATATTATTTGCCTTTTCATTCCAGAATTTTATGAAAGATAGACTTACCTCCAAAAACGGTTTGATACAAGAACTGCAGATACAAGACTAAGCAAAGTGCGAAATACTTTGAATAAATTTTACAAGTGTAGCACGAACGATCATCATTCCCAACTATAGATGACAAGGGCTATTATGGCTAAAGGAAATCAAAATACAACGCCGAATCAAATTTATCTACGATTCAATAAATGTTTATTCTGGTGTTTATTTATTAACTTGTTTGATAACAGGGCGAGGAAGAAAAGATAAAAGGTAATTTTTATATGGCAAAATAATAATTCAGAAATTTTTACAGTCAAAAGAATTAGTAAACGTTATTCGTGTGCTGAGTTGCTATGTTACATATTTTGAAAATTATTAGATGAAAATACGAAAATACAATTACATATTAGATACATGCAATTCGACAAAGTTGGCATCTAAAACCAAGACACAAGCTGGGTGCCAGCATTTCAACAAAAAGACGTACAAAAGTATATTTCAAATGTTGAAGAAAATATTTCATTGAGAATAAATGGTACAATGATGTTACAACCAGAATTACAGCAGGTTTCTATAAAACCAAGAAGGAACTTTTCCATTTTATTCTCTATACATATTATATGGAGCACGTTGAGAATGGGTTGGTGAGAAAAATTCAAGACAATCGTAGACAATTTGAGAGTACGAAATCATTAAAGGACTCTCCCTTGAAGCAGCCCGGTTGGTCCTTTTATTTATTTATGAATTCTTCAGCCTTACTCAATTGATGCGAAGTTTACACAGCATATAAGCATATAAGCAACTGAACTTTTCGGAATTCCGTACATTATTGAAAATAGTGCAGTGAGTTGTAAGTTTAATATTGTGTCAAATAAAATTGTGACTGACCGAGTGAGAATATTGTTGAGCTTTACGTTTAAAAATACATAATTGAAAAAAGTGCAGTTCTCTTATTTTTTTGTAATTTCACGGAACTATTATTGACATTGACACATTATCATCTTATAAAAAATCCACAAATCCTAAAATTTGTAATCGAAGGTTTGGGTTTTTTTTGTCAGTTCTGTCCTAAATGCTTGACTAACATAATAGAATTGTATTCTAAATTGGACCCATTATTGAATCAGAAAAACTCAAAGTTCTTATTAGAACAAGAACATCGAATGATTCGAACCTAAACGAAGGCAATCTTTCAGTTGCAAAGTCAACTCAATAAAATCGAAGCTCTGGCATTGGTAGGAATGGATCACCAAACATAATATATGTTGAAAGTTGAATTATTATTGTTTTTTTGGCAACACCTTTTTATAATAAAGCAACCATGAAAGTTTCTTTTGTCTTACATTATGTAACAGCATTTCAACTGCTTACTAGCCCAGTTCATTGTTGATAATCAAATAAACCAATTAGTATCAATAATTTTAAAAAACAAAGTCAAAAATTAGGATTCCTGGAAAGTTGCTGTAAAAGCATATCTTTAAAGATGATTAGAAACCAGAGAGTGTAACTAAGGCGTCAGCAAAAATTACATTACTAATTGATCTTGTAAATCATGTATATGTGCCAGATGCGAAGTCAGCGTTTGCGGATTCAGGATTAACGCGAAGAGTTGATTTGATGAGAAGTTTAATAACTGCGTATAAACTGAATGCGATAGGTTTTACCGTTGGTAATAAAAAGATAAGTACATACCGATGATAATGGCCATTGAAAGTTTACGAATAAAAATTAGCGCAGACTCGATTACAAATAAATTGCTACAAGATGTTAAAAATAATTCTCAGAGTAGTAGCACTGTTGCGTTAATTAGTAAGAATCATACATCAATAAAAAAGGGTAATCTCAAGTTTGTCAGATGTTACGAGTATAATAACCGAGGTCATTTTACAAAGAATTGCCCATACAAATATTTTGATTCAGCTGCAACGTCACATATGACAATGCACCGGATGATGTTAAACGATATTTTAGAACTAGTTCCCGCATGACAGTTGCAATAATTTATCAGTTAGTTAGATCGTTGATACCGATCGTTAAGATATTTGATAAACCAGGGGTAAAAGTTTATAATGCTGAAAATGAATTGATTAACACAGCAATTCGTCGGAATGATTTGTTTGTTTTAAGTCAACCAAAACAGGAGTTTACAGCTAGCAATATGCAAGTAGATGGCATCTTTATGGCAAGCTGATCAAGCTGAAGGTATTGATTTCAACCAAATTGAAAGGAAAACCAACTCGGCTTCTTTCAAAAATGTTGGAACGGGTGCAGGTTATGTTTATAAATTGTCCATTCAGATTTATGTGGTCACATAGAAGAAACTTCATTAGGAGGTGCACGTAAAGTTTTTGCAAAAATGTTTTTGTTTATATTTAAAAAAAATAAAAATCCGAAGCTTTTAATTGTCTCACAGTCTTCAAAAATTTTGTGGAAAATCAAAAAAAAAAAAACAAAACGATACAAATTTTACGAACAGATAATGGTATACACAATTTTATAATGCTTCGTTTCAAACGTTGTTTCGTAAATCAGGCATTCATTACTAGTTAACAACGAATGAATAGAACACTAGTTGAGAGAGCACGTTGTGCATATTGTTTGATGCAAAACTCGATAAAAATTTTGGGCTGAAGCTATAAACACCCCGGCTTATAATATCAATCGTTCACCCCATCGATTATTAGAACAAAACACACCGAAAATGTTGTGGTCTGACAGAAAACCAAATCGAAAGAGGTCACAAATATTTAGTTGTAGTTGTTATATTCATGTCCCAAAAAAAGATATGAAAAAAATTTGATACAAAGTCTGATCAGTGTATTTTCGTGGGGTACAGTAATGAATTGTAAGCGTTTAGAGTGTACAATCCTGAAAAGAAACAAACAGTTATTAGTCTTGATGTTATTTTCTTCGAGAATCAGCATTATGAAAATCAGTCGCATGTGCAGTTAAATAGTACAGGGTACTATCATATATTTTCAAAATTATAAGCAAGAATGAGAATAAAAATTGGGAATAATAATTTGGTCGGATCCTCGGAAGAAAGTGATAAAGACACGTGATGATATTATCCTTCGTCCAGGCTCTTATAATAATGATTATATTACACAGAAATATATGAATGCTGATGACAATGTCGAAGTTAGAAAATCATCGAGAGATCAGTGCAATATCATTTGAGATGAACACCCTGTTAAAGTTAGCCGAAAGTTTCCAGCCGAAAGTAAAATGTCGATAATGCAGATTATATTATTAGCATCCCAGCCGAAAATTAACAATTTGGTGATTAACAGCGAAAAGTAAATAGGATACATGTTTTACAATAAAAACTGTTGTAAATAGTCTTACGTGGAAAATTTTGTTTAACCTAGTCGTAGAAAGTATCGGCAAATCAAAAGGATTCACAAAATTGGAATAAAATCAGCCTCTAGAGTTGTACATCTGAAGTTCAATCGATTTTATGTGAATAGTCAATAGCTATCGCAGGAAAAAATTCAGTGCATGTTTCTCGTAGGAAATCTCGGAAAATTCGATTTTCCAAAAATCATTAGAAAATTTGTATAAAATCAGCCTCTAGAGTGTTATGTCTGGAGATGAATTGCATTGATGTGATTTGTCAATAGCTAATAGCTATACCACAGGAAAAAAAATTTCTAAAAATTTTTGGAAAATTGAATTTTCCGAGATTTCCCACGGGAACTTGAACTGATTTTTTTTATTTTATTATTATCTGCATTATCGACTTTTTACTTTCGGCTTGGATTATACAATATTCATTACAATTTCTGTACTTTCGGTTGGGCTAACACGATCTGCATTATCGACTTTTCACTTTCGGCTAACTTTAACAGTATTTACTCACCGAAGAAACTTCCAGTAGAGCAGACTGCATTTTTTGGGCACTAGTTGATTTAGCACCAAATAAAAACCAACTTACAGTAAGTCATTAAAGGTTGTACTCAGAAAAAGGGAATTGAATACAAGGAAACATATTCACCTGTCATGAGATATAGTTCAATACTTTTTTTATAGTCACAGTGTTCCTTCAAGATGATTTGGAAGTAAAGATATATATGATACAACCTGACTGTTACGCAAAGAACAAAAAAGTGTGTCGTCTTAGAAAATCGTTAAACTGTTCCAAACAATCCAGGCGAATATATAATATTAAACTGAATGAAAAGTCGATCCATGTATTGATTTCAAAATTCAGAGTAACCGAATAAGCATAATTGCCTTACGACTTTTTGATATTCTCTAATGACGAAAAATTTAAAAATGATTTAAAAAGGGAATTGACGTGACGAAATTATTTAAAATGAAAGATATTAGTCCTGTTCGTTATGTATGTTTTGATAACAATCCAGGCAAGTACAATGAAGTACGGTAAAGCGAATTATGAGATACCTTTAAGGAACGTCGAATGCAAAACTTGAGTTCAACAATCAAAATTGAAGGGTAAACGATTTAGATCAGATACGATTTACAAAGGGTATGCGTTTGTATATCAAAATGGCTCGATTTTAAGCAATTCCAAGAAACAACTAACAGTGGCATGATCTACATCTACGACTTCTGCAATACAAGAGGCATTATGGTTAAAAGGTCTTCAAATAGAACTTGTGAAAAATACTTCAAAATGTGTTTCGATCTATTGCGATAATAAATGTGCCATTCAATTGCGTTCAAATGGTGTTTATCATCCTGGGACAAAACACATCGACGTCAAGCATCATTTCATTCGAGAAAAGATAAACGATAAGAAGATTCAACCGAGATACTTACCTACAGATGATATGATTGCAGATATGTTGGCGAAGCCGTTGCGCCCGATGAAACTTGTAAAGTGTTGTTGAAAGTTTACTTAATATGGTTATGTTGGCAACACCTTTTTATATTTACGTATAATTAAGCAACCAAGCAAGATTCTTTTGTCTCACCTTATTTCTAAAGAAAGTAATTAAAATGATTAAAAATACACTCAATGCAATTGTAATCTGTTCATCTGGTCATTGATGTTAGAACAATCGTAGTGAAAGGTTTCAAAATAAAAAATAGAAAATAAATAAAAAGAAAACCTTAATTTCATAATTTCTTATTAAATATCAGTGCTATAACCGTACAGACTAATTCTTTCTGCAAATTGGCTAAATAAATGGATACTGAAATTAAAGCTTAAGTGATATAACATATTGTACGATTTTCTACTTACATCTACATATCGGAAGATAAATTTAATTAATTGTAAAGCTAAGGCTTTTCCTAATGTAATTCATTTATCCTAAACTTTTTTTAGAGTCAGTAAAACTGATCTATGTATTGCAATTAACACTTTTGCGAAGATATTGGAGAAGCAAATCAACAGAGGATTTGCAATTCCCAGAACCTCATAAGAGTAAAATCAAACGGTATACGGGGCAGGGTAGGAATAAAACGGAGTGGAACAGCCCTCTCGAAGTCCTTGGGCTTCAATGCTACCGTCCTTCTAGCGGAACTACATGCTGTAGTAAACATCTATGTATCAGACTTCATTGCTAATCTCAAGGTACCAGAAACCAATATTACCAAAGCGGAACCTCCGCAACTTCACGATCTATCTTTTTTAGAACCTCGATACGCTATCAACTTTGCTAAATAAGTTAGAAATCAACCCGAACAGCTCGCGAAACAAAATTCTAGCTTTAATAATCAAGTTAGATCGACACAAAATCAACAAACACAAAACAGTACTATATTTGGAACGTGTGATGCTTACAAGTTGAAGCAAAGCTGGAATTTGGTTTTTGAGGGTACCGAATCGACTAATTGTCATGATTTCTTATATCGTAATGAGCAAATGGCTTTTGGCCACGGTTTTCCTTTGGATCAATTACCTAGAGTGCTTCATTTATTCATGACTGTGCTGTATAAAAAGAACTTGTATATCGTCTTTTCCAAAATATGAGTCCCGCCTTAAAAAACGTTACCTTAGCATGTCAACAATACGAACACATGTGGGATCAAACCGGATATGACCCCAGGAAAATATTTGACTGGAACAGGAAACAGCTGTCGATATTGAGACACAATATGGTTTCGGGAATTTCAACATAAATCCAAGTTATTCGTAACAAACTCCTTCAAATAGTTCCAGTGCGTAATAGTGAGTTAGCTGACGAAAACGATAAGGCAAACATGCATCCAAATTCGGTTAGGCATATAGAAGATTTCAACGTTGATAAGCTTACTTATAACACTTACAACCAACAATTTGCAAAACCTGGTCCTATCGATAAATATTGAAACTGTTGGCAACCAGGTCTTTTTCATGACAGGTGTATGGCGACCTGGCAAAACCTTTATTGTTTAGGTTGCGGTTCACTCAAGATAAAAGTAATTAATTGTCGTTATTGTAAACTAAAACGAGTGGAAAACTTAAATATGGGTGTGAACATTCCGAAGAATCCACATCCGGGAATAGGCATAGATTTTCTCGGAAATAATAGACAAACAATAACTTTAAATCTCGAGTCCACATCTGAATATGAAAGTCAATAATCATCCAACATAGAGCTTACCGAAATATAAATCGGCCAATATCAAATTTAAAAATTAAAAACCGTTTGTAAAGTACTTCAAGCAAAACCGCAAGTTTATAAAACATTGTATTTCAAGTTTGATAAAGTGTTTGAATAAGAATGATCCGCGTCCCCATGCGTTAATCAAAATAAATTCAAAACTTCTTACTGGTCTTCTAGATAGTGGAGCTTCGATCAGTGTGATGGGAAAAGGGGGCCAAAGAATTTTTAAAAGAAAATGGAATCAAGTTTCATAAATTTCAGTCTAGTATTAGTACTGCTGATGGCACATCCAATACCATCCATCGAAGGTTTTGTTTGTTTACCAATACAGTTTGGGGATAAGACGGAATATATTAAATTTTGTACTGTACCAACTTTACAATCTTTTCTATATTTAGGCATTGATTTTTGAAGGAAATTTAAATTGATCACTCAAATGCAACCAGCTGCCTTAACTGACCAGCCTGAAATTTCTGAAATTTATAAAGAAAACAATTTCGGGTGATGCCGTTTGGGCTATGTATTGCAGCCCAGTCAATGTGCAATCTGACGCGGCCATTGTTTCCCCACGAAAAACACGATTCCATATTCGTCTACCTTGATGACCTATTGATAACCAGCAGTACATTGAAGGAGCACTTGGAATTGTTAGAAGAGGTGGCCAGTTTTCTTCGTAAGTCAGGTCTCACTAATGAAAGAAATCAAATACTTGGGATATTTAGTTGAGGAAAAAGGTCTTAGAACAGATCCAGATAAAGTAGCGGCCAAAGCGAATCTTTCGCCTACCACCACGGTCAAACAAACACGTCGACAACTTGGAATGGCCGGATGGTATCGTCGGTTCATTGAAAACTTTACCAAGATTACTGCCCCATAAGCGACTGCCTTAAAAAGGGAAGTTTATTTGGACACCTTAGGCGCAGTTCTTTATCAAATAGATGACAATGGGTTCAGGCAACCTTTGGCCTTCATGTCATAAAAGTTTTATTACAAAAATATCGACCATATATAGATGGACATAACTTCACCCTTATAACAAATCATGATTCACTTAAATGGTTTGTGAATCAGCGAGATCTTTAGAGAAAAATAACCCCCATATCCACTGATCTGCTAATCCTTTGAAAAATTACAAAAAAAACGTGTAAGCCCTCCAATGTACCGTAACATTACTCACTTCGTTTTTGTGATCCGGAAACCGGCACCCACACAAATAACATTGAAGGTAATAGTCAAAGTATAAAAGAACAGTGCCGAATCGAAACCATAGATAGTGGTGGATCGATCTGTTTCTCGTAAGATATACCATATTATAATAAAAGCTTTAAAAGGTCAAAGATGAGCAAATTTTTTCAATTTTTTGTTGTATTTCCTTAAACAATCATTTCAAATTGATGGCCTTTTAAATTCGACCTTTGTAAAAACAAATAATTTTTCACCAATTCCAAAAAATGGTACAATAGCGCCTCATCAAACACTTCTTTTGTATGGAATACAATTATTTAGGCTTTATGTAAAGTTTTTAACATACGAGGGTTCTGTCGCAAATTTTATATAGAAAAAGGGTTCCGCAGAATAATAAAGTTTGAAGAACGCTAATTTTTGGGACCCCCTAAAAGCTACATTTGCAACTATTAATTTCAACAAAATCCCAATCACCACGCTTTTCATTTTTTTTCTATTATAATACTCAGTAGCTCTTATTTTTTAATCAAACAAAAGATTAAAGCAATAAGATATTTTCAGAAATTCGAATTTCTATCGTTCGTTATTGCTTTCGAGTGGTACGGTGTAAGATATAGCCGAATGTGGTTACAAAAATCATAAATTTTAATTTTTGCTCTGTGCGGTTTTGAATATACAAAACAGTGCTTAGTTACGAGTAGCTACGAGTATATACCTACATAATAAGTAATTGCATAGAACAAAACGTTCAAAACCAACAAAAAATTTAAAATCTATAAAATTGAATTTTTTAAATTTTGTTAACAAAAAATCGTAATACAGTTTTTTTTTTTGTTTTAAAGAAAGCAGTTACATTGTATATATTCGAGCTTAAAAAAAAAGTTAATTAAAATTTATATTTGTGTTTGGATTATTTAATAAAATATTTTTTATTTTTTTTGTCCTCCAACTATATTGAGTATAATGTAATATAACGTTAAATGTTATCAATGTCATACCAGCGAATGCATATTTTCCGCCATATATGGTTACTAATAAACACAGCCAAACAACGATATATATACCTACATACGTACATATTATTAAATTCAAATTAAATATCCATAACAAAATATAATTTATTATTATAATTTTTATTATCATTTTCCAATTGATGATGGTGATATTATTGTATATGTACATTCATTTTCCTCTGTACGAGTATATTATATTTATTGAAAATGGTCCAATAGCTTCGAAAAACTATAATATTTTAAAATACCTGTGGTCGTTTTACATCCGAAACATTGTATATTTATAAAATAAAAAAGAAATATCGAAAATAAAATATTGTTAAAAATACGTTCTGGCACATAATAATGGCCCACCCCAAAAACAAGCTTAATTTTCCACGTTTAATTTTATGCTACTTTTTTTTATACAAAATAACATACAAATAAATTAAACTGCATTGATAAAAGAAGCAGCGCAAGCACAAACAAAAATGAAAACATGGAAATGCAACAGTAGAGTGTTTTAACATTTTTTTTTTTAATTTGTTTTGTTTGATGCTGGAAAAGGTGTTTTTTATTTTTGTTTGCTATATTAATGAATTAATGATAAATCCTTTGTCATAATAATTAATAGACTCGAACCGTAGTAGTTCATGTATTGGATGCACGCATTTTATAATGATATTCTCAAGTTGAGCAATGTTCGTGATTATTTGCATGAGAATTGGAAGTTGCATCAAACTGTATATAATCGACTAGAGTATATCAGAGCAAGAAATTATGTTAATAGTAAGATTAGGGCTGCTAAACGGAAATTTTTCAATGGTAAATTCAATAGCCAGGTTCCAAGTAAATTATCCTGGAAAAATTATAAGACTTACATAAATCCATCAGCTGTGGAACCGAAATGCGAAATCAATTTCTGTGAGTTTAATTTACGGATCGTAACACGTTTTATTTTCGTAATGTGTCTGATAAGTTAATTCTGCTCCAATTGCACAGTATAAAATCATTTGCTGTTGGAGCTGGTTGCATAGCGCTAATATTCATAAAGCTAATACTTTCGATCTTACTGCCTCACATAACGTACTTAGTGTACTCTGGTTTAACTAAATCTGTATTGTAATCTAAATCTGATCATACCGATTCCTAAAGTACGTTCTCCGGCTACTGCAAATGATTTTCGCCCGATTAGTATATTACCAACTTTGTCTAAAATGTTTGAAAAGGTTATTCAAATACAGATCAACGCATATATGAGAAGTCATAACTTGCATCAGTCGGGTTTTCGAGCAAACCACAGCACTACTACGACACTGCTAAAAATTGTCGATGTAGAAGGTTGATCATTCAATGTTGATATCTAAATTATTCTATGAATTTAATTTTTCCAGAAGTACTTGTCAACTAATATTTTCCTATTTGCATTTGCGGCGTCAATCGGTAAAATATTATGAAAATATTAGCGACTCGATTTTAATTTCATCTGGTAATTAAATATAAGTAAATATATCACCGAGGCTTTATTTTGGGGCCTATCTTATTCTCGCTCTACATAAAACAAATATATGAATACATACAGGGTACGAATGATATCATGTTTTATCTTTTTGCAGATGATTTACAAATATATTCATTTGCTGATCCTGATTCTATTGAGACTGTATTAAATAATATTGAATGTTGCCTTAGGAAGCATATTAAATTGGTCCAAATTTCATTAACTTCAAATTAATCCAAGTAAATCGCAAGCTATTACTTTATCCAATAACAGACTTGTCACCAGACCAACTACCTAATGATTGATAGTCACAAAATTAATTGTGGGATACAGCGAGATTTTTATCTATTGATGTTAAGTGAGTATAGTATAGTTTTCTAGATCAGTAGCCGTCGTCTAGGAGCACCTACATTTAGGGGAAATATAAACATTTATGTGAATGATTCATTATCAATCCCCACATTTAGGGGAAATTGTTTAATTACTTACTGGTAATTTAGGGGAAATGACGATCATCTAGGAATTTACCAGTCAGCATTTAGGGAGAATAACAAAATTTAGAGGAAATTGTTTGACTACTCGCCGGTAGATTGTATCAAAGTAGATTTCTACATTTAGGTGAGATTTACTATTCATCAGTAGATGCAATTACCTAAAATGATGTGTGTACACTATGCTAAGTACTAAAATGAGTCCATGCTAAGTACTATAATTGATAATAATCTTTTATGTAGTACTAAAATGAGATCGTGCTAACTACTAAAAATGATGTATAATAATTTTTTATGCATTTTATTATAAATGATTATGACGAGAAATCAACAGACTGTAAAATGAACGATGAAATAAACAAGGTACTCATGTATTGCTGATGAAAATATTTGTGAAACGTCACCTACACCAAATGGTATTATCGAAACTGATAGTATATTAAATGATTCATTGGCGGTGGCTAAAGAGTAACAGATATTAGGAATTAGTGAAATATATACCGAAATTATGAAATTAAATGTGTCTGAAATTAGTTCATCGATTTCCATTGAAGAACCAACTGATAGTGTTTATGACGAAACCATAATAGATAATCTGAAATAAGTAGAACACCAATCGTATTTCGATAGATGTTTCCTTAGACGTAGATAGTTTGTGAGAGGATGTGTGTAGAGTAAATAAAATATTTTTGTTTAAGTAAAAATACTTACAGCTAGAGATGAACTAGGGCTAGTTACTCTAACCCATCTTATACATGATTGTTTAGTTAAATTTAACGCAACATATTGCGGTAATTAGGGAGATTGGGAATATGAGACTGAACCCTAAAATAAATGAGGTTGAGAAGTTCAGCTGGTGCTGTCCGGAATGGGATTAATATTAATAATAATAATAATATAATATAATAATTTTAATTTTTAATCTTAAATAAATTTAAAAAATTAATTTGTAAAAAATAAAATTTGTAAATAAAAGTTTGTATTTACTGACAATATTAGCATTTATTTTTATTATACTTGTGTATTTATACAATATTATTTTCATATTCAAATTAACTATTTCCGGCGTGGTACAACATCATGAACAAAAAATTAAATGTTCCTACAAAAAAAATATTCAAATATTAAATCAAATCCTGTGTTGGATATCCTGCTAATATAACATGGGATGCCAGCCATCATCGTCGCGCCCCCTCAAATGCATAAGCATCACATCATACAAATGTTCATACAAAAATATTTTTACATTACATAAATTGGGTAAAGCAGTAATCACAAATTTAGTTAAAATGTTAACACATATGAAATTTATAATAAAATGCATAAAAGATTATTATACATGATTTTTAGTAGCTAGCACGATCTAATTTCAGTACTACATACAAGATTTATATCCATCAATTTTAGTACTTAGACTGAACTAATTTTAGTACTTAGCATAGACACACATCATTTTAGTTAATTGAATCTACTGATGAATATTAAATCTCCCCTAAATGTGGAAAATTTTGTTGATACGATCTACCGACGAGTAGTCAAACAATTTCCCTAAATGTTGTTATTTTCCCCTAAATTACGACTTGTTAATTCCAAGAAGACCTTCATTTCCCCTGAATTCCCGGAATTAATCAAATAATTTCCCGTAAATGTCAATATTTCCTATAAATGTGGGGCTTGATAATGAATAATTCACCTAAATGTTGGAATGTGCCCCTAAATGGGGTGTCCTAAATGCCGGCTTGACCCTAAATGATTATATTTCACCCAAGTGACGGCTACTGAGCTAATCATCTCATAGTACTCTACTTAAGTTTTATATTGCATTGAAATGCATTGAAAATAAATAAATATTACATGAGGGCCTTAATTTCAAAACTGGACATTCGACTTTTTCTTCATTTTAAGCAAAAAACTTCTCGTTAAAGATTCTGCAGTCAAAGGTTAATTGATTTTAAAAAAGAGAGAATAAACAAATATTTTAAACAGTGTTCGACTCTTAAAGATATCCTTAGTTTTATCACTGCTATCATCTTCCGAAAAGGTTTCAATGCCAGTAGTATCGGTAAGACCTTAAATTCTCCTAAACTAGCCTATTTATAGCGACCTGGTTCAACTTTTTTTTCTTGAGAAGTTCGTCGAAATATTATTCAATTAAAAAAGAATTAATTATAGAGGGTCAATTGGATACTGATTAAAGGAAATGTTAAAACGCGTGGTCCCGTGAATTTTTCGTGTTATTCTCTTTATTGAGGTTTCGAGAAATTTTAATGGATTTTAGCAGCAAGTTTAACATATTTAATCAATTTGACAATTTTTAAAATTTCTTTGATCAAGCCTAACCTTTTGTATTTTGACAAATAAATTATTTTAAAAAGCCTGACTGGTACTTTTATAAAAATATAACACGCCCCATTTAACAATAAAATTAATTTTAGAAGTTCGATTTATCCACTTTGGGATAATGTAGGCTCATATCTGCTAAGATTTTAAGAAATGGCCAAATAGTAGCAAACCCATTTTATTCATTTCCACAATATTTAAAAATTTTTCGAGCATGCACAAACAATTTATTGAAAAAAATTGTTGCGGAATGCTTGACCGGTCCACTTTATGAAATGAAAGGTTCATACTCGCTAACACATCTGAGATTGGACGAGCCGCCATAGCTAATAGCCGCCTTCAATTATTTTCAAAAAGTTATCAAATATGCCCAACGCTTTTTGTTGTGATAATAAAAATTATTTCTGAAGAATTTTTAAAACATTGTCCTGTCACCTGGTAACATTTTTGAGATTCAGCAGATTGGTACAATGTAGCAGGTCATAATTTATTCCAACAGCTGGTCTCATCTCTGAAATCCAGGAAATTAGCTTAAAGTAGCAGAACGTTTTAAGATATTTTCACAAAAATTTAAAAATGTCTTGAACTTCATGAACCTGTCTGAGATTAGCATAATCATAAATACCATAATGTAGCTTAAGTTTTTAACATTTTTAGTCGCTTTAAAATTTTCAGAAATGTGTTGAAAATGCCCAATAAATTTTTTTTGATAATAAAAGTTATTTCGAAAGGCTGTCTGCTTTATAAAAATATAAGTCTATACATGGCAACATCTCTGAACTCAAAAGAATTGCCATAGTGTAGCAAATCGTTTTCAGTAATTGTTTAAATTTTCAAAAATTTCTTGAAGATGTCGAACCCATTTAATTCTAATAACCACAACTTTTTCGGGGGAGCTTAGCTTGTCCCTTTCTTGAACCCACATAACAACTGTGAGATCAGGGAATTGTTAGTGAGCAAAACGAGATATTATCCATGATTTGTATTGCATTCTTATATACTTCGTACGAATTAAGTCATATGATTTTTTGGCTTTTTTTATAGACAAATATAATATTTTTTACAGCAATCGTAATATTTACGACTTTTCGAAATAGTAAAATAAAGAGCCATCTACTCTACAATATATGTGCTTATAAAAAGTAGAAATATCATCCCCCTCGAGATTTTACCCAAAGGATTATATAAAGTAAAAATGAGCGTTTTCCTTTAGCTCCTTCGGTAGTTTGGTTTCATATTGATAAAAAGTTGGTCTACTCATCAGGTACCTAAGACCAAACCACAAAAATACAAATCTTACTGGTTACGTTTAGTATCAAGTTAGACCGTACTGTTTTAGCGAATTACAATATTCACCAATTTAAATCTCAAAGAAAACTGTGTGTATATTTATGAGTATTTATCATTTTTATTTATTTATTTTAATGTTATGAGCGAATCGATTAGATAATGAATAACGATTCACTGACATTTATTCATGGTTAATGATTGTTATTCTTGAATAATGAATTTATAGCGACCGTCGGCGCTAGCCAACGCTTACTATTATTGCTTCATATTACCTATTGCGCTACTATCTCAAAGTAAGGAATAATACAGAAATATTAACATAGGTAGCACACATATAATTTGATTATTTTACTAATGATAAAACTTGTATATAATGATTTGTTGTATGTATTTATTATGTAGAATTTATATATTGTTATTTAAATAAAAATAAATTATTTTATATACCATTACCATACCATACCATGAACACAAAAACAATGTAATGTAAATAAGCTTTATGTACTTTATTAATTACCTACATATGTATGTACAAACAAATAAAATATATATTTCGATGCAACGAAGATAATCAAAAAATAAAAGTCAGTTGCTGAGAAATTGTTGTCTTAAAATCATTTAATCTGTTTTTGTTATAAAGTGACATTGCATTTGCAAGTGCAAGGGCCAGTGATATAAAAGTGTATCCAGCTGTCTAAGTTGTTCTGGTCCGAATCAAGCACCTCAATAAATTGTATGCATAAAAAGAGAAAAATATCCATTTCATTCATTTATGAATTGGTATGCATGATCCATGCAAAGCTTTTCTCTCTGTGGCTGTATAGGTCTGATTTTGACCGAATATATTTGTATAGTAACTCTGCTACTGAGCGCGTGAACTTCCAACCCTTGTGTGCAACACAGCCTTCCGTTTGATCGATTTATACCATAGGTTTAATTAGTTATTCGACTCGCCTAAATATAACCAATATAAAAACAATTAAAGGTATGCCATGAGGAAATTATCAATCAATTATAAATATTTCTCATTTAACAAAAACTACCACTTACTACAATCCCACGACCTTTACGACTTAACGCCAAAATGCTATCCCCTAACTAAACTTTAGAGTGTATTGGAAATATATCATACTCATATCCGTTAACTATTCTAAGATCCAGATTAATTGCCTTAATGTAGTATACGGATTTCGGTTATTTTTAATAAATTGTCGAATGCCTGTTTTTTTTTATTTTAGTTTAATAACAAACATTATTTCGGAAAGCACAGATTATCAACTTTTAATAATACAAATCAACACTCTTCGCTTAGTAACATCTTTGAGATTTTGGGAAATGGCCGTGGGTGGTAAACCGAATTAGTCAAAAATGCCCGTCAAAATTTATTTCGATAATAAAAGTTATTTCAGAAAGCTTGTCCTTATCCACAGGATATTGTCATAGTGCAGCAAAACGATTTCAGTTCTTTTCCTATCTCTTTTTGTAATAAAAATTGTTTCTGAAAGCTTGACCGTTATCATTTTACAATAATAAAATGAACAGTGTTGGCTCAATGTGTGTTTCTTCTTTAGGGCTCCGTGTACTGTCCAATTCGATATAAGGTAGTTTTGAAAGCTGGTAGAAAGTAGTACACTGAACAACGCTACCATATTAAAGACTCTTTTAAAAATACTTCGTGACAAGATAATTAATTTGAAATCACTTCAGACAGTACCTTTTTTTGGCACTTTGATATTTTGGATTCTTTCAAAATTTATTAAGGTCACTTTTCTTTATAATTTAAAATTAAAATGTGAACCATTCCTGCCTTTACATTGTCACAACAGAAACTATCGAGTTTTGAAAATAAACCTCATTTTTGGATTTAATAATCCAGATAAATGTAGAGTTTTGAGAATTAGAAAAAATAGGTTTTATTTCTAAGGCCCCAACAATTTTGGCAAGTTGTAATATTTAATATTAACGACACTTTTTTAAATCATTTTTCCTAATTTAACTGGTTTTATGTAGAAAATGTTTATCAGTTACAAATCTGCCAAATACTCCGATCTAACCCAATTTTTAATAGAAAGTCGATATGGTTAGTTTTGATAATTTGGTCCTCATATTGTTTCTAAAACTTTTACGAAAGTAACAATAATATACAAAAATACATACGAGTATATGCATTTTTGGTCATTGAATTTCTTTAAAAAATTTTATCTGGAAGAGGTTTTTGATTAACAACTTTGTACCGTGTAAACTTTGTAAATCTAGTGTATCCTTCTAAGAAAGATATTTCAATGGAATAGGCAAACAAAATTCAAATGAATACACAAAATTGACACAAATATTTTATGTTTTATTGTTAGTCATCTTAAAATTGTTATGTCTTATTCTAACTGTAGTGGCAAAAAACCTCCTCTTTGCCCACTAAAATTTTTTTTATCGGTTTATGCAATAAATAAAATCTCATGGCTAGACCAGAATAAGTGGTTTCTCCGCTCATTTCAATTTTTAGTTTTTTTAACGTAAATAATTTAGTAGCAGTGAATTAAATTTTTTGAACATTTTGATTTTTTTTTCATGGTAGTCCAAAAGAGACGTCCAAGCAGCTTCTGTTCAACAATTGTGACCTTACTAAACCGTATATTTGGCTTTCATTCGTTTGCCTATTATATTTTTTTTTCTTCGATCAATTGGCATCCAGCTCAGTTAACGAAATCCATCACAATGATGTAACTAAATGAGTAATTCCAAAATCAATAAGCAGACGAGACCCACTACCTTACAAAGATCAGGCGACAATGACCGTTCAGACCAGCAGCCCAATTTTCCATCACTGAGCAAACAAATCGAAGAAAATCAGTTGCAGACATCTTGCTAAAGGTAGAAACACCTCTAATTCCACATTTATCATTCGACCGAACTGATCCAAAACAATCTATTATAGCTAAAGGGCCCCTAACCCAAATTTATTGTAAATCCATATGGCCCTAATGTAAATCCATCACAGCCGATTCCGCCACAAATATATTTGAACAATTTTTATAAAATTCGATAAAAGTGGAATTTAAATTTTGAAGGCAGTGAAGCGCAAAATGTACATGGTTTCATTTTCACAATAGAGTGAAAAATAAAACGAATATTAGTATAGGGTTGGTGAAGCAATGTTGTTTATTTCAGTAGTTATGAATTTTTGAGGAAGAAATAAGGGAACAGATCCCCAGCGATTTTCGAGATCATAACACTATTTTCACAGATTTTGCTTTACGTATGCAAAAACTCGGCGTTAAAAAATATGAAATTGCCGTAAAACAGTTTGTTCAGTAGAGAAACTGAGAGTTTTTTTGTCATCGATAAGAGAAAATGTGGGAACAAACCGGCTCCGACATAACAAAAGAAGGATCCAAATAAATGTGAAATCATTATCATAGTATTTAGGGATTCAAATAATAAAGCAGATAAATAGTAAATTCCAAACATTTATGTTTTTATTTCACATCCAACCAATGCGATGTATAATTGATTTGGAAAAATGAGTAACAAATTCATTATATGCTGACAATATAATAGTTGAAATCATTAATTTAAACAAATTGACGTTAGGCCTCCAAATAAATTTGTGCTGAATTGCTGCTGAAATACATTTTTCAATCAATGCTCTGCGGATGTTGTTGAGAAAGATTTAGATTCGGTGGCGGCACACTGCAATATTCCAAGCTTTCAGAAAACCAAAACAGCCGATTATTATTCCTGGCCACCATTATTCAATTGATCATTTGACATACCCGTGTTAAACATTTTCATGTTGTTGGTATCATTTCAAATCCAATTATTTGATTATACATGTATGCAGTAGGAGTTGGGCTTGAGACACTTCCAACACTACCCAAATAGTATTCAAATCGATGTCGCATGGCAATAAGAGTATTTTACGTAAGCACTATAGTATTACTTACTTCAACAGGAAGCCAAGAAGAAAGCAGCGCCGGCACAAAGTTCTAGGCGCCCACTGCGAGATTTATTTCGACACACATTTAAAAAAAATTGAATAAAATATGTGGATTAAAAGGATCAACCTCCATCTTAATTTTTCAAGCCATATTCAACCCATACTTGCTCAAACTATTTTGAGCAAGAGTTCATTCATTTTGCTTACTCCTCGCGATAAAACCATCGAAAATATCGATATTTGTGTTCTGATTTATTGAGAAATTTTATTAAGATGCTTTCGAGATTTTCTTTTCTCGAGACTATTTTTCGAGAAATCTCGAAATTTTGTTAATTTACTGAAGCTACTGACAATAGGACAATATTTTTATCGATTTAATTGGCATAATTAGAGAAGTATTTATCTATTTTCTAACGACTTATAGGTCGGCTCCAGGAACATAAATGGATATAATTTATTGTTCGTTTTATAAAATGATCGGTAAAGTGATCAGTAACCTTTAAGTTCTGAGTGGTGGGATGGTAACGCTTGACGAAGAAAGACGTGTTTTTGCTTTTATTTATAAAGTAAGTTTTAATTTAATTTTATATAATTTATGTTAGTATAATGTGATAAATTTGTTGGTTTAATTTTATACTTTTTTAGTTTAATTAAATTTTTGTAAATTCAGTCTACAATTTATTTTGTTTTTGATTTGGTTTAATTCAGTTCAGTTTAGTCTAATTAAATAAAATTAAATGCGCTTCTGTAAGTGGTTTGCCATATTTAATAAAAATGTCGGTCTAAATGAGGATAACGTTACTATTCCAGTATCCGTTTGCTGGTAAATTAGCGCGGCGTGGATTTGTTCTGCTCGCATTTACGAAAAACGGTTAAATGTTTTAAAAACATTTCATGACGCAGAATGTTACGTTGGTTTTTTTGGAGTTTTTCAATAAAAATTCATATAGGAAACGGGAATAGAAGATAATTTGAATTATTTTATTCCAGAATTACAGTAGTTACAGTTAAGAATTTTTTTTAATTCAAAATATTTAACATACCTAATCAAAACTATACTTAGCTAAAACGAAAAATTTTTAAATGTTGAACCATCCAATTGAAATTGAATTTTTTTTATCAATATCAATGTTTGAAACTTTGAACAGATCTTGATGACTTTTAGCAACGTCAATCTGAAAACAGGGGGTACTGAAATATTTCCTTAAAGAGAAAAACTTAAAGTACGAAGGTCGGGGGTATTAGCCCGATGCAGCGTTTATGGTATAAAACGCAGTTTTCGGATTTGACGAACAATGGGGAACATTATCTTGTGATCCATTTGATACGGTTGTTATGATAAATTTAAATATACGATCAACGTACTTGAATCGTGTTGTGTTGTTTTGAGTTATTGCCATACAACTATTAACACAAATTGTTGAAAACAAAATAATGAAATACGAATGTCGAAAACCCCAATCTAAGAATTATTCCATTTTCTAAGAATTATCCAGAAATCTCGAGATAATATGAGAATTTCCCAATTCTCGAGGAATTAAATTTTAGCGAAAATAAGAATATTTCATGAAGATGAAGTTGCATCACTAAAAAACATTTCTCTGAGGTGGAAGCCTTAACGGTTTTTAATGCGATTTTTCCATCTAGTTTCGGAACGTGACTATTAAGAAAGTAATTATAATTTATATGGATTTTTAACACAAACTTGAGTTTATTTTAAAACAATCTAATTATCGTGGAATCTATTTTGGCCACATTATTTATTTTAGATACGGCGAATGTGTAGAGTAAACTATAAAAAATTAGGATATCCTCCGATTTAAAGTATGAACGAACATGTGCTTGAGCGCTGCTTTCACTTTGACCTCTTACGTTTGTAATCACGACAGTGATTTATGGTCAAATTCCAATTACGGTTAGTCCAATCTCTGTTAAATATTTAAGCCTTTTATGGCCATTTAAGAAAGCTTTTACATCGCGCCTTTACTTCTCAATTCGGAGTGTAACACAAGACTGTATTGTAAAAAGAAATTGTGTTATTGGTCATTAGACTGCTCATCTAAAATCGTAATATAACTAAACTCATTCCAACTCAACTTGAACCACTCAACTACCAAATCAACATGATCATAAAAGTTAATTGCGAACTCTCATTCATCCGTTAATCAAACCCCAACTCAACCCCACCTCAACCCCAATCCGCAAATGGAACCCAACTCAAACCGCAAATGTGGAAATATCACCACTTGCTTTTGGGTCATTACCAATGGCAGGTGATTCTTTTGACGTACAGCTTCCAAAAGCTATTTAGTTAAATCATTTGACCGCATAAAACAGATTTGCGAACAATTTTTAAAACGGATAAGCCGTTCTCAAGATGCCGATAACAGACATCCAAAAAGACGAACGGATATTTTAATGAGCTTGTGAACCAACAAAATATTTAGGCATTTTTGACAGGATTGCAATAACGTTGGTTCTTCTGAACTGTAGTTAAATAACAGTGTTTTCACCACCTATTTCGAAAATGTTGTCTATCTATTTCAAATATTAATTTTGAGGTTTGCTGAAATATTTGCATTATGAAAGTTTGAACGTTTTGAAGTAATTTAAATGTTTTTGTAAGACTTTTAAGAAATTTTTAATTTTGGTCGTACTTTCATACGTAAAAATTGTTTATTCATAAATGATTTATTTTCGATTATGATTTTCTGGAAGGTCAAGAACATTTTCAATTTTTAAAAATTCTGATTTTCCTAAACCATTAGGCGTATTTCATTAAATAAGAAACAAATTGTAGGATTTTGGCGATCACAAAAATTATAAAGAATATTTCTCCAAAACTTATGAACATTTTGAGACTCCTAACTTTGATCTGAACTAACTGTCTGCAATAAAACTGCAGAAATGATTCCGCATATCCGGAATTTTCATCTTCATATTGATAGTATGTTGAGAGATATTTGTGTAAAACAAAATATTTGCGCGACTCGTCAAACCGTTTGTACGATGTTTTGAAAATTGATCTACTCTAAATAAAGTGTTAGTTAGAATAAGACGTATTCTACCTTAAAGGTATGGAGAAACTAAAAATGCAAGTAGCGGTTTTACAGAATCAAATAGTTTAAATATTGAAAGAAAATGGTTCAAGGCTTGTTTTAATATATACATAGTAAATTTGATTCTTAGTCACAAATCTTAATGTTGCTTATTATATTACTATTTATAGGATTTCAAACAGAAAGGCATTCTTTCGAGCAAAATGTCTTTTTCTGTATCTCTATGAAAACAAAATAGTTATAACCGATATAAAATTTAATTGTTCAACGCAGGATAATTTCAATGTAATCAAAAAAATTAAATTCGCATTATAACGGTTCTTATAAAAACATCTTACACACACACACATAAAAATATTCAGCCAACCTATCATACAAAAATAAAAATGTTTATATTAAATTTTATTTTTTTGCGTAATTTCTTGAAAACGTTTTGCCATAAAATCATACTTGGTTTACACAAAAATTATTGTTATTTCATTAAAGCACAAAAACCAAAAAAAAAATAAAAAATTGAAATAAAAATTAAACCAAAGAACGTAGAACACGAACCCCTAAAAAAGAAACATAACTATTATCTTAAATATAAGCATAAGCAATTTAATTATTTGGAAAAGAGTATTCCAGTGTACATATATATACATAAAATTAAAGGGGGTATGAAAAAAAAAACATGGCCAACAAAAAAAAAACTACCACCATACACTAAAAATATTTCTAGATTTTTTATTGTTATTATTATTATCAACAACTTTTTTTTTATTTGTGTGTGTTTGTGTGCTGGCTAAATCTAAAATAAAAAAAATAAAAACTTTTCGTTTTATCTCTTAACTTATTAAAAAGTATTTTACGATTGTTGGCCTTCCAACTGGAATTTTTCTATATCGGATGATATGAATGTGGAATGTTATGTTGGTAGAAAAGGCAGCAGCATAAGTAAAAAATGTAAAAAGAAAACTAAAATCTACTTTAAGACTTAAACATTTATATTGGTGCACTATATCTTTTATAACACATATGCTCTCGCTCTGTACACCCAAAAGCTTTATATATACATACATTTTATTTCTATTATCCACAGTAAGCTCTATATTTTTATAGTCAAAATGTAGATATTTCTCAGATTTACAGTGGTTTTAGAATTTTTTTTTTTGGTACTTTTAAATCATCTTTTGTGTAATAGAAAATTTGTTTTAAAATATTTTTTTTTTTTTTTTTTGTATAATAGAGTTTTGTTAAAGCTTTATTTTTTTTGGTGTTGTGTAGATGTTACGAGGCAAAAAAAGCTTTTATTTTTATTTTATCGAAATAAAATATATTCTCTAATATTTAGTTTTCAATATACCTTACGTGTGTATATAACATATTCATGAATTTATGAACTTCGAATAATATTTTATTGTATTTAATCCCTTAAAAATATTTTCGGATTAATTTCTAAGCTTAATGCAGCTCTATTAGAATTTTTGTTTTTATCTAAATGAAACAAATTGGCTTTTGGAATTAACTTAACTATTTTTTAATTATAGAAAAGCTCGATGCAGTTTAGGTTTGATGTTTATAAAAATTTTAAGATCATTCTATTAGCTGAGAATAGTTTTATGTTATAATCGGCTAATGTAATAAACAGGATTATAATATTCTTATCATATATTTTTAATATAATACCGAGTGCTTCGGCATTATCAGACCTTGGATATCCGAAAATAAAAAATCGTAACAGATACACAACAATATAAATGTTTTTCATAGATTGATTTGTTATTAAATATAAACAAATATACTAATCTAATTGAGACAGTACAAATTCTTTTCAACCATTAATTATTTGATATGTAGCCGGTGGGATAGTAATCCGTAGAATCAAAAAATAGTAAAAACTATTTATATCATTAACCACCGATTTTCATTCTGAATTAATATTTGCAATAACAAATAACAATATGAGCTCGAACACTAACATTGGGCACATGTTTTAATGTTTTAATATCCTCTATATTTGTTTATAGTAGAAAATGAACGAGGTTTGGGTTTTTAGTTATGTCAAGCGCTTGAATTAAAATATATTCACGAATAAGCCGGATTTCACATTTCATTTTATCGTTCAGTAATTAAAATTATTTTGTTTCACATCTATTCAGTTGAAGAATTTGAACAAAATTACAATATTAAAAAAATTAAGATTTTTAAAGATTTACAGAAACTTCAAGTGTTTCCCGGAATTAGGGTGTTTTAAGTATTTTAACAAATTCAAAAAACTTTAATAATTAGGAAATGCCCAAAATATTTAAAAAAAATTGAAACTGCGAAACTAAATAATCTAAAGAACGCTGAATTTCAAGAAATTCCAAATTTCAGTTCATCAAAATTATTTTCAAATTTACCGAAATTTGATATTTTAAAATTTGATGTGCCAATTCTAAAAATAATTTTACGAAATTACAGAATTTTAAAAGAGAGAGAGAGTTCTAAAAATGCTAATTAGTGCCCCTAATAATGTTCTCCTATTTACGTACAAGTGACCACATTAAAATTTTGGTATTATGGTTCTCCTGTTCATTTCTCAATCAATTGATTTAATGGATACCATTACCGCTAATCTTGTTACATATAGGTGAATTGTTGAAAAAATTTACAAAATCTTCCCATTACGAATTTATTTGTGGTTTTAAGTTGGTGCTTGTTTCAACCAGGTTTTTCATACTTTATCTCCGTCAATTCTATTTGGAGATGTAAATGCTGAAAGAGAATAATTGGGCAGGTACAATTTCTTATGTTGATGTAAAAAAATACAAGCTATTTTCTTAATTCAAATACCGGTTGGAAGTTACAGACGATACGACGAACTATTTAAAATTGTAAATCTAATAAAAATAAAACAATTAAATATGACAAAGCACATTCTTTAAATATATAATACGTTAAATTTTGAAAAACATTTCATGACACAAAATGATCCGAATCAAATAATATGTTTCCTAAAAAAATACATCAAATTCATCAAATTTAAATTTTTCCAGATGATTATCCAGTAATTATTACGGCCTTCTCATTAACTGAACTATTAATTTGTTAATCTCAGTTATAATTTAGTTGCGTATAGGCCGATTCTATACCATATCGCATGGCAACAGATTCAGTAATTTCGTAAGAATGAGCAAAAAGTACTTAAGGCTTCTGAATAATTGAACTGTTAATTCTGTGGTTTTTTTGAGAAACTAGTTAACTAAATTTTTGACGATTTTGAGTTATGAATGAAAATTACCCTAAAATTGTGAAAATGTTCAACTAACTTTTCCAAATTTTCCAAATTTCCCTTAATTTCCCCAAAAAATATTATTGCAAGTGAATAAGTGCTACAAAAAAAAAAAAAAAATCTATTAAATAAAATGATAAGTGTAGTGCGGTGACCAAAAACTTGTGTTGCAGGCTGTAGCAAATTAATCCATTGACTGTCAGTCGGTATTGAGCAGTGGCAAGATAAATAGTCGTCGCGGTTGTCGTGTATAATTAGTAGTGTAAGGAAGTCAGTCGTGTAGTGTAATTATTGTAAATCATAATAATAAATAAATAAATTCAATTCATCATAGACTAGAATGATTAAATAATAAATAATTATGATTAAATAAAATTAGTTTTGAGAATAAAATTTAGTGGGTTATTTATTATTATACCTGTTTGTCGAGTATATAGTATTAAATAATAATACAGAAAGTGTTTGGCCCGTTACAAAAGAAATAACCAAACAGCGTCATTGGTGGCCTTACGAACAAATTAAGTTTTTTTATAATACTAAATAGTACATCGACTGTAAAAATCATACCTATGATTCCAGTAAAATCAATTAAGTTACTAATCGATCTACAACTACAACCCACGATAAACAAAAATCAGCCAACTTAAAAGTAGTTTTTCTCAATCCTCCCGCTGTTACAACTGTGCTTATAACAAACGGAATAAAGCTGCGTTAACGACCTTGGTGTATCATCTTTGTTGAATATAACGTTTTGTTCTTGGGAAATCAATTAATTAATCGTGCCAGGCAAACATCGAATTCGCAGCCGGAATATTATATTCAAATAGCATAGAGGCAGTTGCAGTATTGTCAATTTATATACATATAGCCGCACATACAATACCGGTCATTAATCGAAAAAGGCAAGGCTGAACTAGACAGTAATAACAAAAGCATGGAATTTATTGGTACATTTCTTAAACAAAATCATCGCGTGCTAAAATAATCATCAAGCGTCTACACCACAATATCATCAAGTAGTAGCAGTATCGGTTTTCTGTTTTCCATAAAGTGCTGGGCTATCTGTACATCTGCAACCATCAACCAGGACAATAAGTTTTCATCAAATCAATTTTGCTGAGTAAGATTTTAAAGTACACACATATACATAAAATTAATAAAAAAAAACCGTTATATAAATTCGGATTTCGGTGATTATTAAAAATCATTCAATCAATCAATCGATAGAAAATCACCGTAACTATTAATTATTTCGTATATTTTGTTTGTTAACGATTATTAATTTGCCACTAAGTTTTAGTTCGTTCCAAGAGTTACTTTTTATTTATCTTTGATTTCTTTTGTGAGTTCTGTAAAATAAGTTTTTGGTGATAGTGTGTTAATTTTATAGAGTTTCAATTTGTTATTGGGCTATTTTGTTTGAAATATGAGTGACAACAATTTAATTTACAATCCACCAAAACAAAATAAATACCAATATATTAAAGACATTATCCTCGAAAGGCACGCAGAAGGGGGAAATTACAAAGTTAAAAAATTATTGGATGGTATTGAAATTGGGGATGATACGCCTTTGCAGTACTACAGGCGATTGGAGAATATTGCTAGTACGCCCAAAGCTCTTAATAAAGAACTTCTTAAGAATATATGGCTGAATGGTTTGCCTACTAGTACAAAAACTATTTTAGTTGCCACTAGTGAAAATGATATTGATAAAATGCAAACCACCGCCGATAAAATTTTTTTAGTTACTCGTCCAGCGTCCATTTCAGCTATTCAAAATAGGCCAAGTTGCTCAAATACACTTGAGTCAAAGGTCGAACAGCTCCAAAAAGGTCTTCAAAAGCTTACTCAATCTATTTCGAGCATGTCTGTTTCTGCATACGAAGGAAATAGGTCCAGATCACGATCCAATCAACGTTTTAATTCACCCCATTCCAGAGATAGTCAAAACCGTCAACGCAGTCAAAGTCGTCATCGCAGCCCGGGTCAAGTTCGGAAATATCCCAGGTGCTTCTACCATTATCATTTTGGTATTCGAGCTAGACAGTGTCAAAAGCCATGTGATTTTGATAAAGAAACGGCCGATTCAAAAAAACTAAGCGAGCGGTCGCTGGGTGCGGCCTACAGCGATTCTTTAAGCCGCCGCTTATTCGTCAAATGTAAAATCACGAAATTAGTATTTTCAGTCGATACCGGTACCGATTTATCCGTTATTCCATTAAGTCAATTTCCGCATTTAAAAGGGAAAAATTCCAATATTTGTCTAACCGCAGCTAACAATACTACGATAAAGACATACGGGACCAAGCTTTTACAAGTTGACCTAGGACTTCGCCGATCTTTTAATCATGTTTTCAAAATCGCTTCAGTCAATCGTCCAATTATTGGGGCAGATTTTTTAATGAATTTATTTTGATGTGGATACACCGACAATGAAACTATCAGCGATAACGATAACTGATGAATTTTCAAAAATATTATCGGAATATCCATCTTTGCTTACACCGCCAGATTATACCATTCCCGTGAAGCATGATGTAGTTCACTACATACATACAAAAGGACACTTGCCTTTTGAAAGGCCTCGTTGATTATTTGACGATAAATATAAAATTGCCAAAACCGAATTTCAGCACATGTTGGATTTAGGTATATGCCGTTCGTCATCATCGCATGTATCTTCATCATTACATCTGGTAAAGAAAAAGATAATAATGATTGGAGGCCATGTGGCGATTATCGTAAGCTCAATGCTTGCACTGTTCCTGATCGCTACCCGTTACCCCATATCCACGATTTTAATTTACAAATTAATGGATGCAAAATATTCTCTAACGTTGATTTAGTGCGTTCATACCAACATATACCGGTAGCAAAGGAACATATACATAAAACTGCGATATCTACTCCATTTGAACTCTACGAGTTTCTACGAATGCCATTCGGGATACAAAACGCATCTAAGACGTTTCAAAGATTCATTAATAATGTTTTGAAGGATTTTGATTTCGTATGTCCTTACATCGACGACATTTTGATTTTCAGTAGATCAGAAGAAGAACATAAAAAACATTTGCATCTTCTTTTCAAACAGCTTGTCGAGTTTAATATCAAAATAAAACTATCAAAATATGAATTTGGTAAACAAACGCTCAATTTTCTTTCCCATCGAATTTCAGAATATGGAATCTCTCCTACTTCTGACCGGGTTAAAGAAATTATTTCACTACAAGCACCACAATCAATCAAGCAAACACAAAAATTTTTAGGCATCATAAACTATTATAATAGGTTCTTACCTAATATTGCTGAAATTCTAGCCCCATTATATGGCCATCTAGCAAACATGTCCAAAATAAAAAATCCAAAAAAGAATTTTCAATGGCCCACGAAATGCAATGAAGCTTTCGAGGAAGCCAAACGATGTTTAGCAGCAACCACAATGCTAGTACATCCTAAAAACAACGCTCAACTCTGTATAACTACAGATAGTTCAGAGGTAGCTACAGAGGTAGGTATTCTTGAACAATTTAATCAAGAAATCAATAGTTGGGAACCTCTAAGTTTTTTCTCAAAGAAACTTCAACCCGCTGAAACTCGATATGCCGCATTTGATAGGGAGCTTCTGGCAATTTACGTAGCGACCAAACACTTTCGACATTATATCGAAGGAAGGAATTTTATTGTATTCACAGATCATAAACCGTTAATTACAGCAATATAATCTAAATCTGATAAAAGTCCCCATCAAACCAAGCATCTTGAGTACATTGCTCAATTTGCTACCGATTTACGCCATATTTCAGGACGCGATAACGTTGTTGCTGATTATTGATCAAGACCAGTTGAAATTTCTCAAATGAGTTATCATGGAATCGATGTTGGCCGCCTTGCTCAGTTTCAAGAGAAAGATGAGGAGTTGAAGTCGTTTATAAATTAATCGAAACAGTCAAAACTGAAGTTCCAACAGATTTCCGTGGATGGCAAGAAAGAGAAAATTTGGTGTGAAATATCAACAAATAAAACTCGCATGTATATCCCGATAGAACTGAGATGCGAAATTTGTGACAAACTGCATGCACTCTTACATCCAGGAATACGAGCCACACGAAAGTTGATAACAACAAGCTATTTCTGGCCGAAAATGAATTCGGATACTGGTGACTGGACCAGTTGTTGCATTAACTGTCAAAAATCAAAAATCATCCGACATACCAAATCTCCGATTGGCTCATTCGATTTACCTCAATCTAGGTTTAATCATATACATATGGATCTGGTGGGGCCACTTCCTCGTTGTCAAGGTTATAATTATCTGTTCACAATTATAGACCGTTTCACTCGGTGGCCTGAGGTGTATCCATTGAAAGATTGCACCACTATAGCTAAAACCTTTGTTTCAGAGTTTGTTTCTCGTTTCGGTTGCCCGTTAACTATAACGAGCGACCAAGGAGTACAATTTGAGTCGCACTTGTTCAAGGAATTATCTAATCTTTTAAGTTCTCACCATATTCATACAACCAGCTACCATCCACAGAGTAATGGAATAATTGAAAATCTACATCGCCCTCTCAAAAATTCATTAAGAGCATGATGTAATACCTCCAATTGAATTGATGAATTACCATTTATTCTTCTTGGTTTTCGGACTACCGTAAAAGAAGACATTGGCTATTCACCAGCAGATTTACTTTACGGACAAGCATTAAGAGTGCCTTGTGAACTGGTCGTCAAGTCATCGGATTTACCTGTAGTCGATCCAACCAATTTTGTTGATAGCCTGCGTATAATAAAATGAGGGATTTAAAAGACACTTCACCACGAACCGCAAAAAATTCGGACGCGTATGTGCCTCGCGAACTATCTAACTGTAAATTTGTGTTTGTAAGAAATGATCGTTTAAGATCTGGATTATAAAATCCTTATGAAGGTCCATTTGAAGTGACTCGCAGATTAAGAAAAGCATTTGTTGTCAATTACAATGAAAAATCACAAGTGATATCAGTAGATCGTTTAAAGCCGGCTTATATTGTTGATTCCATAACAAGGGATAACAAAAGCCAAACGGATCGGAGAGTTAGTTTTCAGGAAGAGGTTTTATTGCCCTATAAGTAGGATAACAGGCTAACTAATGATGGTCGCAATTCAGTCCTTTTTCTATCATATACAAAATAAAAATAAAATAGCTTAGTATTTTCTTTTTAACTGGAAAGGGGGTTATGCGGTGGCCAAAAACTTGTGTTGCAAGCTGTAGCAAATTAATCCATTGACTGATTTAGGTAGTGACCCGTTTTTGTTCATTTACACATATATACATTCGATGTGTGTGTAATCTGATCGACCGGTCAAGAAAATATTTTTCATTTTTTTTTTGGTAAAGTCAGTCGGTATTGAGCAGTGGCAAGATAAATAGTCGTCGCGGTTGTCGTGTAAAATTAGTATTGTAAGGAAGTGACTCGTATAGTGTAATTATTGTAAATCATAATAATAAATAAATAAATTCAATTCATCATAGACTAGAATGATTAAATAATAAATAATTATTCCTAATTATTCATTCCTGCCATTATGTTGTGAAGTTTTCGGTTTATTTTATTTTATATTTTTGTGTAGTGCAATTAAATTATGAATTAATGATAAATTTGGATGACACACAAATAAGTGATTCTGACATTCTCGCAGCCGAGTGGGATGTGGTGTTAAATAGAACATGCATTGACAACTCTAAAACTGGTATGTTCCATTTTCATTGGTTTATTACAATTTCCGATTTATTTATTATATATTTTTTGTAGTTCAATCTAATTCTGAAACTGATGATCAATGAAACGCCGACGACATATACGAATCTGGGTCTAATAAGCTCGAGTACGAATCTGACAATCATACTGACGATTCAATATATGAATATAATGAGTTCGTGGCTGAATCTGACGGTGAATCAGAATTATTTGAATGCGAAAATGAAATTGGAACTGGTGAAATCGCCAACTCTACAAGTGGTATGTTGCTTTATGCTATTTTGTTTTATAATTCTTTTAGTTAAGATACTCAAATTCAACGAGGTGTTAGTTACTTCTCACATTATTTGCATTAGTAATACATACAATCGAATGATATAATTTAGTAAAAAAATTTATTAATGAATGATGACTTTTTTATTTTTTATTTATAGTTCAATCAAACTCAAAATCTGTGTTGAATGAAACAAATCAAGATTACTCCAACAATAAAAATAAAGCAACCAAAATCAAGAGATATTCTGGTCTATCATACGTGTCTAAGAATGGAAAAATTATAAAAAAACGGAAGTCAATACCACTAGAATATTGTAAGAAGCAATGTCGGTCAAAAGTTAGTATGGAATTGAGAGAAAAATGTTTCAATGAATAGTGGAATTTGGGAACATACGCCAAACGCCTATCCAACGCGTCAAAAAGAATTAAAACTGACAAGAAAAGTCGACTCACGAATTTAAAATTCCCAAAGAAGCAAAGAAATTTTTCTTGTAAATATTTTATTATAGACAACGATCAGAATAATATCGATATTTGTAAACGTTGTTATATGAATATTTATGATGAATCACCTGGATTTGTATCGACCATCATAAAGAAGAACTCAGCTGGATTAGATCTTACAGATTTTAGAGGGAAATTTGAATCACCTAAAAAAATTAGTAGCAAGCAAAAGACCGATGTAGAGTGTCATATAAAATCATTTCCAGCATGTGATTCGCATTATGCAAGGGCGCATACGTCGAAGTTATATTTATTTGAGGGCCTACATTTATTTAAAATGTATGATCTTTACAAAGAAAAATATCAGAATTGTAAAGTATCATACACAAAATAGAGAGAAATTTTTAAAACTCTAAATCTGAAATTTAAGAAACCCCAGTTGGACAGGTGCTCGAAGTGTGACCGATTTGACATGCAAATTAAAATGGAGCAGCCACAGGATGGAAAAGAATCTTTGATTTCTCAAAGTAACACACACCATGAGTATGCTGAAATAGCATATAAAACAAAACGAGTCGATAAGGCCGATGTAGAAAAAACTGTACTTTGTGTGGATTTGCAGCAGTGTTTACCAACACCGTACCTAAAATGTTCTACGGCGTTTTATAAAAGAAAATTATGGACATTCAATCTTACGATTAGGAATTGCAGCTACAATACCACACATTACTTCATTTGGGATGAAACCATTAGCGGACGAGGTGCGAATCAAATCGCTTCTTGTATTTTCAAGTACCTCAGGAATTCCACAAGTAGTTTAAAATCACATATCGTCATGGTGGCTGCAAAAAGTCTTATGTCACCAATTATTCAATTTCCTTTTTATTGTATCATTGTAATCAAAATATCACTTACTACAAGCTACAATTGATCTCATGTCATTCAGCAAATCAGAAAATGGCAATAGTGCGCAGTTGCAATTTGACGAATAAACGAGTGATTATTTTGATTACCGCAATAAGTCTTATGTCAAACTGCGATTGAACGTGTCGGCGCATTCGCGTGTAATTTAGTGCAATTTGGTGTAATTCTAAGTAAATCTGTGCAAATTTATTATAAAATTTAACGTAAGTATTAATTACATAAGTATCTATAAATTTAAACCGTAAATAAATTATTTTGCTTAAAAATTAAAAGATTATGTCTAACATTTTTCGACAATCAGTCCCCTAACCTAACCTAACATTTTTATATAATTTCTTATTTTTTTTTTTTAGAGTAGTTTAAATTCTGTCTAATACATTATTATGATATCAAAAATAAAGTGAACATTTTTCGGGCGTCTTTTTACGAGATTACGCTACCAAATTACAGTGATTCCTGACTTAAGATCGGTTGCAATATTCATCTATTAATCATTTTTATCGACATACGACTTATTGCGTTAGTAATCCATAAAGATAATTTCCTCGTTCACAGGTAAGAACTAGAGATTAATAGTAGACTGAAAATGTTTGAGGGAAGTAGAGGCTATCTTTTAATGTAGCTGGCTCGCGCTAATGTAGAAAAAGAGAAAACACCCGTAGAAAGCGTTACTCCGCAATCACAGCTTGAACATGAAGACCAACCACGGGCCATTCCTACGCAATGCTTGCCTATTCGACGTACCGAAACTGCAGAAGGCAAAATGATTGACTTCGTGCCATTTGTTCAAAATTGTATTACGTCACTTGATAATCAGGATCAAGGGGAAGCTAATTTCAGTTCGGGATCAGGCGAATTATATGAACCATCAGAGCTTGAAGAAACCACAGAGGACGAGGACTTATCAATAGAAGCCGAGATAGAAACGGAAGTCAAAATAGCAACAGAAGCAGAGGTAGTTGTTTAATAAAATGGAGAGGATCGAACCGTTGCAAGAAAGCGTAAAGGCCAAGCTGACCAAACTCAATGGAAGCGACAAAAGAATGCGCAATTGCGACTTAAGGGAAAAAAATACACCGGTTTTAAGAAAAACGTGTTTGGGAAATATGAGCAAACAGAACGAAAGACGGAGAAATCTCTTCGAACAAGATGTAATGGGCATGTAAGACGCACATCAAAAGGTGGTCCAAAAAAAAAATTTTGAATGCTCTACGATAAGCGAGGAGGATCGCAAATCAATTTTTGCAGCTTTTTGGAAATTAGCGTCGTGGAAAGCCAAACAAGTTTATATCGCAGGATGTGTGTTTCAAGAGTGTCCAAAACATAGGAGAAATGATTCGGATTCCCAAAGCTTGAGGAAGAAAATTGGATTTAAATTTTATTTGAATGCGCACGAAGGTATAAATAATAAAGCAAAAAACGCGTTTGTAAACACATGTTTCTAAGTACGTTTGGGATCGGTAAAAAAACTGTCCGTTCATGGGTATAAAATGGTGAATCTCGTACTAGCCCTTCAAGACCCCTGGAAACCGAAGCCGGTAGTACGTCAAGTGAAAGATCTGCAGCTGTTGTAAAGAATGTTAAGGAATTTTTGAATTCGTTGCCAAAGGTTGCAAGCCACTATTGTAGATCATCATCTAGTAAACTTTATCTAGAACCTACTTGGAATAGTTTAAGGGAAATGCACAGACATTACTTGGAAAAGTGCCGAAATGAAAGCATCCAATCAGCATCATGGAAAACTTTCCTTAATGTGGTGAAAAAGTTAAATATAGATATTTACTTTCCTAAAAAAGACCAGTGCAATGAATGCACTATGCATAAAAACGGTAACCTTAATGAAGAAACTTTCCAAAAACACATTGCGAAGAAAAATAAAGCACGATCAGAAAAAGAAAAGGACAAAACCCTAACTACAGATTGCCCAAGTATGCAAACATTTACGGTCGATTTGCAAGCTGTTCTACTGTCTCCTCGGCTAAATGCCACTGCAAATTACTACAAAACAAAATTGAAGGTACACAATTTTACATACTATAATTTGTGCAGTAAAGATGTCGTATGCTCTGTATGGCACGAAGCAAGTGGATGACTTGAAAGTGACGTGTTTGCGTCGATCGCCACAAATTACTTGCAAAAGGAAATAGAAAGCAAAACCCTAATAATCTGATAATTTGGAGCGATGGATGTGGCTATCAGAATAGAAACGTTAAATTGTCTAATGCTCTTCTAGAACTAAGTATTAGAAATAACCTTTTAATTAAACAGAAATACTTAGCGGTGGGTCATACGCAAATGAAAGTAGATTTAATTCATGCCACGATCGAGAAAAAGCTAGGTAAGAGACGAGAGTTGTATGTTCCAACAGATTGTTTACCTATCATACAATCTGCCAGGCAGAATCCCTGACCATATGAAACCGTTTATTGTCAACATACTGATTTTTTTAAATTTGAACCAATATTTTACAAAAGCATTCGACCTGAAAACAAAGTTGGTGATCCCTGCGTTAATGATGTTGTTGGTTACCAGTATACTCCAGAAGGCGTAATTAATTACAAAATTGATTTTGAAGAAGACTGGATGCCTTTGCCCGCGCGTCCTAAACGAATAGATGCCTTGAGCTTACGCCATTTCAGCCTTTACTCGGGGCCTTGTGCTATTGAGGCTACGAAATTTGGGCATTTACAAGAACTTAAAAACCTAATTCCAAAGGATTATCATTCTTTTTATGATTCGTTAACATACAAATAAATACGTTACATTTAAAATGAATAAAATAAATGAATTAAAATTAATTAGGGTTTTTTCTATTTGTTTGCTTAATTGCATTTCGACCTATGTCATAGTAAATAGTAAGTACTGAAATAGCCATAGGTTGTATGTCAAATTTTCTGATTAAGCATCGTGCACGGCACTTGTTGATTTATTTGGTATAAATTGAGTCTATTTTTAATAATGGTTTTAAGTAAATGTTAGAAATTTTAATAATATCTTTGCAAACCATATATTTAGTTTTTTGTTCATACTGTAAAGTTTCAATAAAATGACATACAACAGTTTGCTGTCGCCACGACGATATCGTAATTTTTAGTGATACATGCACTGGGCAGAATCGTAACAGTATTGTTGCGACAATGCTTCAGTATTTAATGACACTAGATCCAAAATTTAATGTATTGGAACATAAATTTCTAAAGCCTGGCCATACGCATTGTCAAGTAATGCTCTCATATCTCATGCCCAATTAATTCGCACTTGTGCAAAAAAAAAATTAATTTAATGTGTACCAAATGAACCTTGAGGATTTTTTAGATTTTGCCAAATGACAAAAGGGAAAAGAATTTTTTTAAAATTCTAATGTTCCCCCCGAACTATTTCTTGATTTTACTTGTCTGGTAAACTTTTGTTTTTCAAATTTAGACCTCCATCTTCCAGAACTTATGAATTATTGCATGCTTTTTTTTTGCCTTAACGGTATAAAAAAGAGGAACTATTCTATGATTGGGTTAAGTTAATGTAAAATGCTTCCCTGTTAACTATTTTTGCACCAGATTTTGCGAAGAGGAATTGTTAAGGGTCTGCCATTTAGTTTCGTTCTATCAGAATTGTCAAAAATAAATCACTTTTCAATAATCTCTGAACTAGTAGCTTAATATTGCCCTGATTTTTTGCTATATATAGGAATGAACCATGTACTTGTAGTATTAGCGAATGTTACAAGTCTTATTTAAAAACTTTATAAAAATTTCAATTTTTATTTTATTTCTCCTCTTCGTAAAACGTTTATATATCTGGCCAGAATAACTTAATGTTTGAATTAGTACCCGAATTTATGCGTTAAATACAATATAGTTGAAATTGTTGAAAGTTTTTCAATATGATTTGTAAAATTCGCTGATACTACAAGTGCATGGTTGATTGAAAATGTCACAATTTTGTAAAAATATTTATCTTTAAATAATTATGTATTTACGTTTGTCTTTCGCACAGTAAAATTGAGAGCTCCCCAAAGTCAGAAAGTATGTAACATCCTTTTGTTTTCATATTGTAGTTGATCCACAGTTAACAAAAGTCGAACGGGTGTTATTGCCCAATAGTTTGTGTTTCTCGAAATTTTTATTGTCCAGAAATCGAGGGACTTCCTATATCAATAGCAATTTAGTAACTTATCGAGTTTAGCTAAATCGAATTAACTAAACCGCCATCTAGCAAAACTACGCTCAGCCTGTTTGTATTATAAAGATGACTTCTCACAGTTAAACCCATCTACTATAACCTCAAGGCAACGATGGGCTCTATCGTGATGGTGGAAAGATTTTAAAAATCGAGAACTTTGGAAAGTGTGCAAACCAGAACCAGGGTTCAACTGGGAAATCGAGGGAAACCAAAAGATTAGACAATTAAACAGCTTTGTAATATAATTTTGGTTAAACCATTATATTGTCGTTAATAACAAATTAAATAATTTGATTTCATATTCTATATAGCATTGCACCAATTACTAATAATTTAATCAAATTTTTGTGTACACTAGGTTGTTATCATGAGATGGTGTTGTTCTCAAGTTTTTGAAATATTCAGATATTTGTAATTTTCAAGGTTGATGTTTATTTTTGTCGTTTTTGATCTCAATTTATCCATTTTAGTAAATCGTTTCTAGTCATAAACAACAATACTTGGTTTTATTAGCTTTGAAGTTCAGAACAAGCTATAATATAAAAAACATAACATTTAATTGTCGTAAATAATATTTTAAAAATTTGATTTTATTTTTTTTAATTTTCTATTGTTAATGGCTTATGTTGTGTTTTCATTTCAAGCCTACATTGCTCTATTCACCTACAGACGGTTAACGAAAATTATGTGCTTGAATTATGCATTATAAAATTGAAATTTGCGCTAGAATTGTTTTGCGATATAAGTGATGATGAATGTGCGAACTCCCAGTTTCTTATTTATTGTTGCTTTTGAGCTTCGTTGAAATTATGAAATTTAAATTATGTACAAAAATAAAAAATATAAATAAGAGTACAAATTTAATTAGTATTGATAACGTAAGCAATGTATCTTTTGAAATCTGGATCTACATAAATATAAATAAAGTGCGAAATATAAAAGTGTTTTTTTATTTTTGTACATAATTTTAATCCCAGCACGTATAATTCTCTTACCTATGAATTGATGAAGCCTCCCTCTGTAGATACAGGCTGCTGGTATGTACCAATCGTGGAATTTGTGGGGGGCTCGTATCATTGCTTTGGCCAGGTGGCCAAACCTGAACTGAACGTACTGCCACTTCCATTTCATTCCGACGTTGTCAATTAAACAGAAAAAACAGAATATTTAATCACAACGCATTTTTCATAAACTTATTTTTCAAATTTTCTTCTTATTTTCTTACACACACTTTTTTTAACACAATTGATTTTTTCACATATATATTTTATTTCACTTTTTATCACTAAAAATATATTAAATAATGAGCCCTGTGTAATTAAGAAAAATAAAACCAATTCACAAAAATAATTTTTCACGAAAAAAGCTCGTGTAAAATAATTATATTCACAACTTTATGTCAGCCACTTTGTATAAAACGAAAAAACTTCTCACTAATTTTTTCTCTTTTTCACAAACACATAAGATTACAACAATAATATTATATTAGCTATAATCTCGAAATCTAAGAAATTTAAATTTTTTTTTCAAACAAAAACTGCAGAATGAAATTAAGTTCTTAGCTTCTGATGGTGTTTATACGTTCTTCTAAATTCACGCAATTTTGCTAACACCACTCGAAATGTAAACATTAACATTTGTCACTGTGTATCTCGTGTTCTGCAGGAGCCTAAGCAGAGATATTAAGGCTTAATATCATCGCCGGGGATGCTTGCGTCGTAAATCAAAAGCTGTACTATCATGTCAAACGAACGAAATCAATCGATATTTTCTCAAAACAAGAATCGCATAAACAGGTTTCGCAATACACAAACAACAGCAACAATAAAAAAACCATGTATCTAGTTATTTTGAATGTGTGTGCAAAGATTCAAATAACGGGATCTTTTTTTACGTTTGTGAACGAGATGGATAAATATCGAAATTACGGCATAAATCGAAATTTATACAGGCGCTTCCACGTCGCAGTTACTTTTGATGTTAAATTTATAAATACACAACTACAAACATAAATATGTATTGATGATTTGAAATTTGAAATTTGTACATTATACAAACGCACCGTTGATTTATGTATACATTAAATACTGTTAAAGTAAGCCTAAAGTTGCCAGCCGAAAGTGAAAAGTCGATGATGTAGAGTGTGCTGGCCCGACCGAAACCGAAAGTTTCTAGCCGAAAGTACAAAAGTCGATAATGCAGATTATGATATAACATTCAAGCCGAAAATAAAAAATTCAGTAGTTATCAGCCGAAAGTAAATAGGATACAAAGATTTAAATAAAAAAATTTGTAAATAAATATACGTTTAAAACTTTGCTTCGTAGAAAATATCGAAAAATCAGAAGAATATACAAAATTGGAATACAATCAGCCTCTAGAGTATATACCTGGAGCTAAATCGTTTTTATGTAATTTGTCAATAGCTATCGCAGGAAAAAAATTCAGTTCAAGTTTCTCGTGGGAAATCTCGGAAAATTCAATTTTTCAAAAATTATTAGAAAATTTGTATAAAATCAGCCTCTAGAGTATTATGTCTGGAGATGGATTCAATTGATGTGATTACTCAATAGCTATCGCAGGAAAAAAATTCAGTTCAAATTTCACGTGGCAAATCTGGGAAAATTCAATTTTTCAAAAAATTATTAGAAGATTTGTATAAAATCAGCCTATAGAGTGTTATGTCTGGAGATGAATTGGCTTGATGTGATTTATCAATTGCTATAGCAGGAAAAAAGTTCAGTTCAAGTTTCCTGTGGGAAATCCCGGAAAATTCGATTTTCCAAAAATTATTAGAAAATTTGTATAAAATCAGCCTCTAGAGAGTTATGTCTGGAGATTGATTGCATTAACGTGATTTGTCAATATCTATTGCAGGAAAAAAATTCAGTTAAAGTTGTTCGTGGGAAATATCGGAAAATTCAAAAAACTTTCCAGCTGAATGTAAGAAATGGATGAATAAAATAAGCCTCTAGAGTGTTATGTCTGGAGATGGATTCAATTGATGTTATTACTCAACAGCTATCGCAAGAAAAAAAATTCAGTACAAATTTCTCGTGTGAAATCCCGGAAAATTCGATTTTCCAAAAATTATTAGAAAATTTTCCAAAATCATAAAATCGAATTTTTCGAGATTTCGCACGGGAAACTTGGACTGAATTGTTTCCTGCGATAGCTATTGAGTAATCACATCAATTGAATCCATCTCCAGACATAACACACTAGAGGCTGATTTTATAAAAAATTTCTAATATTTTTTGGAAAATTGAATTTTCTGAGATTTCCCACGGGAAACTTGAACTGAATTGTTTTTCTGCGATAGCTATTGACAAGGCACATCAATGCAATTCATATCCAGACTTAACACTCTGGAGGCTTTTTTATTCATCCATTTCTTACTTTCGGCTGGAAACTTTTTTGATCTTTTCGAAATTTCCCACGGGAAACTTGAACTGAATTCTTTTCCTGCGATAGCTATTGACAAGTCAGATTAATCCAATCCATCTCCAAACAAAACACTCTAGATGCTTTTTTATTCATCCATTTCTTACTTTGGGCTGGAAACTTTTTTGAATTTTCCGAGATTTTCCACGGGAAACTTGAACTGAATTTTTTTTCTGCGATAGCTATTGAGTAATCACATCAATTGAATCCATCTCCAGACATAAAACTCTAAAGGCTGATTTTATACAAATTTTCTAATAATTTTTGAAAAATCGAATTTTCCAAGATTTCCCACGGGAAACTTGAACTGAATTTTTTTTCTGCGATAGCTGTTGACAAGTTACATCAATCCAATCGATTTCCAAACATAACACTCTAGAGGCTGATTTATTTTTGGCTGGAATGTCAATAACATAATCTGCAATATCGACTTTTCACATTCGGCTAACTTTAACAGGGTATACATAAACAGTATGGCCAGCAACATTGCATTTATAAACTAAAGAAAATATACCCGAGCGTGCACGTTATTACCAAGATAATCGTAAGAATTCAAAGTTGAACAAATATCACTGATTGAATGAGATTTAGAGAAAATATTTGACATTGCAATAGATCATATTGAGGATAAAACATTTCATGGTTGGTTTCCTTACAGTAAATTACAATTTCAACCGATTATCTGTATAAGTTACGTACAAACCATTGCAAATAATATGAATTTATAGCTAGAGATGATCTTCTATATAAATTAGTTCTTACAAACAACACGGAAATGGCTAAAACATAATTTGATATAACAGACAACAAGATTTAGTTGGTTTTTGATTCTAAATACCGACTAGTTTAAAAATCGTCTAACATTGCACTTTCGCAAAAACAATTTTGGAGCGAACAGAAAAGCCTAAAGAAAAATTTCATGTGATTTAAGAAGGTGATCATTTCTTGGTTGTTGGAGGTTTTAGAGGAGTTTTAATTTTCTAATGTAAAGTATGAAATTGGTCCTGAACTCGGTCAGCTTGAGACTTTTGAGCCAAACCTGTCTAGATTTGTAACCAAATATCGCTGGATAAATGCACCAGTTTTTGGATCCCCTCCCCCCCCCCCCCCCGGAAATATTTAGCTTTTGGCATGGAAAATTCCATTTTAGTACAGTAAAACATTGAGATATTCATTTAACTTATTCTATTACACACTAGGTGTCACGGTCACAATACGATATTGGGTTGGAAAATGCCATTTTAGTACAGTAAAACATTGAGCTATTCATTTAACTTATTCTATCACACTCTAGGTGGCACCTTTACAATATCGTATTGTGAGGGTGACACCTAGTGTGTAATAGAATAAGTAAAACTAATAGCTCAATGTTTTACTGTACTAAATGGAATTTCCCATGATAAAAATTGTTACGTAATGTTTCTACGTTATTCTAACTAGAAAAATCATGAGCCTTCGAGAAGTTTGGTTTGTGTATATAAAAAGGCGAACAAGATCGAATTGGATTATTAGTATTTGGAACGCGATAGAGTTAACTTGTAAGATTATTATTTGTAGTATTTGGAAAGCGACAGTGTGAAGATTAAAAAGTAATTTAAAAAGTGTTGTAGTGCGAAATAAAAATTATAAGTGAATGGTAAAATTGTGTAAAAAATTATTTAAAGAGATTTTGTGAATTTTTATTCATAAACTGTGTTATAATAATTCTTGTGTGAAATAAATAAATTCGTTGGAGATAAATTAAATTGATTTTGTATTATTCACAATCCAGTGATACGAACCTTAATTGACAAGGCAGGCAAAAACGTAACAATTAGTGACAGCGGTGGGATTGTGAATAATTAGATAAAGAAAACGATTTTCAACACATTAAAAGTTCCAGAATTAAAGAGGGAACTTGAGAAACGGGGTTTGGCTACTGATGGTAATAAAGCAGCTTTACAAGCGCGACTACGTGACGCCATGGAAAAAGAAGGGTTGAACGCTGACCATCATGATTTTGGCGTAGAAGTTACGGATGCGGCAACTATAGAGAAGACAGGAGATAATAATGGAAGTTTCGATTTGTCGCAGTTAATCGCTGCTATAAACCAGATGATGGGACAAATGAGTGTAATGAGACAACCAAATAAACGCCAGATGGAAAAACAAAATCAGTGTAACCAAGAAATTAAACACGAAATGAAACAACAAATGGAGAAAATTGAGCGGCCTGATTAGCGACAGATGGAGACAATAAACCAAGAAATAAAATGCCAGATGGAACGACAAATAGAGAAAATAGAATAACCAATCCAAATTATAGAGCGTCAGATGGGGAAAATTGCCGAAGGTCTATAGAGAATAGACGAGAAAATTCTGGGATTAACTACAAAAGTGCAAGGAGAAATAGAGAAACTGCAAACAGATTTTAAGACCGATATTCAAAAGATTGAACAAAACTTTGAAACGAAGGTTTAACATGCTGAAGAGAATTTACAAGTGGAAGTTGAATGTCTTGAAAGGAGCTGATTGATGTCAAGGCAAGTGGATATCATTGACGCAAGTTGTTCAAACCGTCCAATCAATCAAGTTAAAGTCACCAACATTTGACAGCACAACATCTTTTGGAATTTTCAAATTTCAATTTGATACGGCGGCCAATCAAAATCTTTGGAATGATGAACATCGTGGCGCAGCGCTAATAGTGGCCCTCAAAGATGAAGCAGCAGAGGCTTTACAAATCATTCCAGAAAAGGATCGCCACGGCTATCTTAAAATAATAAAGGCGCTAGATCGAAAGTACGGCAGTGATCATAAGCGGGAAATTTATCGCATGGAACTAAAAAGCCGCTACCAAAAGAGAGGAGAATTACTTCAGGAATTTTCATCGGCAATCGAACGATTAGTACATCTAGCAAATACCAGTACATCAGCCGATTATATGAAAGGGCTAAAAATTGACGCATTCATTGACGGCATTCGAGATCCAGAGACACGCAAGGCGGTGATGTTTTCACCTAAAACCACCTTCGCGGAAACCATCGCTTGTGCGTTGACGAATGAAACTGCACAAGCCATCACCAAATCGTCAATTAAATTATGCCGAGTGGAAATCGACACCAGCATAAACAACGAGCGGTTAGCACTAAGATTCTGAGACGGAAGCGGCAAAATCAAATGTTGGGCATGTGATAAGGTCGGTCACATCTCACGGGACTGCTCGGAAATAAGAAGAAAAAGGGGAAGATCACCGTCTCCTATGCAGCGACGACCAAGCGGAGCACAGAGAGAGGCCAAGCAAGAGGGCCAAATGACGACGGAGTCGTTAAACTTGAACGAGTAAGCTTGAAGGGGCAGAAGCTGACTCCCACAACCGATTGCCCCATAACCTCCATCCGCGTTTCGAAAGTAGGAAGAGGCGGTGACAGCTTAACAATCAAAGGCGACATTGATGGCACGGACTGCATCATCAACCTGGATACAGGAGCAAATCGCACGATTGTCCGTAAAGATCTGATCGATGGAGGTATACAAGCAGCTAATGGTTTGTAGTTACAAACAGCAACTGGAGGTAGTTCAATAATAAAAGGTAAAAAGATCGTGAAAATAAAGATCGGGAGAACTCTTTTTCAACACGAAATAGTGATTGCAGATATTGTAGATAAAGTCATATTGGGGATGGACTTCATGAGAGCAAATGGCTTCGTGGTGGATGTTGGACGAGGAGTTTTAATTTACGATAACATCGAGTAGCCACTTCAATCTAGCAGTGCAGGAGACACTACCATACGAATTGTTATTGATCATCGGGAGAAGCTGCCACCGAACTCGGAGACGATCGTTTGGGCAAAATTGGAGGGAGGTTCTGGATCACCCAGGTTGTGGTTGTGGAAGCTAACGAAGAGGAGAACAGAGCCAAGGAAATTATAATCGGAAAAGCCCTAGTTAAACCAGACAACGACTATAGAGTACCAATTAGGACTCTAAATCTATCGGATAAGACGAAAACTATCAAGAAAGGGATAGTCATCGGAAAATGTAACGAGGTTTCAACTATAGTAAAGTGTGAACAGAAAAGTCCGATTGAGAAAGCCGACATGCAAGGGCAGAAAGAAATGGTAGAACAACTCATGCAGAAATAGAACGAAGATCTTACCGAGGCACAGAAAAATTCTACCCATCAACTACTCAAACAGTACACGTTCATATTCTGCAGTACATCGGATAATAACGGAAGGACTTCAATGGTAAATCACCGAATTGATACGGGAGCAGAGATGCCAATTCGTCAACCACCCAGGAAATTACCATTGGCAAAACAACAAGAAGTCAACCGGATTGTAACATAAATGCAGACGGCAAGAGTAATCGAACCATCTAACAGCCCATGGGGCTCACCGGTAGTATTGGTCGAGAAGAAGGACGGTAGCATGAGATTCTGCGTTGATTACCGAAAACTCAATGCTGTGACGAAAAAGGATAGCTACCCACTGCCAAGGATCGATGACACGTTAGACACGTTATCGGGTGCACGAATATTTTCGACATTAGATCTACAAAGCAGCTATTGGCAAGTGCAAGTTCATGAGGAAGATCGCGAGAAAACAGCGTTCAGTGTGGGTAACGGGCTTTGGCAATTTAATGTTATGCCGTTCGGATTATGTAATGCCCCTGCGACTTTTAAACGATTAATGGAGCACGTGTTAAGGGAATTACATTGGAAGACGTGTCTAATATATCTGGATGACATCATCGTCATGGGTAAGGATTTCGACGAGCATCTGAGGAACTTGGCAGAAGTTTTGGATCAGATACCGGCCGCCGGATTAAAGCTAAGCCCAAAGAAGTATAAACTCTTCAGAACTGAATCAATTATTTGGGCCATCTTGTTACAATTAATGGAATTCACACCGACAAAGAAAAGATCGCAGCGGTCAAGAACTGGCCAAGACCTTAAAATTTACACGAATTACGATTTATACGAATTACGATTGTGCACCTACTATAGACGCTTCGTGCCAGGATTCGGCAACATTGCCAAGAGTTAACACGAGTTGACCAGGAAGAACAAGTCATTCGAATGGAGGAAGCATTCGTGGAACTAAGGAGACGGTTATGTGTTGCGCCAGTCCTCGCGTACCCTATACCTAACGTGAAATCTATTTTCGACACCGATGCAAGTCATTACGGTATAGGAGGTGTGTTATCACAGGAAATTAATGGCCAAGAAAGAGTTATTGCGTACTACTCCAAAACATTATCAAAACCGGAGCGTAATTACTGCGTGACACGGAAAGAATTGTTGGCTATAGTGGAATGTGTGAAGCATTTCCATAAGTATCTTTATGGCCAAAAATTTCATCAACGGACATATCACGGCGCTTTACGGTAACTGCTGCAATTCAAGAATCCAGAGGGACAGGTAGCTCGCTTGATCTAACGTCTTCAAAGCTACGATTTCCAAATCGAACATCGGAAGGGAAGTGCACACGGAAATGCCGACGCATTAACAAGATGGCCGGGTCCAGTAAAATGTAAACATTGTGGCCATGTTGAAACAAAGGAAGGCATCATCGACGTTAGGCTTAGACAAGTGCTGCCTGATGAAGAGTGGACCGACGAAATGATCAGGAAAGAGCAAATAAATGATACGGATTTATCAGTTATAATAGAATGGAAGGAAAAGGAACACCGGCCAATTTGGAGTGAGATAACGGACAAAACTCCCATTGTCAAGGCTTATTGGGCTCAATGGGATAGCCTCCGTCTTGAGAATAGGTGTTTAAAACGATTATGGGAAAGCACAGATGGCAAAGTGAAGCAAATGTTGCTGGTGATACCAAAATGCCGGATTGCGGAAATCCTGAATGAGTAACATGGAGGAGCAAGTGGGGGCCTCCTAGGAATTAATAAAACACTAGCAAAGATACGTCAACGATTCTACTGGGCAGGATGTAGGCAGTCTGTGATAGAATGGTGCCAAAAATGTTGGAAATGTGCGGCGGTGAAGGGACAGGCACGCAAAAGTCGTGGAACCATGAAACAATATAACGTCGAAGCACCATTCGAAAAAATTGCAATAGATGTAGCAGGGCCATTTCGCACCATTGAGAGCGGCAACAAATATGTGCTAGTAATAATTGATTATTTTAGCAAATGGCCGGAGGTGTATCACATTCCCAATCAGAAGACGACAACAGTACCTGATGCCCTGGTCAACAATTGGATTAGCCGATTTGGAATGCCGATAGAGATTCATACCGATCAAGGAAGGAATTTTGAATCGTTGGTATTTTAAGAAATATGCCAGATGCTCGGTATAAATAAAACGAGAACAACGCCTTCGCATCCACAGCCTGATGGTATAGTGGAAAGATTCAATGGCACATTGGAGGAATATCTTGCAAAGGTCGTTGAGAAAAACTAACGCAACTGGGATCGTCCTATACCGATGTTTCTGTTGGCCTATCGATCAGCAATACATGACACAACCGGAATGACACCAGCTTAAACGTTATTTGGGGATAACCTACGATTACCTCGAGATCTAAAGTTTGGAGCTGTACCATCAGCGGCTTTATGTGGACAGGATTACGTAGACAGGATGAAAGAGGAACTTAATGAGATTCAACAATTTGTACGGGGAAAAATACAGATGTCAAGTAACCGGATGAAGGCTCGATATGACATACGAGGAAATAATCAGGGCTTCCAGGAATAGTAATTAGTATGGCTTCACAAACCGCAACGGAAAAAAAGATTATCACCGAAGCAGCAACCAGCATGGGAATGACCTTACACTATCATCACAAGGATGAACAACGTGGTTGATCGTATACGGAAAGGACATCGGGGTAAACCAAAGGTGGTGCATTTGGAGAGGCTCGCCCTTTACAGAGTAAGTGGTTAGGGTCCTATTCGGGATGAAGAGGCTTAGGTGGTGGGTAGTGTGACGGTGACACCTAGTGTGTAATAGAAGAAGTTAAATGAATAGCTCAATGTTTAACTGTACTAAAAAGAAATTTTCCATGATAAAAATTGTTACGTAATGTTTCTACACTAGAAAAATCATGAGCTTTCTAGAAGTTTGGTTTGTGTATATAAAAAGGCGAACGAAGTCGAATAGGATTTAGTAGTATTTGGAAAGCGACAGTGTGAAGATTATAAAGTGATTTAAAAAATGTTTTTATGGAAATAAAAATTATAAGTGAACAGTAAAATAGTGTGAAAATTATTTAAAGTGATTTTGTGAATTATCGTTAATAAATCTGTGGTCACACGGCATAATCGCTTAAGTCGACTTAAGACAAAAATAATTTTCAGTGTGTAACGTTTCCTAGCTCTCTTCTAACTTCACTAAATTTGACTTGAGTGGTAATATACCTTGTGGCCAAAGGCTGTGGTCGCAAGCCGCAGTAGCTTTGAAAAGCATAATGTTATTACTACAATTAAATACGTCCCCTCCAGAAAATTTAACAGTGACCAGGGGCATAACTTCATAACTCTAATCCATTCGACTCTTTCATAAATTCAGAACTAAACCATTTATTAAACCAAATATCTTACAACTAATAATTTCTCAATTAAGATGTTAAAAATTCTTTAATAAAAAGATCTTCAGTTCTAACTATATATGTACATATCTACAAAAAAAAATTCGCGCTCAGAGAGTCTTTCTCGTTCATTGTCCTATAATTCAATAAAATAATTTCCATATGGAATTTTATACATCTACCAAACCATTATAGTTTTATGACCTCTCCAAGCAATCATTAAATTGTACGTCCGCCATTAAAATGATGTTGCATTCTTGTTAAGATAAAATAAAATAAAAATTATATTGTGTTGGCACAAAAACCATTAAATTTTTAAGTAGCTTTCTAATCTTTTATTATATTGAAGTTCTTATTTTTAACTGAGATATATTCCGTTTCAACCAATTATACAAACTTAAATATTATTTTCAAATAATCAAAAAAAACTTTGTTAATTTAATTATCAATTTAAAGTTTATTTTTTTTTTAAATGCTATTTTGAGTGCTATTCATGTAGTACGTACATATGTACATCTTTCCGTAAAAGAATAAAACAGTCTAAGTAAAATACAACTGTTTTTTTGAAATGAAATACGAGTTACAAAAAAAATCTTGTCTACATAACAGAGTAGTGCTTGTTTGTTCCAAACTGTATATGCTCCATAAATTACGCACCAACTAAATGCAAATAAATCAGGCAAGAACGAAAATCATTTTACAGCCACACTACTGCTCAATTAATTATGCTTATTTATCTTAAATGTTATGTTGAGCTTTTTTACTATGCTATTCATGTTTTATCATTTTTGTAGTAACTAGCGTTAACTTGCCTTATTATTTATGTACAGGGTGTCCTATTCAAAATGCGACCCTAATTTTTTTTTTGTAAAACAATAAAGCAACCATTTTACATTGATAAACAAATTTTTATTTTACAAAAACCTTGTACTAAGTGTTGTACTAAAGTTACAATCTCCGTTTTGGTGTTTCAACAAGTTTTGCACAAAAACAAGACGATCAACTTTAAGTCTTTAAATATTCTCTCTTGATTTTGTAGATTATTGTTTGTTGCAGGTCGACCTCGATGCTGATTTTTGACAATCCCGTATATTTTAAATTTCGTAACCAACCTTAATATGGCAGATCTACTGGGCGACAATTTTTGAAACTTTTGCTCAAATATCCGGCTATATTTCTTCAATTAACTTTTTCACACATGAATTCCGTTACAACGAAGATTTTTTGTTCGTTTGAATATCTTATTTGGTATTGTTGTTCGTTTAATTGGAAAGAAAAAAAAAATGGAGGTATGGCCAACACACGACTCCCTTTTACGAATAGAGAATTTTGAGAAATTTAATTTTTTTTTGTTTTATTTTTATTATTGTTTTTGATTTTTGGAAACATTTTGTATTAAGTAGTTTTTCAAAACCTGATACTGTTTAATTAAAGTGTTTAGTTTTGCAAATTTATTTGCAAAATTTTTTTGGACCAAGGGAGTGGTCACTTCCGGTTAGCCGGTTTAGAGTAAAATTCACTGGGACCTCCCAAGTTATCAAAAAAGCTTAATTCTGAATTTTTTAATTTATATGATTTTAATACGTTCCGAAAATTGTAAGAGAATTCAATCCAATGTTTATGTAAATAGAACCAGGGTAGCAAAACCTATTTCAGAAACCAACCTGAACTATACGTAAATTCAATAATCATAATCACATTTTGCCTTGTGTTGTTCGATTATTTGTAGTGGACACTAAATTCGATCTAAATTACGCAACTCGATAGTTTGGAATTTCTTATTCAAATTCTTCATTGTGCAACTGTTGATCTAAACAGCAATTTTATACATTTACAAAATGCATTGCCTTAAAATCTGTATTAGTATACGTATTTGTGGAAACCAATTTAAGTCCTGGGGCCCTATTCTCGAATTCCACAATCATTTTTCACATGTGGACATCTATCAAAATTCATAAAAACGTTCAGAAATTTAAATTCCTATTTTCTTGAATTCGCTATGAAATTTTTTCGGTACTAAGGGAATATTTCCGAATGGGTATAAGCATGTGAAAAAAATTCCCCATATACGAAAAAGTGAATAATTACATAGATTTTGACAGATGTTCACATGTGGAAAATGGTTGTGGAAATCGAGAATAGGGCCCTTGATATACATATATCGTTCTGAGTATTTCCCGGCAGAATACATTCGTATTTGATCGAGTATACCATACAATACCATTTTCAACTTAAAAAATTTCAAAACATTTTAATTGGCTTGAGAAAATGAAAATTTAATTTTTTCGGTTCTAAACTATTTTTTTCGGACGGAAAAAATTAAATTTTTATTTTCTCAGCTAATTAAAATTTTTTTGAAATTTTTTAATTGAAAATAGTATTGTGTGGTACACTCGGTCAAAAACGAGAAGTTTTTAGCAAAAACAAAGCAATAATTTTGGAATTATATCATAAAAACTAAATCCGATTTTTCTTTTCGTTTTTCAATGGGTAAAGCACTTAAGTGTAGCTGTTGACAGTGATCCAACAATAGAGCTTAAATGTGTTAAGGTGGTTATCTTCAGAATTTGTTTTACATTATTGCGGCTTATACATCTGAAGTTTATGCGACAAAAGCTTTTTATATAATAAGATTTCCAAACTCAACTTGGATGAAATCGTGCTGATACTAGGTGATTTAAACTTACCGAACGTTAAATGGCTAGAGTTGATAATGATGTAAATTGTATCATTCCGCACAGTATAACATCGGGTGCTGAATCCATCATCATAGATTCTGTTTTGTCGTATGCCTTTGTCCAGACAAATAATGTTTGCCAACTATAATGAAACATTTCTCGATTTATTTTTCGCCAATACAACGATGTCAACCATAAATCAATGGAAACCAATTTAAACACATCAGAGTTTTTGTAGTCTAATTCCAATATTAACAATTGTAATTCAATTAATTTTTTTGATTTTAGGTATGTATTAACAGCACAATGATAGTCTGATGTCTTATTTGAAATCGGTTGACTGGGATTCGTGTTTTTCGTTGGTGGACATGAACATTAACCGTGATGTGCAAATATTCTATGACATTTTATTCAATGTCTTCAACAGGTATGTCTCAATTTTTGTTGGAAAGCTTAATCTTAACAATCATCTGCTGTTTGCAACGATCTAATAAATCTCTGAAATCGTAAAAAAAATTATATCGAAGGTGGAAGGTGTCCAGGAATGCTGACGACAGACTATCATTTTTAGATTTACTGAAACAGTTTGATTGTTTACATTGTACTGCATACAAGAATTTTATTGCTATAAGGTTCAAAAATTTTTTGATAAATAATATCAATTCAAAATCATTCTGCAATTTCTTTGACTCCAAATGAAAAATTTGTTTTTGTTTCCGTCAACAATGTCATTCAATGATATAACTAAAAATGTTTATAAACGTACTGATATTGTTTTAGTGTTGTTGTATATCCCTCATTAAATCCGTTCATCTTTTTAAAGTTCTCGAGTGCATACTAGTTTTGGTATTTGGAAAATTGCACACACAGCAAAATGCCCAAATTGAATAAAACGGACTAAAAAAGCGCGCAAGTAAAACACAATCAAAATTATTTGAATACTTGTTTTAATTTATTTTGTGCCATAGAGAATGGGTTTATATAAATTTTATAATTATTGGACAGAGATAAGATGATTTCAGTACATGCAAAAATATATGACAAATCGAAATCTCCCAAACGAGAAGTTAAAAAACATTTATCTTTTTCAAAACTTTTAAGATAAATTTAATTCGTTTGATAACTTAAAGAATGGTGGACGTGGCCCCAAATCCCCGCTTTTTAACAGTTACATGATTCTTAGAAATACCAAATATTTAACAAATGTGTATTTTCTGTTTTCGTATTTACGTACCAAAATTGAAAATCCCTAAGGCCGCTTCGCCTTGGAAAATAATTCTTCATATTTTGTTAAGATTTCTAAAGAAACCCCCACTTTGTAGTATTATTAATATTCTTATTCAATAACAAAACCACCAATCCAAATATTTTTTATTGTGTTTTTTTAGGTTTACCATGTGCGCAATTTTCCAAAGTGAGCCTTTTTGTGCGGTCACATTCCATGTACATTTTATATTGTACGCATGCCAGCGAAGTTTTTTCCGTTCGCAAATTTCGAGTGTGCTTTTTTCTTGTACGGTTTTTTCTGGTATACGAGCATGAACAAAACAATACAAAAAATACAATGAGGATTAAAGATAAAATATAGTGGAAGCAAAAATGTTTCTGTTTTTATTTAAGAATAAACACTGAGATAATCTATATTCAATCGCCTTAAATTAGCCGTTTGCATGAAGAAAAAAGGAATTTAAATTTTAAAATTTTATAAGAGAGGACGCAATGTTATTTTATAAATATTTAAAATGAAGAAGCTCGTTCTTCTGTTAGTGTGACTTAAATCAAACTGTAAGGTTTAGCGAACAAACCAAGATGTTAGACCGATACATAAAAATGGATGTAAATTTAATTAAATGTACATATGTTACAAAAAGAGCATTTAATTGTATTAGAATGTGTCGTTGCCAGCGAAAGCTCGAATATCGCGAAAATATCAGAACATATTGAAAATATCGGTGTAGGTATAACTCATTTTGAAACATCACACAACTCAACCCATTTCAAATTGCGAGAAATATCGATAACCTAAACAAATAGAAAAAATTCGAATATTTACGATGAACTTCGTATTCGAATCTTAAAAAGTTAAGAAATCGCTAAGAATCTCTAAAACTCTTGAAAACATTTGAAGTAACTCTACGTAGTTCAAATCTCGAATATCAGGAGCCTCATCTCTAAAAGATCATTTGCGTGCTGTGCTTAAATCAATTTCTATCGTTTTAGTCTAAATGTTCCACAAAATATAAAATATCTCGATATGTAGCTATTATACTTCTCTAAAATAACCTATAGTTTTACCACAAAATCTTGGATTGTGAGTGTCTCAACTAACTCAATATTAATATCAAGGTTTATTATCGATAATCCGAAATAATCCCGAAAAATGTCTAAAACCTTGACTTATATCTGTTATATACGGCTCAAAAAAAAAAATCTCGGATAAGTTTAAAAATCTACACAATTACTGTGAAATTGAAGTGCATATTAAATAAAGCCCCACTGATGAATTATCAGATGTTGGAAATGCATACAATGCATCTGATATTGAAATAGGGCTACATGATGAACAAGTTTCCGATGAATACGAGCCAAATGAAGATAATGAAACTGACGAAAAAAAAATCCCACCGGCTGTTACTCGGATACAAAAACAGAATATTTACCGTCAGAAACCTGAACCAGTCGCTTCAACAAAATTCTTGTCTGTTGCAGATACATTCAAATGTATATTTTCAGAGGTGATCGGAAAGTTCTCAGAACATTTAAAGAATGGAACGCTAATAATCCCGGAAAACCTGCTAAAAGTTAGAAGTGGTTGACCTCAAAGGAGTTCTACGCCTCTATTGGAATGCTTATTACAATTAGTGTAAATCATTCTATTTCGGAGCACCACAGTGTGTTCTGGAGTGCGGATTTTTTTTCGGTATCTCCACAAAATTTCGAATCCTAAATTTCAAAAACATAAAATACCGAAAAGAAAACGAATTAAAATCCCGACTCCAGACAATCTCAAGCTGAACAAATTGCTTATAAAAGCGATTTTTTGAGAATGTATTGTATATTATAAATACGTTGCATAATAGGAAAACAATAAAATAGACATTTTCCGCTTTAAAAAATTCATGAATTAATAAAATTGCATATTGGCAAGCCCCTTAAGCAAATTTACTTTTGATTTTTTCTCTTAAAACAAACTGCAATCGTTTAGTCCTACGAACATATTCACTTTTGCTGGCATGCTCTTCACCATCATTTAAACAAGTAATGCGAGTCCTTACCATAATATGCTCTTTTACTACCAGTTTTATCAACTCATAAACACCAAGATGAGGCTTAAAAGTAATTATTTGGAGACGTCTATGCCAACCTTCGACACTTTATTTGGGTCCTTGGCAAATTTTAGTCAAGAAGATCTGCCACTGACCAGAAACACGGAAGATAAGTAGATTCAATAATTTGTTGTTGATTTTTAATATTTCTTTTTCTATTAGTTCGAAATAATTAATTTTTTTCAAACCATTTGGCAATCAGAATCGAACTCGTTTTTCAATTCATTATAATAATTTGGAATTTGGAAACAATTGCTTTTTCGAAATCAGAAATAATGAATTTTGGATTTAGATGTAGTTTATTTTAGCATGCGATCGCGAAAAGTTGAAAAAAAAATAAAAATTTGTTGTATGCCAACCGATTTTTGCTGGTCATGATACAATATATCATCGGCATAATTTCATTTTGTATTTGACAATGAATAGTAAAATGTTTTTGCATGTTGAGCAATTTCAAACGTCCCGTCCATGAACCACAGTGGGAGCCAATTTGCAAGATGTTTAGGATTATTTTATGGTTCCTAATATGATATTTATCTGACCATCGAAATCATGTTCATTTAATACAAAAATTTCCCCTTCTACAGCTCTTAAATCTTCTGGTATATTAATGTTACTCAAAGTCGATGGTTCCGTGACTCTAAAAGCTGCTCTTATACACCGAGTTTTTTCTCTCAACTTCTGTAATAGGTAAGTACGAGCGGCATTCTTCCAAAATATTGACTGAGATTTCTACAGCAATTTTGGATTGTTTGTCCGAAGATCGGGCTGTCTCTTAACGAAATCATTTGCCTTATAACAGTGTAATTTAAAAGCCAGCGGAGCATGATTATGATTTGCAGGTATTTTTGTTATTTTATGAAAATCATTTTCGTTAGTTTTTGAGCTTAATGTTGATTTACAGCCAAACATTTTCATATTCTCACAAATCCACCTGTACGTATCCCCCTGTTTTTTCTCTAAATGGTAATAAAAGCCATCAATGGCCAGCCTAATTCCACCTTTATTGGATTTCGTAACGGATCGATAAGACTAACCGACTAACCTACTCGGAATAAATGAAATAAATACGTATATAATTATATTTTAACAATCATACTATTTATTTAATAAACTCACAATACAATTGATAAGTAGGTTTCGCAATTCTATATTCCCATATTAATTTATTGAACTACTTTTATTACTAAAATAATGGAGAAACTTATATTATCAACGCACTGGAACAATTGATCTAATTTTCGTATCTTTTATCTTTTAAGTATTTATTAAAGGTAAAATGATTCAAAAAATCGGTAAAGTAAAATGGAAATATACATAAATGTAATAACATAGGTACAGTAATGTAATAACGAAAATCTCGAGAAAATCCGGACTTTTAAAAATAAAAGGTCGCGCAAGATTTTATTTTTAAAAGTCGTGATTTTTTCGAGATTTTCGAGATTTAGTGCCATCAGGATTTAGTTGCGTTAGGATTTTATTGAGCCAGGATTTTACTTAGATGAGTATTTATTGGATCGAGATATCGTTCAGTCAGGATTTTGTAGAGAAAGATTTTATTATTCCAGATTTTATGAATCACGTTTAATTACCATACTCTTCTTATTCATTACACAGAGCCACCTTGTCAAACGACCGATTTCATTGCATAGGCCAATTTACTCGGTTTGACAATGATGTCACTCGTTCTCAACGCTTGGAGGCAGATAAAGTAGCTGCTGTTAAATGCTAATTTGTCATCACATTTCCCGGTATTGGATTGTGTAACCGTGGATATAACAGGCTATATTCTACAATATCCTGGATGACGCCACTCTCGCTGAATTTATACTCTACAGTCAAAACAACCCCGAAAAGGCCAAATCTTCACAAAGTCGACGCATCTATCTTCCGGATCTAGTCAAACAATTGGTCATGAACAATTGGTATTGAAGACCTTGCGAAAATCAAAAATTCAATCCAAAATTGTAGCTATTTTCTACAAAATCGGGAATAGAGTGTATGTTAGGATATCATGTAATCGTTTTTACTCAATCATCTGTATCTGCGACTCAAACTGAAAGTTTGCTTTCAGGAAGCTGCTCGATCTGCAAACGGCCAATTTGTAACAAAAAAGCAGAAACCATTACAAAATGCAATCAGTGTTCACTTTAAATTGGAAATAATAAATTTGTGACTATAAATAGCTAGGTTTTTTTCTATTTTTATTTGTTTCATCTTTCTTTTTCTTGGCTTCATAGGTACATACAAACGTACCTTTGTCATGCGTTTAAGGGGTATTATTTGATTTGGCGGAATAAGTAAATAATTTTGTTCCACACTTTGGTTGAAAATAATTAAAATCGACTTAAAAAAGTTCAATAGAGGCTAAATAAAATCATCAAGCATAGAGCTCAAAGCGAAAATAAAAAAACATTAGATTGATAATATAAAAGGTACAATTGTACCTTGACACGTACATAAAGGTTAAAATAGTAGTAAAATTTATTTTTACAAATAATTTAAAAATGATTCAAAACAAAAACAACTTAATTTTTTAGTGATCAAATAGTTTTAATTAAAAATGAGTTTAGTTAATTATCTAGAAGAACAAGTTGTTGGACATTAATCCTTTCTCAATTCCATTCGACTACTTTGGACAAAATTCTTCAGTAGTCAAATGTCTGAAGACTAGTTCTTCCTAAGAATTAATTAAAATCATTTTTATTTAAAATTATTTTATTACTTAAAAATGAAATTACTTTTGTTTTTAATTGATTTTAAATATATATAAGTGAAATTAAATTTTTGGTGTCTTTTAAAGAAAATTCTTTTAAATAATTAACTTTTATAGTTTTGATTAGGCGTGACTAGCTATAATATACATCACTATTTATATATAAATATATTTACAATTACCAAAAATTTCTAAAATTCAATTCCTTATTCTGTATTTTAAATTTAATTTGTTTTTGTTAATTTTGAATCGTGTAGGTAGGTAAACAATTTTCTTTTTCTTGAAAACTTCATCATGGGCGTATCCACGTTTTTATAAGGTACAACATAGCTTTTTCTTATAAATATTGATGAAAATGATTATCAAAATTATTTTTAAACATTTAGATTTTGATGAAATTGAGTTGGACGAGATATTGAAGGCGTTGCGTTAGTAAAGGGACTAGCAAAACTCAAAGAGAGACTCTACCTATTTTGAAAATTTCAAAAATCGAATGGTAGATTTTTGGTCCTCTTACAAAAACTCGATTTTATTTAATTTTTCTAGGTGAATTTTTTCACTCGTTTTTGTGATTCAATATTATATTTAAAACAAACAATATTGACAGTAAAAAAATTTATTACAAAACAAGGATAGAAATTTAAAGATATTTATACGGTTAAAATTTACATGTTATAATCTTCACTATTTGAATATTTTTTATAAACGAACGAGAGCACTTTTTATTTGGCATTCCTCAATTTCACTCATACTCTAAATATTCTCGTCATTGACTATTGATGATGTCTCCGGAGTAACAGGTAAATTTAATGAAATATTAACCGGTGATACCTCGTTTTCAACTTTTTGACGTTTAATAGTCACCCAATCAATGAATTTTCAGTTACACGAATCGAGCGCGGCAAACGAATTTTAATATAATCATTAACATTTCTTAAACTTTTAGAACATTTCAAAATCAGGGATAGTCTAATTGATTGTCGTCACGTTTAGGCTGGGGCAGGGAGAATTTCATATCAGATGACGTCATGTAATTATAAGAAGTTACTGTTATGGGATATTACATATGACATAATGCAATAATTTGCAGGTATATCATTAGAGACGTATTTCTTTAATATACCACTTACTTCATGTTCTTAAATGATTAAATCATTGCTCACATATTTAGTTTTGTGACGACTTGTGATGAAGGAGTGAGAGAGACGGAGTTAAGAATGGCCCAAAATAACTTGACATAGTTTATGAACGGACTGTTACAAATGGTTTCCTCTTCATTTTTTAATATTTTATTAGAAGTAAGAATATACTAAAGATCGACGAACTAACTTTGAACAATTACATTTATCAGGTCGAGCGTAAATTAGTTAAAAATTGAAAATAACATATAACAATTTGATTTTGTATTCCAAAAACGTGTAAACCGTCATACTTAAACGTATTTTGCATGAAAACGAAAAATTTTGCTAGCGTAAGTTCTTAGTATGTTCAATAGAATTAAAGGACGTAAAATTTAAAAAAAAAAAAAAAAAAAAAATTGGACGATCATTGAGAAAATTCAAAAATAAAATTTTGGCGGGAAATTTGAAAATGAAAAAATTAAAGAACTTACAATTTTTATATTTTTTTTATTAATCCGTATTAACTTACCTTTAAAACAAGCCCTATATCATAAATATCGGATATTTATTTTTCCTTTTATAGCCGTAAACACAACATCATGTTTATTATTTTTCTCAAAATTTGACACCCTGTATTTTAAACAACAACAACAACAACAAAAAATCATTTTTTACAAAACATATTTATTAACTAGTACTACCAATTGAAAACATAAAAAATAAAAAATTTAAACACGACTTCCGGTCCCATATACCAAATTTGTGATTTGACGTATTTTTCACCATATATACATATATATATATATATATATATATATATATATATATATATATATATATATATATATATATATATATATATATATATATATATATATATATATATATATATATATATATATATATATATACACACATATATATATATATATATGTGTGTATATATATATATATATACACATATATATATATATATATATATATATATATATATATATGTGTGTGTATATATATATATATATATATATATATATATATATATATATATATATATATATATATATATATATATATATATATATATATATATATATATATATATATATATATATATATATATATATATATTAACCATCAGTTAATTCAGATATCTTAATATCCCTTAATATCCGTTCAGATATCTTAATATCCGTTAAGAGTTTTACTCGAAGATTATATAAAAAAAATGAATTTATTTTATTATTTTGTGTTTATCTTTTACATTTCAAACTAAAACTAACTTACTTTTAAAATATGTTAACATTTTATATATAAAAAATTGCTTAATAAGTAAATTATAATATTCTCAAATAACTTGAACATGTCTGCGCGTGTTCTTACATGTGTTTTCCTTTTAAGCTGATTTAGCGTCTTTAGGTGATGCGCGTGTTTGCAATTTATGTTGAATTGCAATTCTAGTTGTGTTAACTCTTCCCCCCTACAGGATCCGCGTCCCGTGGGTCAAAATTTCAGGCTAATTGGTTGGACTCCAGATTGGCTGATGATGACTTCTTCTTGACATGGTTTTGGATTTGACCATTTTTTGCGTTTTGTTCTTAATAAAAGGATGAGTATTATGATGAAGATTATGGATATTATACCGAAGTCTACAAAGGCTGCTTCCTTATGTTTTGTAAATAATTTTTGTAGTCGATCTACATTATTTAGGTGCAGGTTATGAAGGTATCCTGGGTCGATTTTTACACCTTTATCTGTTATATTAGGTTGTAGTACTGTTGGTAGTACTTGTGATTTCCTAATATCTCTGCTGGTGAAGGTTTTATTGTTGATCTTAATCGTTTCATTGTCGTATTGTACTAGAAAGCTTCCCTCCAGGTGTTTATCCGTGTTGTTGTAAAATATATCTCCTTTAAAGTTGCTCAGAAAAATCGTATTGTCGTTTAGGGTGTCGATTATCTGATTCTTGTTGAATTGGTAGTTACAATGGGCATCTAATCCCCTTATGAGCTGGTTGATGCAGTGGTCGGCTTTTAATTTTTCCAAACTATCTGTCTCGCAAAGTATGGTCTCGCGAAATAGTTTGCATTCTCGAAGGATCCCGAACATTTCGTCTTGATTTACCAGAAGTTCGTTGTATTCCAGGTATATCTGTTTATTGTTCTCAATCGTTGATCTTACCATGACGTGATTGTATTCCTGTTTACTTGTTTTCGGTATTGATATAACATATAGTATTGTTGATTCTTTAGCCAGCATCATAGGTTCTGCGTATTCTATTGCCTCTATATCGTTAGAATATGGAAGGGTTTCGATTTCTGCAACCAGGCGACTGATTTCTTCTTTATCCAATAAATTTGTATTGATTATTTTTCCTTTTGCTAATTGCGCGGCTCGAATGATTTCTTTTATCTCCTCTTTGATTATGGTTAGTCGGTTGAATAGTATTTGTTGGATTTTTTCATCTGAGTTTTCGTGTAAATGATCAACAATTTTGTTGTATTCATTGAGAATCTGCTGTGCTGTGGTCATTAAGACATTGTTGATCTTATATTGTTGATTATTGTTATCGATGATTTGATTTTGACTTTTCAATATTTGATCCCAGTCTGTGGCGTCTGGTGATCCTGCAATCCATTTCCATGCGGAGCCGATCCAGTTGATTGATCGGCGAGATCGTGTTTTTTGACCTTTGAGTTCTGATATTAGCTGCTTGGTTTGGTTCATTTGGTGAATCAGTTGAGGTCGAAGACTGCTTTCTGGGTCAATGTTGTCAAGTGAAGTTCTAATTCTGTTGATTATTTCCTCATATTCGGTCAAGTTGATAACATGGATTAATTTAATATTTCCATTGATGATTCGTCCATTGCCTTGTTTAAGAGTTATTATTGGTGTGGTATATTTGTAGATGGTAAGTGAGCTTGTCAAGCCCAATATCCAGAAACTGGAAAGAAGAGATTATTGCGTTAAATTTTTTATTTGAGTCTTGTGGACCCTTTTTCCGGAGGTGGTGGTAATTGTGACTCGATTATCTTTGGCCACAGTTTCTTCTTTAAATCTGGGTTTCTCTTTTCCTTGTATCTGCTTGATTGTAGTGTATATTGTTTCCCCAGGTTTATATTTTCTTGGTTTATTTCTCTTTGCGTTTTCCCTAGAGATGTTAGTTTTTTGGTTTTTCCTAATTTTTTCTGCCACATCCTCGTTGACTTGATCTTTGAAGTCCACAAGATTTTGGTAATTGATTCTCTGCGTTCTCCCAAAAAATATGTCGCAAGGTTTATGTTGGATAACCGAATGTATTGAGTTGTTATAGCGATCTACTGCGATGTTAACTAGTTCTTTTATGGTTAATTCCTTATATTCCATTTGAAGACATCTTATTATCTCGATGATAGTAGAATGCACTCTTTCGATGGCTCCATTTACCTCACTTCGCTGGGGCGGTGTTAAGTATATTTCTATCCCCAAGGTTTCTAGATAGTCCATTACGATGGGACTTACGAAACTCCCTTCATTATCCATTACTAATAATCTGGGAATTGTGAAGTAATGCAGAATTTTGATTATTTTGTCTCTGATGTGAAGAACGGATTTGTTGTTGATGTGGAAAAACTTTGTAAATTTAGAGAATTTATCCATGCATGATATAAATTTTTCATTCTTTATCTCGATTATATCCATATGGAGTATTTCTGTTGGATATGTTGGAACCGGCGTTTCTTGGAGCTCGACTCGATTTGGGTGTCTGTCATATTTATTTGTATTACAGATGCTGCAGGTTTTGGTATATTTTTTTATTAGGCTGGTCATTCGTGGAAAATAGTACCGTTCTAGGATTTGATCCTTGTTCTCAGCGTGATTTCTGTGTGCTCGATTATGCTCCTCTGTTATAATTTTGAATTTATTTTCCTCGTTGCTGACGTCTTGGACCACTCTTTGTGTTAGACGTAACTTCAATCCCGGGAACTGTTCTTTGAAAACGTCTTGTAACATTTGGATGTGTTCTTCGGGTATTTTTATTCCATTGATGATGGTTGGATGGAGATTATCCCTTAGGATTTTTGTAAGAGTGTCCTTATTTATTTCCGGTAGGCTAATGTAATGCCTATGATAAGTAGGATGTGGTTCTTCGTGACAATCAATACATTTGCCTGTCTTGATTATCAGTTGGTTTCTGAAGACGTTTATAGGTGCTTCGCAGTACTGTATTAGGTCTGTGCTGTCTTCTTCAGCGCTGTGTATCGTGGAGGTTGATGATAGGGTGTTGACCTCTAGTTCTAATCTCGATAAGGCATCAGCTACTTTGTTGGTACACCCAGGTTTGTATATGAGTTCATAGTTGTACTCTTCCAATCGGGCCTTCCATCTTTTTAATTTTGCGTTATTATTTTTAGTACTTAGTGCAAATGTGATCGGCTGATGGTCCGTGAGGATTTTAATTTTTTTCGCTCCGTACAGGTAATTTCGTAAGTTATCTAATGCCCAAATGATTGCTAGCATCTCTTTTTCATTGACCGCATAGTTCTCTTCGGTCTTGTTTAACGATCTGGATATATATGTGATTGGTCTGTCCTTTCCGATGTCACCCTGTGATAATACGGCACCAATTGCATAATCTGAGGCGTCGGTAGTAAGTATAAAAGGTTTATCGAAGTCTGGAAAGATTAGTATCTCAGTGGATGCTAAAACCTCTTTGATCTGACGGAATGCTTGGAGTTCTTTTCCTGTTAAGCTGATTTTCACTTTTTTTGATTGTGTTGCTTTAATTTGTGCGTTTTCGCCTCTTGTGAGGTTGGTTAAGGGCTTGGCGATTTTCGCGAAGTCTCTAATAAAACGACGATAATACGATGCGAGTCCAAGGAATGATTTTAACTCTTTTAAATTATCTGGGCTCTTTAGGTTTCGTATAGCCGCTACCTTCTTTAAATCTGGCCTGATTCCTTGGTTTGTTATGATGTATCCTAGGAATTCTGTTTCTGTTTTCATGAATTCCGTTTTGTCAAGGTTGACACGTAGGTTAGCTTTTTCAAGTTTCGAGAATACTCTTTTGACATTAATAAGGTGTTCTTCTTCGGTTTTCCCTCCGAATATGATGATGTCGTCAATATATACATAGCAGATGATTCCGATGAATTCTTTCAATACGTCGTCTATCATTCTTTGGAATATAGCTGGCGCATTTTTTAGTCCGAAAGGTAGTCTTAAAAATTCATATTTTCCATTCATCGTGGAAAAAGATGTTTTCGGAATATCCTTTTCTATCATCCTGATTTGGTGAAATCCTGATGTAAGGTCGATGGTTGTAAAAAACTTTGATTTTCCAAGATTTGCCAATGTGTTTGATATGTCAGGAATTGGATATGTGTCTGACACCGTGACGGCGTTTATTCTTTTAAAATCGACGACTATCCTATATTTTTTGATGCCTGATGCATCCAGCTTTTTTTCAACTACCCAAATTGGTGAGTTGTATGGGCTTTTAGACGGCCTTATGATTCCATCGTTTAGAAATTGGTTTATTTGTTTCTCCACTTCGTGCCTCATGCTGACTGGATAGGGATAGGATTTCGTGTAGATTGGTTCATCTGTTGTTGTTTTTATTTCCGCTTTTACGTTAGTATCAATTGTTTCAGTATTGTTGACTGGTTTAAATAGTGTTTTGAATTTTGCCACGATTTCTTTGAGGTTTTGTCTGGCTTCTGAGGATAAGTGACTATCCCGAACTTCGATGTTGTTTACTTGAACTGAGTGTTTTTCCTTAAGTGGAATTTTGATATTTGGGGTTATGGTTAAAATGTTATGTTTCCGGTCGATAATTGCTCCAAGTTTTTTTAGAGTGTCGTCCCCAATTATTCCGTCGAATGTTTTTAAACCAGGTAATACAAAAAACTCTATTAATGTGTCAATTCCAATGCATTTGAAAAATTGTCCGGATATTTTTTTACTGATCTTGATGTCCCCTCCCGCTGATTTTATTTTAAACGGGACATTAGTGGGAATGGATCCTTCAGCTAGTTCAGGTTTGATGAAATTCTTGTTGGCTCCCGTGTCGATTAAAAATTTGAGGATGTTATTTTTTGCTGTTTTGTACTCTAGGTATGGTATGCTAGAGAGGCTTTCTCCATAAAATTTATCTCTGAGCTTATTTCCTCAGGTTCGTCTTCTAATGTCTCGATATCCGTATTTTCATTAATTAACTGATTATATTCCTCTTCCTCCTGTGTATCCAAATGATAAATTCTTTGCTGTCTTTGGGGTTCGCCGTAGCTTGGATGTTCTATTTTTGGTTGATGGTTATTTTGATATGCTGGTCTATTCATGTAATTTACGCGTTTGGTTTGAATTGACTGATCAATTTCCATTGGTGTTGCAGGTTTCGGATAAATTGGCCTAGGTGGTATTTGTTGAATGGGATTTTGATTGTTGTATGATGTTTGGTTGTTATAATGTTGATTATTGTATACCATGTTTTTCCGTTGCGGTGGTATTATATTGTGGATTACTCGTGGATTATGTGAATTGGTATACGAAACTTGGTTGACCGAATTATTAATTCGTGGATTTTGTGGGTTGATATACGAAAACTGGTTGATTGGAGCTGTTACCGAGTTATTAACGTTCTTTTTCTGAATCGTCAAATTCCTGAAATTCATGTTTTGAATCTCAAGGCAGGACCCATATGCTTCCGGAAGTGTGGTCGGTTTTTGGATGATTAACATTCGTGACAATTCTCCATTTAACCCTCTGACAAAAACATCCAAAGCTCGATTCCTGTAGTTTTCGACTAGGACGCTGATGGTTTCTGTCGAATAATCCTCCGTTTTTATCTTATTTACTATCAATGAGAATTGATGATTCACATTGGCATAAAATTCATCGATTGACATATTTCTTTGTACAAGGTTATTTAATTGATGTTCTAACGTTCGAAGATCTCTCTTATCTGCGTAGTGGAGCGACAGGCACTTTTTTATAGACGCCCACTCATCATCGAAGATGTTATATGATATTAATGCTGCATCGGCGTTTCCTCTAATCTTTTGCCGTATGTGTTGCAGTATTGCTCTATAGATTGGTTTAGTGCGTACAATGTTATAATCTCGTAGAATGTTCTCGACATTGTGCACCCAAGAGATATATTGAGTTGGATTTCCATCGAACTGTTGTAGTTCCTTCACGCAGTCAGGTAACTTACTTATGTCCTTAAGCTCTTGTTCGTTTTGTGGGACTGCGAATATTGTTGTTGCAGCTGGATTTATAGGTTTCTCCAGTATCTCGAGTCTCCGCTCGATTTGTTTGGTGAATTCAATTTGAGCATTTAGGGCTCCGGTTATTTTTGTCAATGCAGCTTGGATTTGATCTAATTTTTGATCCACTGGTGTCGTCATTATGATGTTTCACTTTTTATTATTATATTTTAAATTTTGTTTATATTAGTATCGTTGATTATTATGATCACTTTTTATTGTTGTAATTTAAAAAAATGTTTAGTTACTTTTATTATTACTTGTTATTATATTCACTTTTTATTATTGTTTATTATAAAAGTATATTTAGTTACTATTATTATCGTTATTATAATTACTTTTTATTATTAAAATTCTCGTTATTATTATAATTACTGTTTCTTATTTTTTATTTTTTTTATTTTGTTATTAATTTTTACTTACATTAAAATTAAGAGGCTTTTCATAGCCTATTTGTGGATTAGTTTTGCCACAAAGGTCTTTATAGTGCACAGCCGGTTTTCGTACACTCGGAACCCGCACGTGTGTCTTCTAAATAAATGGATATGCTGTATTTCTCCCGTTTGGCGATGTTGCGTTGATATTTGTAACCCGCCTACTAATGGTACAAACTTTATCACGGTTTATTTAGTTTCACTACTTCAGTGGAACGGCTTTAGCTATGTTCTTATGTGTATAGCCTTTAAAATTTGTGGTAAAAAAAACGGTTATGTTCTCGTGGGTATAACTTCTGTTTTTAACCAAAAACTGTCGTTCTTTAATTTTAGATATTTTTCAGCAGGGGTTTGCTGATTTAATGATCTTTTTTATTTTTCACTTTTTTGTTACTTGCACTTTATATTATTTTATTAATATTTAACGCCAGGTCCCTGTTTCGGCGCCAGTTAAGTGTTTTACTCGAAGATTATATAAAAAAAATGAATTTATTTTATTATTTTGTGTTTATCTTTCACATTTCAAACTAAAACTAACTTACTTTTAAAATATGTTAACATTTTATATATAAAAAATTGCTTAATAAGTAAATTATAATATTCTCAAATAACTAGAACATGTCTGCGCGTGTTCTTACATGTGTTTTCCTTTTAAGCTGATTTAGCGTCTTTAGGTGATGCGCGTGTTTGCAATTTATGTTGAATTGCAATTCTAGTTGTGTTAACTTATATATATATATATATATATATATATATATATATATATATATATATATATATATATATATATATATATATATATATATATATATATATATTAACCATCAGTTAATTCAGATATCTTAATATTAATATTATCTTTTGAAGTGTTATCTCCTCTTTACTTTTCCGCTGAGAAAGTTTCTCACAAAAATCAACTGCTAAATACAATTGTTGTGATCCAAAATACTCCCACATTTACGGTTGCCAATCTTGACTCTTTTCCCGGTAAACTAGGAAAAAATTGCCACATATTTCTAATTCAGCATACAGTAAACCGTCATTTCATCAGATATTAGAGAATCAGCAATTTGTTTCTTAATTAATCTGCGTTCTGTCGAATTTTGTTTATTTCTTATACTTTGATTTATACTTCAAATTTTCCTCCTTAGTTAGATCTAAAAATTTTGCTTTATCGGGGTTCGTTATAGCCATAGCCTAAACAAAACTGCCATTATTTAAAATGTGATCATTTCTGCCCTAATTCCAACAACAAGGTTTTGTAGGAAATTTTACTATTGGAAATCGTGGTACAATGACGGCACATTGTCAGGAATAGAGCGATTAATTTTTAAACTGGATATTTAATCAAAAGTTCTGGAGTAAACTGGGTTCTTTTTCCTACATCCTTGTATATGCTATTCAGAATCTAAATTCGTATACGGTATTTTATTAAAAAATTCAACAAAACTTGCGCATTGGACCTTTCCTTTCGATTATTAATAATTCTACTTTTCCTCCATTCTAATTATTTCTTGAACAAAAGCCAATTGACACTTTGGTTACGTTCTATGAATGTCCAATACAATTCAAAAGCGGCACCTTGGAAAATATAATTAAAATTACGAACAAATTGATCTTCAGGAATGAAATTTGCCGTTGTGAAATATTCATCCCCAAAAATGAAACCGTTTTGCAGGAACAACAAAACCCATCAAAAAAATGTGTATATACATATATATTGGGATATATATATATACACATGGGACTATTTTGGATCACAACAATTGTATTTAGCAGTTGATTTTTGTGAGAAATTTTCTCGGCGAAAAATTAAAGAGGAGATAACATTTCAAAAGATAATATTAATATTAAGATATCTGAATTAACTGATGGTTCATTAGATAATAATTCCAACCAATATAAATTATTACCAAAACAGAAAGGCAAACCTGAAGAGGTAATTAACGAATTTAATTCCTGAAGTATTTTAGGGTTAGGAAAAAAGTCATATTTATCACAGTTGAAACTTATGCCCATTAACCTTTGCAAGGTACACCAAGCATTGTGCAGACTTATGCACCAAAGGGATCCCCTAGATGACCTTCTAATAACCTCTAAAACTTTGAAAGAGCAGCATTTATTGCACCAAGTGGTAGGATTCTTAAGCCAAGCCAAATTAACAATAAATATTGAGAAAAGCATGCTCCTTATAAAAGAAATATTTTATCTTGGCTACATACTGAGAGACGGGAGACCTAAAACCGTTCATCAGATCTTAATATTTTTAGGAATGAAAGTTTCATCGGCTCCTATTTTATTTCGTATCGATTATAACTAATCAACCTCCTGTCGCTTATTTTTCCCAAAAACTTAACGCTATGCAACGTAAGAGGGGCCTTTAATCTTTCCACAGAATCTGTATGGTTTTAAGGGAGAAGGATGATAATATTACTTGTTTAAATTTTGGGGTTATCTTATAGGTTATTTAAAGGGCAAACTGGTTTTTTGAATAGGAATCAGTAATGTGCTACTCTGTATTTAACATTTTTTATTTACAATAGTTTTTTGTTCGACGTTCATTTTTCGAGTAGATGTCACTGTACTATACAGTCCCTAGTGCCGTTTTCGATTCACCAAATAAAATCAATCTGTGACGCAATTGATTGATTTTTCTGCTTCTGAAGTTATTAGATTCGCCCAATAAAATCAATCGGTCGAGCAAAATGTTTGCTCGGTTACAAATCTCGATTTTTTGGCAGATTTACCCCTCTATTTACCAACAACTATAACTAGTTCCTGTCATTTTCACAAGAACTGTCATTTTTTTGTTATTCTCAATTCAAATATTATATTCTATAATATTTTTCAAAATGTTAAAAACAGAAACGCACATATAAAAAACCGGGCAATTCGATTTTCTTGTTCGATTTACGGATAAATTTTTGAAAGAGGTGTAAAAAGCGAATCGAAAACGACATACATTTATTTTTTTTAATTAACTCTCGATCAATTGTTTACTTTCTTAAAACAATATGGATCCTATTCAAAAAACTAGTTCGACCTTGAAATAACCTTTAAGATAACTCTAAAATATAAAATAAAATATTATTTACCTTCTTCCCCTCCAAACCTTACCTTATTTTTGTAATGAATACATTTTGCAGAAACGCCTGGTTTTAGGGATAATTCCAAAACTATTCAAATGGTGTGTATACTTATAGTTTGGTACTTAAATCTGTATTTCTTATTGAATCTTCGATGACTCAATATACAATAAAAACTAATATTGTAATATGATGGCACTGTAATAACCCATTTTAATCCTATTAGTCGAAATAATTGTACAATACTTATTAAAATAATTAAGAAACAACAAAGAAACAGAATTATATTAGTAGTGTACTAAAAATTCATTAATTTCATTATAAATGGACACAATAATATTCCATTGTTCTACAAAATTTGTATTTAGCTTATTCAAATTAGTATTTTGTGTATATTAAGTAATCAATTTGTCTATTCAACCTTAACGCAATGTCATAAAATTTCCAATTAATTTCAAAAGAATATTTATTCTTATTAAGTCACAAAAAATGTATGCTCCCCTCATTGGTTTTATTATCCATAATCATCCAATAAAATACTAAAATAATATCAAAATGGGTGCCCTATATACATCGTCGTCATAATATATTAAATAAAGGATATGCTTATACATTTTATATAGTGACAAAGGAAAAATTCAATAAAAATTATTAATTTAATTGTTTTAATATTATCCAATAATTATTATTTTTTATATATTATGTCATTGCTATTTCTACTGTCATTTTTATAACCTTTTGTATTAATTTTTTTTTTACCGATATCGATTAAATTTAATTAACTTACATTTTATATTTTTTTGTGTCAAACCTAATTTATGATAAACCATAATAATAAGAAACTCTGGTTTAACTTGATTAAATATGTACATACATATATGTATACTCGAAGACGGTGAGAAAAGATTTTCCGCTTACCTGCAAGTATATAAAGTAAAAACATAGTTAATAAATTATTAATCATAAAATATAGTAATAATGCATTTAATTAAATATTAGCGTCTCTTTTTTGTAAAGACTTAAAACAAGGTAAAAAGAAAATTTAATAATAAACGACTTTATATTTTTCTAAGTTGGCTAACATTTATTTTTGGGGCTTGAGTATGTATACGTATATGTATTTATACTTATAGAATATAATATCTGCATTATCATCTACGTTTAGTTAAGGAGACAGCATGAAACACGAAAAAGAAATGAAACACTTGTACTTTATGTTATATAATTATAAATTAAAGCGCCGGAGAAAGGTGGGGGAAGCTATATGTTGTCAGTAGTCATATGTTAAACTTTAATATATAGCTTATTATTAATATTAAACATTTTAAATGTATTGCGGAGCAAAATTCTGCACTTAATGACACAACGAATGTACCTCATCATAGACTAGCTATCAAAAACTACAAAAGTTCCGCTCTAATTCAAACCAATTTAAATAAATAATTTGGAAATATGCTTGGTTGTAAAGGCATGGTAGGGAATTCGGTGGTAGGTAATTGAAAACAGGTTATATACATATATATCATATATATATATATATATATATATATATATATATATATATATATATATATATATATATATATATATTTGGGAACACCCTGTTATAATCATACAGTCGTAGATAACTTCATTGGAGTTTGATGATGTTGTCTCTTTTTGCGATGTTTTGGTTTACCGTTGAAATTAAAAAAAACGATGACAGATGAAGAAGATTGGGCATAAAAGAAGTAAGATTAAATTACATATTTGTAGCGTGTTAAAGTCGAGCGTTTAATTTGAGGTTGTGTGTTTGGAGTTCGTTCATTTTTTCTGGATCAATTTGTGAAATCCCACAAAATTGGGGGCTCAACCGGGATCCTCGACAATTGATTCAACGTAGAAATAAAACAGCGGATATTTCCGGATTTGTTTTCAACATTCGAGCGCGTGTTGATCAAGGATTAGCGGTCGATCTAACAAGGTCACATAAAATCGGGTTGAGTGATTATAAGAGAACTTTTTCGTCAATTGGGTGTACTAAAAATGTGCAAGTTTAGAAGTGTATAATGGGGCGAGAAAATAAAACAAAAATTCCTTTGATTGAAAAAGTTACCTTCACCGAATCGGATGAAGCAGAGTATATCAAACAGTTTAATTTAAGTTTGCAAAACATTCGAACTATGAACAGCACCGTGAGAAAAGTGAATAATAGTGAAAATCGGGAAATGTTAAACGAAATTAAACCGATGCGTGAAGAACTTTTGGGCCTAAAACAAGAAAATGAACGGTTACGAAGCCAGCCGCATGGTTTAGAAAATTCGGGAAATTGTTTCAACGGCGAAGATGAACAGTTAAGTGAAACCGTTGTAAACCAAGACTCAGTTTGTAAGCATTCCGCAACCGATGGAACGCCGCATAATAGTAATGCTAATGCCGCATCACAATCGTCATTGTTAAAAACACGTTCAATTCAGTTAAAAGATTTAGCTAAATATATTTCAAAACGCGACGGAACTGATGAACATCGTGTTGAAAATTGGATAGAAGAGCTCGAAAACAAAGCAGATTTATTTGAATTAACTCCGTTACAAAAATTAGTGTTCGCGAAACAGTTAGTGTAAGAGAAGCTTTAAAAACCGAACCAAATATTAGAAGCTGGAACGAAATCAAAAATTTATTACTTCGGGAATATCAAAAGAAGTTCACGAGTGCGGATATTCATCGTCAGCTTCAAAATAGGCGAATTAAAAAAGATGAAAACCTTGGAGAATACTCTCTGACAATGAGGAAGATAGGTGCACTGGGCAACATGGAAGAAGAGGCCGTTTTCCAATACGTCATAGATGGTGTCAACGACAATGAATCAAACAAAGTGATCTTATTTGGAGCCAAACGGTGGATGAATTCAGAAAAAAATTGCAGCTGTATGAAAAATTCAAGTCGAAAACAATTGCTTACACAATTTCTCAAGTACAACCAAAACCAAGCCGAACAAGCACACCACAAAATACCGTTGTATGCTTTAATTGTGGTAAAATGGGTCATACATCGAATAAGTGCCGGATGAGAAATGAGGGACCTAAATGTTTCAAATGTTTGAAATTTGATTACAAAGCTTAAGACTGTCCTGGTATACAATCAACTAAATAAGCAACCACAAGCAAAGACATTAAGGAAGGAAGTAGAAGAAGCTAACCAAAATTTAATAACAATTTTTGGACATGTAATTGAAGCTCTTGTTGACACGGGAACTGATTTAACACTTTTATTAGAAGATGTTTACACTGTTATGGGATCTCCATCAATATACGGCACCCGAACAAAATTAAATTGGAGACAGTTCAATTGAAATAATAGGCTACTTCCTAGGAAATATTATTATCGATGGCGATGAATTTAGTGGGAAAATACACGTCGTACCGCAAAATTCAATGCAAGTCAGTTGTATAATCGGAACGGATATGTTGCATAAAAGCGGGATAGTTCTAAGCGAAAATGGTATACTCATTAAAAAACTATCAAATGATAATTTTTTAAGTGCTTTCCAGTTCAACGAAGAAGAAGAAGAAACCATTAAAATCCATAACGCTGAATATCGAAAGGAGGTAGAATAACTGATCAAAAACTACGTGTCAACACGATCACGAGAATCTCCAATAGTCATGAAATTAATCCTAAACACTGAGCGTCCTATTTTCCAACTGCCAAGAAGAGTAGCATCTAAAGAAAAGGAGGAAATAGAACGTCAAATTAAAAAATGGCTTCAAGAAGATGTAATAAGAGGTAGCTGTTCCGAATACGCAAATCCAGTCGTGCTAGTGAATAAAAAAGACGGATCCAAGCGCTTGTGTATAGATTACAGAAGATTAAACAGAGAAGTGGTAATGGATCGGTATCCACTACCTCTAATAGAAGATCAGATTGATCAATTACACTCATCCGAAGTATATTCAACGCTAGATTTAGAAAACGGATTTTTCCATGTGTTAATTGAGGAAGAGATTCGAAAATTTACAGCTTTTCTGACACACATGGGACATTATGAGTTTAATCGTGTTCCGTTTGAAGTGTTCATTTCCCCAGATGTATTTCAAAGATATGTAAATTACATATTTAGACATTTAATTCAGAATAAAACATTAATGGTGAATATGGATGATTTGATTGTGGCAGCAAGAGATGTTGAAAACAATATGAAGAATCTAAAAGTTGTCATGAAAATAGCCAGTGAATATGGATTACAGTTCAGATGGAAAAAATGCCAATTTCTATGCAGGGAAATCGAGTTCTTGGGGTATATTGTGTCGAATGGGAAAATCAAACCATCACCAGCCAAAACATATGCAGTCGAAAATTTTCCAATACCTAACAGTTTGAAGGCAGTACAAAGTTATCTAGGATTAACTGGGTATTTTAGAAAATATACACCTACTTATTCACTGATAGCAAAACCATTAACTGACCTTTTGAAGAAAGATAATAAGTTCGATTGAGGAGCGTCCCAACAAAATGCGTTTGACTCATTAAAGAAGTTGATAATTAATGCTCCTATATTAAGTATTTTTAGATCTAACGTGCAAACAGAGTTACACACAAATGCATCCAAACACGGTTACGGCGCTGTTTTACTACAAAAGAGCCAAAAAGATGATAATTTTCATCCCGTCTACTATTTCAGCAAGAATACTCAACCAGTAGAAGAAAGATACAGCTCATACGAACTAGAAGTTCTTGCTTTAGTAGGAGCAATAAAAAAACTCAGGGTGTATCTATTGGGAACATAGTTTACTATTGTGACTGATTGCGCAGCATTTAAGATGACAATTTCCAAAAAAAAAACATATCACCACGTATAGCTGGATGGGCTCTTACATTAGAAGAATTCGAATACAAATTGGAACACCGTAACGGCACTAAAATGAAGCACGTTGACGCACTAAGTAGAAATTCCGCAACCGTCATACTCGAGAATGAAGCTATAAATCAAATAGAGGAACTGCAGAAAAAAGACGAGAAAATTCAACTTATTAGGAACCTGTTGGAGCATGGACCATACAAGAACTTTTCTATCAACAGAGGATTACTATTTAAAGATGACGAAAAGGGAACCCAGCTGATTTACGTACCTAAAACACTGCAAGAGGAAATCATTACAAGAGTTCATATAATCGGGCATTTTGGGACCAAGAAAATGACTGAGATGATACAAAAAGATTATTACATTCCGGGACTGTCCGAGAAGTGTCAAAAAATATGAGATAATTGCATTGAGTATATACTTCCTCTATGTAAATCTGGAAGGCAAGTGGGGTTTTTACACCCCGTGGCCAAAGTTAAGTCCATGTTCCATTACTACCATTTAGACCATTTAGGTCCGTTAGCCAGTACAGGTAAAAATTACAAATTTTTTTTTTCTGTTGTAGATGGGTTCTCCAAGTTCATATGGATTTACCCAGTGAAGACAACATCCACCGAAGAAGTCCTCCAGATGTTGGAAGCACGGAGGACGATATTTGGAAATCCAAAATGTGTTGTAACCGATCGCGGTACAGGAAACAATATTGACCACACGGTGATAACAACAGGCATTCCACGAGGAAACGGACAAACTGAGCGGATGCATTCAATCATCATACCCGTATTGGCTAAATTAGCTATCGGGCGACCAGAGAAGTGGTATAGTCATGTCAGCAGTGATCCAAGATTTTTGAATTGCACTTGGCAGCGAAGCATTAGTCGTACACCGTTTGAAGTTATGTTCGGTGTTAAAATCCGGAACCCTAAAGACGTCACTATCGCGGAAATCGTATCCAATGAAATGATGGCGCATTATCTGAATCTCATAAATTTCAGCTATTGAAAGGATTTCTTAGAGGTGAAGCTGCCGACTTAATTCGTCATATTCCGATCACCGATCTTAATTACAAGGAGGCCCGGGGTAAATTGCAAGAAAGATACGACAAGAGGAAAATCGTTATAAATTCATTGATAAACAAGTTTATGATGCAAAAAACAATGCAGCAATTCAACGTTCTTGAGCTTCGTAAAATAGCAAATGTGTCTAATGCAGTGATTCGTGAAATGAAAGGTCTGGGCTAACAAAACGAGAAACGTGACCCCTGGTTAATTTATTTAATTTTGAATAAGCTCGATATACAAACCAAGGAGTCGGCAAATTTTTCCGTAGACAAGGATTTCGCCTCTTTCGAGGAATTTTTGAGATTCATTGATAAAAGATGTGACACGTTTGAGTTTTGTTTACCACCTAAGATTTCAGTTACCAAACATTCATCGAAATCGAAGATTCCAACGAAATTTACGATGCACACAGCGACCGAAATTTTGAAATGTTCCTGTTGTAAGAAAAATAATCATCCTCTTTTTAGATGCTTCAAGTATAGGAGAATAAATATTTAAAACCAAATTAAGATTGCGAAGGATTATAATGTTTGCTAGAATTTTTTGCACAAAACCACTTAACCTCTGAATGTTCATCTAGCTTCTCATGTCAAACTTGCGGTTAACGGAACAATTCACTACTCCATGTAGATTCATCAGACAGTGCAACCACGGCAAATATTAATACTTTAGTAGGACAACTCGGAAACTGTAAAAGGTAATTCATAAGAAATCAAATGACAATCAATCTCCCAACCAGTTTCTATAATCAATAATACAACTTCAACCTCATCTTCAGTTTCAATTCACTTAGCTAATCAAATCCACCCAATACAATCTGATCTTCCATGATGATTCCATGATTGATTCTGCTTTCAACGTAGCAAACTCGTGTTCCAATGAGTCTGTGGCTTCCATAGTTTCAAATACTTTTCTGACCTTGCTGCCGACAGCCTTAATCATGGTTCAGAACTCTAGAGAATCTTACCAGAAGTTCCGTACCTTATTAGACTCAGCGTTCAATCCTTAAACCTGACGCGTTGTCATGCTTGCGTAAATATCAAGGGTTTGGGTTCCATAAGCGCTAGCAGGACTAAAGGATCTGTTAGTTTGGATATTTCAACTTCCGAAAAAAGCTCTATATCCGTGAGAGCTCTTATAATGAAAAACTTAACTTCTGATCTTCCTCCGATTACAGTGGAGTTAACAAAACATAAAAGCGTTTCATCTTTACAACTGGCTGATCCAAATTTTAATCGTCTGAGTCCGGTAGATATACTACTTGGAGCGGAAATTTTTTTGAAATTATTGCGTCCGGAAAAATTCCAACTGAATGACGATCTTTTGCACAAAACACCTGTTTTGGTTACGTCATCTCTGAGAAGGCATAGCTTCAATATGATCATGATTCCGTTTCACCCTGCGGCTCTGTCATGATTTGCCATTTGGACCTTCAAGATACAATCTAGAAATTCTGGAAAGTAGAGAATTTCGAGCCCCCCAATATCCAACAGGACCACTGATGCGAGACTTATTTTAGGGAGAATACAGTTAGGAACCATAAATCAGGTAAATATGTCGTGCGGTTGCCATTCAAACCAAATTCCCCCAATCTCGGAGACTCGCTACCCTCGGAGACTCGCTACCCGCGGCGACTAGAAGACATTTGTCTATGGAGCGTCGATTTGAAAAATTCCCAGAATTAAAGAAGGAGTACTCAAAGTTTATGATGGAATTCGCAAGGCTGGATCATATGTCTCTTATTTCTCCCAATGAAATCAAGGGCAATTACGTGTAGTATTTGACGATTCTTCAAAATCTTCGTCAGACATTTAGCTGAATGATAAATTGGATTCTGGGCCATCAATACTGCCAAAACTATTTTCTATTCTGGTTCGATTTCGAAAACACAGGATGGCCTTTGCAGCTGACGTGGAAAAAATGTTCCGCCAAGTCGAGATACATGAAGATCAACGTGATTATCAGCGTATTATTTGGCGTAAGAACTAAATTTCTCCCATCTTACATTACCGTTTAAACACGATAACATACGGAACAGTCTGTGCAACATTTCTGGCTTCTCGAACTCTTCATCAAATTGCGGATGATCTGCCCTCAGACTTTGTCGACATCAAATTTATCATTAAATCGGATTTCTACGTCGACGACTTGCTCTCGGGTTGCGCGGAGGTATGTGAGGCTAAACATTTACAACAAAGGATAGCGGAAGGTTTGAACAGCGACGGTTTTAGACTAAGGAAATGCGTGTCCAATAGCCAGGAATTATTAAGAGCTATACGAAAGGAGGAGCAGGAAACTATTTTGTTGAATTTGGCAATGGGGAGACTTTCGTGAAAACTCTAGGTCTAGATTGCATAACATGTTTGGATTGTTTGGATATCTACCGTCGTTTCGGATAACATCCTCCAAGCCATTCTCTACAGTTTGTGTCGACTTCGCAGGACCAGTGAAAATAAAATCTAAAACTGGACGAGGTGCTAAAATTTATAAGGGCTACATTGCGGTAATAGTCAACCTTGTCGTTAAAGCCGTGAACATAGAACTAGTCTCAGACCTGACTACTGAGATATTTCTGGCCTAGAAAAACGTGGTCTTCCTGCCCACATATTTTCAGACAACGAAACGAACTTCCTTCGGCGCTAAAAGAAGAATCAGCCAACTCTACGAGGTCTGCGCGCAAGTTTCCGAAAAAAAATTGCAGGACTTTCTCTCCATCCAGCAGATCGACTGGCATTTTATTCCACCATCATCACCAGACTTTGGCAGCATCTGGGAAGCCGGCGTTAAGTCAATCAAGAGGCACCTCACATGTACAATAGGAGAGTCTCCGCTGACTTTTGATTAATATTCCACCGTATTGTGCCAAAGAGAATGTCTTTTAAATTCCAGACCAATTACCCCTATGGACACGACGTTTTCTGAGAATTGTGAGATAATAACTCTAGGAATTGAATAATATTGAATTGTTAACCGATTGATGTTATTCATGCTCGTGGAAAAAAATTCTCCATTAGATACTTTTCGATCACAATTCGAACTTATGAATTTATTTCCAAATAAATCTCTTCTTAAATCCTGCCAAAATTTATTTATAGTCAATTTTTATTTTAAATAATTTTCGAAAGAAATTAGAAAATAGTTTATTAAAAAAGCATTAATACAAAATTATGTTGTTATTTTAATAGCAAAACACAAATGAGCAAAATATACATAGTTAGCACCAATAATTTCTAAATTTATGTTTTAAGGTTGCAGTGCTTTGCGCACCAATTTAATGCATACATTGCAATATTCTCTTAAAATAACCGAAAGAAAAAAAAATTTCGGTAAAGCAGATAAGGTAGCATAATGTAAAAAATTGGTAATGCAGATGCCTTCTTTCCTACCTCAGCCGAACGAAAAATTCAGTAAAATCAACTAGTACATCTCAGCTGGAAGTATCCACCAATATTTCTTAGCCGAGTAAGTCTCAAAAATGGTTCAATTAGAGTGCATTGCCAATAATTACACTTTGGAATAATTATTATGTCAAGTATCGTGCAAGGAGCCTGGGGTAATTCGTTTGAAGGAAAGGCTAATGTAAAATTTAAAATTTTTGTGTAAATTCGACCTTTAAAGTGTCATGTCTGGAAAGCAATAGTTATAACTAGGAAAAGTATCAACCAGTATTCGGAATAAAACTATTTTTTTATGTTTAACAATGACATACTGCGGATTTTCCGGAAAGAAAACATCCTGGCCATCATAGGCCTAAATTCTTTACAGTTCCATAAAATTTTGGTACTATGCTAAAAGAAAAATCAAACGACAAACCGATAGATTGCTATATAACTGCAGTTTTACGTCGAACGCCTTATATTTGGCATCAACTGCGCCCCGTAGTTCTTCCTATACAATAAAAGCTCTGTTAATGTCGCAGATTCATAATCAAGCTTTGGCATTGTCAGCAAATTGTGTTCGATTTGATAGTGAATGTGTAACTTATATCAGAACAATTAAAAATCTGATTCGACAGATATAACAGAAGTGGAGACCGCATCAGAAAATGGTGAAAAACGGCAATGGAAAAACGTAAACCAAATAAATCCTACCGGGTTTTCGCTGAAGTCAAATTTTAAACACAAGTGAAATGATCGATTTATTCGCCTACTACAACAAGAATCTTTTTGAAAAAATTCTAAGTAAAAGCTTTTAATTTTTTTATTGATCTCAATTTTTATATTACAAGTCTTTTGCTAAAATAAATGGATACAATGTGTGTTATTGTAAACGAAGTCTGCATACTTTAGTCTTCATATGTGTAAGCGTCTTTTAAAACTTACTTATTCAAGATACTATTATTAAGAAGCTAAATAAGAGCTCGAGCCGATGTACTGGCGTTGTCTTAGTGTTCTCTTACTCCTTTTCACAACAAGACCACGATTCGAAATTAGCAAAATTTTTCTAGCGTTCAGTCGGGTAGCAATATCTGGAAGAGCAGACGAAATTAAAAAAAAATATTGGGTTTGCATACCTGCCGAGAGAGAGTGTCATCTTATTTTTGTGCCTTGGAGAAGTTTTTCGTGATCGTCCTATTTCGTTATTCTAACATAGATGGCCACTAGCGCAATTTTAATAAGAAAATGGTAATTTGATCTCGTCAATTTACAGCCTGATGGAAATCATTAGAGTTCTCATATTTAGTATTTGAAAAAGTCTTTGTTTGATTTAAAATGATCTCAGCATTTAAGGAACTACAACTAAATTAGGGTAACATCAAAAATTTAAATGTAATTTATCTCAAAACCAAATTACAAAATACATGTACAAGCTTGTTTTATACACAAACTACAATAAGCACTAACAAGGATACAATAAAAGTAATAATAATAATAATAATAGTAATGACAATAATAATAAACTAAACTGAATCTAAAACAGAATGAAAACCTAAGGACGAAAAAAGCTTCTGTGTGTATGTATACATTTTATTCTAGATTTAACTTGATTCTATTTCAACATCGGCATTAGATGAAAATTGGTAGTTGTTCCTATGGGAGACATAATCGTAAGTATATATAAAGAAACGAGGTATGTGAACACACACAAAAAAAGGATATTTTAGAATAAAATAACCGAATAAAAATAGTTTTGTGTTCCATTTTATTTTATTTTTTAATAAGGCTACCGAATAACGAGAGTACACTACTTTGGCAGCTATACACAAAAATAACACAAAAATAAACTTTGTGCCAGGTAAAATATCGGATAAGAATTTTTTTTTTTTTTTGTTTTTTAGGTATATAAGGATAATAATAATATCAATAGAATACACTGGCACTCGGGTACGAAAAAAAAGGATACAGACGTAGAAATTGAAATACTAAAAAAACGAGATGGAGCATAAAAATATATTTTAGGATCAATATTATTAAATTAAAATCTCTGAAGATACATAAAATTATCACAGAAATACAAAAAAAGTGTTTTTGACTTGGAATTTTTATTTATTTATTTCCACACGCGCGAGAATATATTGCTCCTCGATTATTTAAGCTACCTAATACAGGGTGAATTGGGTTTCTTATTTTATTTATTTATTATTTCTTACACTTTGTGGAAAAATGATCATGTATTGTGGTTATTCGGACTGGTTTAAAATGAAATAGTTTTTAGGGGTTTTTAATTTTTTCAGTTTTGTGAAACCGGAATCGATACTACATCCTTTTTGTTGAAGCGTGAAAATTGTATTGAGAATTGAAATTTGTTATTTTTTCGCCTGCTACTGAAAACCGTATTTTTCGTTATTTCAAGTTTGGTGAATTATACGAAAAATTTGGTCAAAATTAAGTGGCCCTACGACTGTTTTACTGACGGAGAACATCTTTCTTATTATTAGTGAAATTTAGGCAATGAACAATGTTAATTTTGCACGTTAATTATATAACACTTAAGCTTAAAGCATTTAAACGATATACTATACACAGATATTTAGTAAGAGATTTGTCTTGCTAATTTTTCCAAAATTTATAAAAATCAGTAAGACAAATCTAGCTTAGCTTACAAACGTAATCCAAATTTTAGAATTTATTTCAATAATTTGGATTTTTACCATTAAATTGAGAAAGGTAGCCTTTGACTTCCTGTCAAAAAACATCATTTCAATAGAACATTTCTATTCTTGATATTTTATCAGTGGATTCAGTGAGAAATTTTGTGATGGAAATGAATTGTCGGTAAGTTATTTAGACATCAAGTAGTCTGGCGGATGTGGTGGGGGGGGGACAATAAGTCGAATGATTTTTATCGGCTCCGCAACCTATCACAGCACTCACTTTCTGTCCACTGTGCTGGTCATGTTTTAGGCAGAGGCAGGGGGTGGGTGGTCACGAACGGATGTATATCAAATATATCCAGGAGAGACTCGCAAGTGCATGTACGACCTCCACTTGGTGGCTACTGGTAACTAGGAATTTTTCCTGGGCTAATGTACAGCGCTAATGGAGTAAACTTTACCCAAATCCCCAAGTCACGCTGGAACAGGATATGCCAAGGATTGAATGGTTTGTGGGTAAACTAATCTCTAATACGCGGACTCTGTGTACCAGGCGACCTCCAGTTTTAATCAGCCTTACCCTCGTATACGGGAACAAATTAACACAAATAAAATAAAAGCAAAAGAGAGAGGCACTCTCAAAAACCCAACAGGTACAACGGATGGTGGCTCAAACCTTAAAGGTGGAGTCACCAACGTAGAAACAATAAGGGTCTTGAAGGCTGCGGTGCCGGGTATCAGCGGAAGCCGAGGGCCTGCCGTAGAAAAAGAGAGCTTGGACCGTAAAGGGCAAGATACCTTCACAGTAGGTTCGGTAAACGCGGCCTTGGCACCTAAACCGGTGACTGGCGCGAAAGTTATCCCTGAGGCTTAACGGCGGTATAGAAACCGACGCTAGGCGCAGAGGATATTAGATAGGCTGGCTGCCACCCCTGAGGGGCTGCTAACGAAGGAACAGAAGGAATCTCTGGAATGGGCAAAGGGTACCTTCTTAGGCGGTAATTCGGGGAGAGTACCAGCAGAGTCGAAAAGACAGTGGTACCAAGACGAATTGGAAGCTGAGGATAGTAAGCGACCCAGAATGCAGGGAGCCCAAGGAGATACTAGGACGCGCAAGGCAAGACTGTTCAGTGACTTCCTTAAAGAGTATCCAGGGATAATAGCCGTCATTGACAGGAATAATCGTCGGAGTGCCCGGAGGAAATCGTGTGCAGAAACCGGATCCTATGGGCACTAAACGGCTTTAAACCCTATAAATCGGCAGGCCCGGACGGTATCATTGCAGCGGAATTGCAAAAACACTCGTCGATTATTCTCCCATGGCTGGAGGTGATCTTCAGGGGGTGTCTAAAACTGAATTATATTCCTAGGAAATGGACGGATGTGATTTTCATCCCGAAAACGGGGAAGAATTCACAGGCCTACCCAAAGGACCTAAGACCTATAACTCTATCATCCTTTTGTTGAAAACATTGGAAAGACTGATCGACGTAAACATACCATTAGGGAATCCACCATTAGGAGGCGAGTAGTTAGAGGAACTCCGCAAGGTGGTGTCCTATCACCTCTTCTCTGGAAAATAGTTATCAATGGATTACTTTTGGAACTGGAGATGGAGGGAATAGGGGTGATAGTGTATGCAGATGACGTAGCGATCGCGATCTCGGGGAAGTACCTAGGCACCATTAGGGAAGTCATGCAACACGCACCGTAATCATTACAAAGTGGCCCAGCAAATGTAGTCTGGGTATAAATCCATCCAAAACAGAGCTGGTACTCTTCACCAAGAAATATAAAATAGGTAGTCGCCCCTCCTACATTAAATGGCACGGCACTGGCCTTTACTGATAAGGCAAGATTTCTGGGCATAATCTTGAACAGTAAGCTAAATTGGATGCCCAATATTTTAGAGAGAGTAAAGAAGTCCACCATGGCTCTGTACTCACGTAGTACCGCCGTCGATAGGAGATGGGGTCTAAAACCAGAGCTGGTACACTGGCTCGTCATCGCTGTAGTCAGACCGATTCTGATGTACGGGGTGAGTGTGTGGTGGCCAGTACTAAACAAGAAAACTTATAAGAATAAGATAGAGAAGGTACAGAGAACGGCCTGCTTGCTTATAAGCGAGGCACTGAGGACAACGCCTACACGTGCTCTAAAGGCTATGTTCTACCTTCCTCCTGTCGACATCTTTGGTAAGCAGAGAGCGGCAACTACGGCTGCACGACTCTCTACCGTGTTTGAGTGGAAATATCATCAGACAGGCTACTCGACGTTCGGCAGGTCGCTAAATGCAGATGTGGAAAATAGTGACTACACGATACCGATTGTATGCTTTGAAAAAGGTTTCCGGACTCTTCTCCCCTCAAGGGGAACAGGTCAATAACAGAAACTGGAATGTATACAATTCTATACTAACGGCTCCAAGCTAGACGGAAAAGTCGGAGCAGGAGTCTATTGTGACAAATTAAATGTGATTATATCCGTTCGTCTTCCTGATCACTGCAGTGTGTACCAGTCGGAGGTGGTAGCGATTGAGGAAGCGCTGACTTGGTTGAAGCATAATGTCATATTCACAAGGGATATAGCAATATATGTGGACAGTCAAGCGGCAATCAAGTCGATGGAATCAGTTTCTCTGACGTCCGTGGTGGCATTGAAGTGCCGCTCATCTCTTAACGAGATGAGTGAGCATTTAAATATCCAGATAGTCTGGATCTTCGGTCACTCCGACGTACTGGGGAACTGCAGGGCGGACGAACTGGCAAGGCAAGGTACAACTCTCCAATTGAAACCGGAAAGGGCAAATCTGGGGAGGAGAGCAGCGTTTGGGCGCTATGTCTATGCAGTTGAAATTGAGATTGACATATTAGGTACGACTTAACTTTAATAAAAAAATTGTAAAACAAAAATTTACGAAACATATCTTATATTTTAGGTCTATTTTAACACCGTTATCAAAAAATTGTAACCTTTTTAAATAAAACACAAACAGCTTATTATTCTTTCAAATGTATTTCATGCCCTTCGGATAGAATATGCTTGTTCCAACATTTTTTTCAATCATCGATACCGCTGTTTAAATCGATTACCGGGATCGCTTTCAAAACCACTTTCGATTCGGCCTGTATTTCTTTAATCGGGTAAAAACGATGCCCTCGGGGTGGTTTCCGGAATAGCCAAAGTCCGGCGAAGCTAAATCAAGCGATAAAGGTGGTTGCACAACGTTATGAGTCGAATTTTTGGCCAAATAGTCACGTACAACCAATGCCAGTATAAGACGGCGCATTATAGTGATGCAAAAATCAAGAGTTGTTTGTTAAAAATTCTGACTCAAATGATATTTCCTTGATATCAAAACGATCTCTAATTGTCAATCGACGATTTTTGAGCACTAAATCCTTGTCTTTCTTGACGTGGTGTTCATCGGTAGACGTCGAAGGACTGCAAGGACGTTCATCGTCTTCAACGCGCCCTCCGCCTTTTTGAACAACTTATACCAATCAAAAACACTCGCTCTGGACAGTGTATTATCACCAAAAGCCTTTTCTAACATTTCTAATGTTTTCGAAACCGCAATTTTTTTTGCTGAATTTTATTAAAAATCGAAAAATACACTTTTTAGACGAAAGTTAATAAGCGTATCACATTAACTTCTAAATATATTAACACGAAATTTGACATAGGCGTCTGTTAGGGTAATACTAACCTAAGAAAAAAACTGCTCGTTTGGATAAGCCCGAGCTATTTAAATGGAAAAGTCTTGCTACTTTTTGGTCACTGTTGATCCAATCATTAATTACTTTCAAAGCAATTTAAGAAGTTTAGAAGGCTCAAAAGTACAAGGGTTCCAAAATATAGATATCATATATCCAGAAACGGCAAACACATCGGAAAACAATAAACATCAATAGAAAGCGCAACAAACAATTTTTTTTTACATAGCAGTAATCGAAACAATTCCATCTCTAAATTATATACCCTAAGTTTTATAGGCTAGTATTTAAAACATAATTGTTACCGTTATAAATTCCTTAAAGAGCTTAAATGGTGGAGTGTATAAAAGTTTTCGTGCCCTAATTATGGTAACATAATATAAGTTTTAGTTTTTCAATTAAAGTAATGTAAATATTCTGATTACTTTAATATAACTTTTATATAACACGTATAGTAATTCGCTTTTCTGTTTTAGGCCTAAATAGTGGTTGGTTAATTTTAAAAATATTGTTTATAATATTATTGGAAACGTTTCCGCGTGAATCATTATTAGAATTGTCAAATTTCCTATTTGGTCCAAAGTAGGCCCAAAGAGTTATACCAATGTATTACTCTGCAAAAATGAGAATCCTCTATGAGTTCTTTATGTTGGTAGTTTGGTTTCGTACTGAAAGAGTTGGTCTGCTCATCAGGTAGCTACGACCAAACTACAAAAAATTCCCCTCTAGCCACTTACATTAAGTATCTGGCCAGAACGTACTGACATAGCGAATTATTATTAGTTTATTTAGTTATTAAGTTTTAATAAAGTCATCATCCGTTCTAAATGTAACCAAAATTTGTAGAGGTAATCGTCGAAACCTCAATAAAATCTTGTTATTAATTAGTTTTATAATGAGGTTAACGTAACTCTTATAAAACTTTTCTATATATCTTTTGGTAACAGTTACTCGAAGTCATATAGTTCAGCGATGGAGATCGATAAATCACCAACTTATAAAACCTGTAATAATTTTCGTCATTCAATGGCTTTAGTTACTTTACAAAACTCTAATATAACCATGTTACTGATACACCAATCAGTAACATGGTTATTATAATACTCTTATATACCCACCCAAATTTTTATATAACCTGGTAACAATTATACACCCGTTATAAAATATCCAGACACTTAGAGTGATGCAAATTGTTTGTTGGGAGGTAGAACGATATAAAGTGTTGAATAATAGAGATTTATGAATTCCGGAATTTTTGAAGTATTTTTTATAACTTAGAAAATTCTCAAATTCCAGATTTTAATTAAATTAATAATTTCGAGAATTTAATAATTTCATTCATATTTTGTTTTGTAATTTTATAATTCAAAAATTATTCTGGATTGGCAATTAATAAATTTAGGACTGAAGGTTTTTTTGTTAAATTAAAAAGAATATCGGAATTTAATAAATTTCAAAATTCAGTTAAAATTTTTAAAAATGGCGTTAGGTTCAATTTAAACAAGGAAACAATACCAAAAAAAATTTAATTCAGTATTCAGTATTCATAAAAAATTTTAAAAAGTATGTGTAAATTTTAAATTCAAATGTTCACTTTCCATTTTCAAAATTAGGTAAAATTAAGATTCAATCTAAATTTCCAAATATGTATTTTTTCAACAAGACGCTATTTCTTGTATAGTCCAAAGATAAAATTTCCAATCAAATTTCTAAAATTCCAAATTCTACAGCGAAAATGTTATTCCAATTCTTTACCTTGAAAATATATCGGACATCTATTTGTAGGAGAATAAGTTGGAAATAATTTTGTTTCTAAACTTTACATGTACTAGGATAAGGGTGGCGTTTATTTGTGTATAAAAAAATGAATTGTATGCAATTTCAGCTCTTATTTCTAGAACGTGTCCAATATATTAAAATATATTGCAATTTTTGTTTCTAAAAAAGTTTTGTGTTAGCTTTTCACTTATTTTCTACCTCAGTTCAACCTGGGAAAAAAAGCATAATTCAAAAATTGAAATACATAGTGTAGAACTTTTTTTTTGAAAACACTGACATGAGCACTATGGAACATTGGAAAAATGATGTTGTCACATTCCAGCCTTATTCTTTCTAGGGATAAATAAGGGCCAACCTAGTATATCTGTAAAGATATGAACGCTAAAACTTGTGAATAACTTCTATAAACTATACTTGTCAGTGATACGCTTTAATAATATAAAAGCGCTGAAGCAGAAGGAAATAATAAGCAACTCACCAACGAATAGCCACATTTAACAAATATTGAAAAAAAAAAAAAATATTTTAAGAGGTTCCCTGTCAAATCACTCCTAGTGGTCTGTGCACTATTGGTATGCCACACTGAATTGTAACAGGCTAAAGGCTACCGATATCCCCTGCTTAATAACATTTTCAGTATCCGGTGGACGCCAACTGTGCGACGAATTATTCTGCATGGTATAATTGTGGCCATTTGTAGTGTTATATAACAATGCATAACGATGTTGACCGGCAGTGATTTGTGAATATTAACCCTAAAGGATGAACTTTATAAGCAAAAAGCCAAACAAAAAAAAAATGTTTAAACCAAAGAAAATCCCGCATAATACACGTTCAATGCTTATTTCCAATATTCCTCCTCATTTGAATCGTCAGTTAACTCCACATGCATCCCGAAGAACATTGACACGAGGTCCCGCCAATGGTTTTGTCAACAAATCTGCCACCATAGATTCCGTAGGGCAATATTGGCATGTAACAATATATTTCTCGATGTAATCCTTGACAAATGCCTCTCGAACATCAATATGTTTGGTACGTGACGACAATTTCTCCTCCTTAATGAATTTCAAACAACTTTGATTGTCTTCGAAAATTGTTGTCGGGTTTTCAATGCGTTGATCTAAATCATTGAGTAAACGACGAATCCAATTCGCCTCTTGACGTGCTTCAGACAACGCAATAAATTTTGCTTCCGTTGATGATAACGCAATGCAATCCTGTCTTCGACTGCACCAACTGAGAATACCGTTACAATACTTGAATATGTAACCAGATTGTGACTTTCAGCTTGCACAATCGTCAGTCCAACTTGCATCTGCATATCCGATTAACTGATCCATACCATCACTCTTGCTAAGTGACAATTTCAAACCGGCAGTACCATTGAGATACTTTAATACTCGTTTCAATTCGTTTCAATCCTTCTGGTTTGGACTGGACATCTTTTGTGCTAGAATTGAAACTGTTGCCGATATGTCAGGTCTCGTGTTGACTGATATGTACAGTAAGCAACCGAGCAACTTTTGATATTTGCCGTTGCCTAACAACAAATCCGTACCTCCTCCTTTACCATATCCAACTGATAATGGAACTGAGGACTCCTTCGCATTAGATATTTAGAAATCCTTTAGTAATTTTCCAATGTAAGCAGTCTGATTCAACGTGTAATAGCCATCTGCTTCCTTCTTGACTTGAAGACTCAAGAAATCCTTAATCTCTCCCAAGTTCTTAATCTTGAATTTCGAACTTAAAAACGTTTCACACTTGGAGATTATCTCGTTGTTTTCATCAGCAATGACTGAGCAAAACCGAAATCGATGAGAATTTGATGAATTGCTTTGGTCCAACTGCGCGCTGATTGCTTTAGACTATATAAACTCCGTTTTAGTAGACACACTAAATCTTCGTCGCCTTCAACTTTGAATCCTGGAGGTTGTCTCATGTAAATTGTTTCAGACAATTCACTGTTGAAAAAAGCCGTTTTCACATCTAGATGATAAACCTTCATGTCCTTGTTTGCTGCCACTGTAAGCAATGTTTGAAAAGTAGTTTGACGAACAACTGGAGCAAACACCTGATCATAGTCAATACCGTATTTTTGCTAAAAACCTTGAGCAACAAGCCTTGCCTTGTGTCTGACTACTTTTCCATCTGAATTGCACTTTAGCTTGTAAATCCACTTGCAGCCAACTAGATTTGCACCTTCTGGAATTTTCACAAGCTCCCATGTTTGATTCTCCATCAATGACTTCATCTCATCTGTCATTGCTTGAATCCACAGCCTCTTTTGATCACACTTGATAGCTTCTACGTAGCACTTTGGTTCTTGAATGACTGAACTCACCACGTTCATTTCTTCAATAAGTTTCTTTTGTGGAATTCCTTTGTTAGCACGTTGTGATCGTCTAACAGTTTGCTCTTCATCTTCATTTTGAACGTGATCTTGTATTGGATTCTCTTTCTGAACTTTCTTATCGACTAATTCCTTTTGCACCTGATCGTTTTCTGCGTCTTCAAAGTTGTTCAACTCTGAATCGTCGATAATTTATTCTTCGCTGGACTTGATAGGTAACAAATGGCCCCTTTCGACGAACTGAACATCTCGACTAACTGTGGCTCGATCGGTTTCCGGACTGTAACAACGATATGCCTTTGATTCGTAATCATAACCGACCAGCACTGCTTTCACACCATTTGAATCGAATTTGCGCCTTGTTTGTTTTGGTACATGCATATAACATTCTGATCCGAATTTTCTGAAGTATTGCACATTCGGAGTTTTCTGGAACCAGCCTTCATATGGCGTTGTTTCTGTACCCTTTGCTAGCAAACGATTCTGGACATAGTTAGCCATCATTACAGATTCGCCCCAAAACTTTTTCTCTAGACCTGTGTCAATTAGCATGCAGTGAGTTATTCCTACCAACGTTCTGTTTTTGCGTTCCGCTGTTCCGTTTTGTTGAGGTGTGTACGCAGTAGTTCTCTGGATTTGAAATACGCTCGACTTTAATTAATTCACGAATTCATTACTGATGTACTCTCCTTCTCTATCTGTACGGATGCATTTAGGTTTCCTTCCGAATTGAACCTTTACCATCGCAATATATTCCTTGAATTTGCTGTAAACTAATGATTTATTTGCGATTAGGTAGCTGACTGTAAATTTTGAGTAATCATCTATGAATATCACAATGTAACGTTTACCTGATGGTGTGGTCGTTTGCATCGGACCACAAACATCCGAATGAATCAGATCCATGACTGCAACTGCTTTATTACTCGACTTGACCGGAAACTTGATTCGAGTAATTTTTCCTTCGAGACACACTCAGCACTTGGAGTTGATTTCGCAATCCGCTGTACACTCGCTAAAGTTGATGCGTTTAACCAAATTTCGTTTCGCCAATGATTTCACAACTTTGATGTCTCTATGGCCTAGAACCTTATGCCAATAATGTATGCAGCCATTGGATTCCTTTTCGACCGAGTAAACTTTGTGAGGTTCCTTTAGTCTGTAAAGTTTACCGCTGATTTCGCCAACTGCAATTTGCCGACTGTTTTCCCTTATTTCACACTTGTTGCCCTTGAAATTTACTTGGAAACCTTTTTCCGTTAGCTTTTGACTGAAAGTAAATTTTCCTTGATATCTGGCATTAGCAACACGTCTGTGATTCTTACTGGAACACTTTGATTTTTCTCATTTAGAAAATCAATTTTAATTGTGCCTTTACACGCAGCTGTTAATTGTTGACCACTTGCAATGCTTACTTTATCACTACAATTCATGTCAATATTGACAAAAATATCCTTAGAACTGGCAATGTGACATGTGGCACCTGAATCGACAATCCAGTCATCACCAACTTGATGTGTCACAAACAGTTTTTCTGTTTCATCTTTCGCTAGATTCACCTTCTGATTACTTCCTTCCTTTTTGTTGAGCCAGGCTTTGTATTTTCGACGATCCTTTTTGATGTGACCGCTTCTTTTGCAAAAATAATTGTTGTTTAGCCTCGATCCATTTTTCTTTTGAATTCCGCGAGAACCTTTGATTTAACCAACGTGAGTGTCAATTCACTCTCTTCTTTAACTTCAAGCGCCGTTACCAAACCGTTGTAGCTTGGTGGCAAAGAAGCCAACAACGTAGCACTCATAAAAAATTCCGGAACAAAATCTGCACCAAGCGCCAATAATTTTCAAAACAGTTCGTTCATGGAATTCACGTGTTTTTCCGCATCTCCGCCTTCATCAAGCCGCTGTTGCATGATTATTATATTTCTTGCTGAATCTGCACTGATGATGTGATGAATTTGATCGTCTTCTACATTCAATGCAATTGTTGAATGTGCCTTTTCATCATTTACTGTCCACGCTGCTGTAACTGGTGATGGTTGTACCTCATTGATAACTGCCCATAAACCTTTTCCTTAAGAAGCATTTCCATTTTGTATTTCCATATAAAATAATTTGTTCCGTTTAGCTTTGAAATGCTGTATCTTGATTCAGCTGACGCCATCCTTTTCCGTATGTGAATTTCACAACACTGAAAAATCAATTTCACTTTATCCAATAAATCTGCCTTAATTTTTCGCCCCTAACCTGATGGAATTTAACTAAGCAGAGCTGGAAACTTGAAAATAAAACACGGATGATTCTAGGTTAATTTTTATTTTTAAAAACCTTTTTATTTTTCTTCTTTTAGGTTGTGTCACTTGAAAAAGATATTATTGACTCCAGTGAAGTTAGAGCTACAATAGTTAAATTCAGTGAAACATATGAAATGATTCGAATTCGTTCAATGCTTATTTCCAATAGAATTATTATCATCGATGCTAAGGAAGTATACAAATTTTATTTAACAAACAAATAATATTAGAGCGGCTCGACTACTGGGTCCGATCATTTTGAAATCTTATTCGAAGGTGTTGCTACGGGGCTTAAAAAGGTGTACACGTTTATATACAGGCTCTTCACTTTACTCTAAGCGGAAGGTTATAGTAAAAACTTTGTTGAAGAATAAAAATTGTGTGGAAGAGAAATATATTGGAATTCAAAGCATTTAGAATTTTAAATTTGGTTTGCAGAAATTTGAAAATAGTTGCACAATTATTTATAAATTATATTTCTATTTAGAAAATTAGTAATTTTGGGATTGTATGGAGTTAGTTCATAAGTGTGAAAGAGTTAATAAGTGTTAAAGTATGTTGATTGAATTTGAAATTGTGAAATAATCACATTATTTGCATAATTTTTGTTGTTTCAATAAATTAGTTTGTGTTAGTTAGTTTAATTTGTAATTTTAGTCAAAATTAAATCTTGATTTACAGGGCAAAAATATAACAATAAGTAGTGAGAGGGGCTGTAATTCTATGATTCAGCATTGTTGAAGAAAGCGATTCATTTATTTTAGACATTTATTTTCAAGCACATTTGCCGAAAATTCTCAGTGATTTTTATAGATTTTTAGCTTGTATGGTTAAAGTCTTGTGCGAAACTATTGCGTAATTATTTTTAAGATTTCATACATTCGAATTTTTAAACTGCCTATGGCAAAACAAAAATCCTGGGATTTTATGCATCCAATTATTTTATTTGTTACAAAATTGAGCCGCTTAAACACATACATACAATGAACAGCAAAAAGACTAAATATTTAAAAAATACACATAAAAAGTTTAAATAAATTATATAAAAATAAATAAACAAAAAAAAATTGAAAAATAATTTCCGATAAGAAATTTTCCTGTTTTAATTTCCGTTTAAAATATGACAATTTTCTTTTTATTTCGATTTTTTTATTTTTTATTTTTAAGAACGCAAATCGATTTCCTTCTGTTCAAATTTTCTGGTTTTCAGTTTCTCTTCTTATTCTTTACAGGTACCACCTATATATACCTTGTGTTTTCAAACATACTTTTTTTTATTTTTGTTACTTATGTACATTATTCTAATATTTCAAGAAAGTCAACGAAAAAATCAAAATTACTTGTATGTCTAGGTTATATGTATGTAATTTAATTGTAAGTTAAACTGTAATTTTTCAAAAGACATACAAAAAAAAAAAAATTCAATTACATGTTAATTTAGTAGAAAATGCGTGTGCTGCCTGTTTTTATCCTTTGCTCGTCGTCGTTTGATGAATGTTTTTGAAAAGTAAAATTTAAAATTTGTTTTCATCGTTCCCTTTTATTATTTTTTAATTTTTTTATTTTTGTACAAAAAGTCAAAAGTTAAATTTATCAATTTATTAAAACAAAAAAGAAAATGTTGTCATTGAAATAACTTTGTTCCAAATTATATTTTAGCTGATGCTATAAAAGAGTTCTTTGAATTGGTAAAAGGCAGGTGAAACACCTTAAGCTAAATAAAATTACTTAGTGTGGATGTAATTGTTAACCCATAATTGTACATAAAATTATATCGTACTATTCGCGACATCCAATAAAATTGTTCATTATAATCCTATATATATTTTGGCCCCCACACAATTCAATAAACAAACATTTTGTAAAATTGATTTATATTGTATGCTAAAACCCTAATTAGAACCTGTATCTTAGAAAAAATATTTTTACAACAATAAATTGTTGATATCCCAAAAAATATTTTGCTATCTCATGTATATGTAAGTATATAATGTATGTAAGTACAGATATGTGTAACACACTTCAAATTTTTTTTTATTTTTTAAGTAATATAAAAATCAATATTTTTATGGAATAAAATTATTGAAGTGATGATAAATGAATTATGTGTATTAATGTAGGAGCAAAAAAACAACAAAATTATATTTTTTGATAACAACACAATAAATAATACCAGTATTTCAATACTTCAAAACATAAATCATTGAATTGAATATTGGATTTCAAAACATATTTTGATGTTGTTGTTGATGTTGTAAACAAAAAACGAATTGACCTGACCAATATTTCTGACATGTAGCTCTATATTTCTAGGATATGTGTTAGACGTATTTACAAAGCAATTATTTGTTATATGAAGTTTAAATAATTAGAAAACTAAAGGAAGCAAAAATATTATTTCAAAATATTTCAAAGTTACGACTATAGTCTGTTTGGTTTGTGTACTAAAATAAAATAAAAGTTTTACAAAATTTTTATGTAACTATGTGAACTACTCGTACCTATGACTATACATAGGTGAATTTTTTTTTTTTTTTTTTTTTTTTGTTAATGCTAAACGCAAATTTAACACTTAATTAATTTTAAGATATTTTTAGAATGTGCAAGGGAATAAGTTTGGATTAGTTTTTAATGAATTCTTTAGAAGTCGCATGCTTAAAGAGTTATTTAGTAAAGTATTCAATTAATTTTTTGGTATAGAGATGAGACACGTTTAGCTTTGCTTGCTGTAAACTATGTTCGTGTGAGTAAGAATTAATATCGATGGTAGTGTTAACGCTGTGTATCGTCCCAGAATTGCGCAATTACCGATTAATTAAAGACTTGGCAAGACTTATTTAGTTAATTAGAGACAAAATGGAATTCAGATTAAATATTATATAGTTAGATTAGATTAAATATTAAATATTAAATATTAAATATTAAATATTAATTATTAAATATTAAATATTAAATATTAATATTAAATATTAAATATTAAATATTAAATATTAAATATTAAATATTAAATATTAAATATTAAATATTAAATATTAATATTAAATATTAAATATTAAATATTAAATATTAAATATTAAATATTAAATATTAAATATTAAATATTTAAATATTAAATATTAAATATTTAAATATTAAATATTAAATATTAAATATTAAATATTAAATATTAAATATTAAATATTAAATATTAAATATTAAATATTAAATATTAAAATATTAAATATTAAATATTAAATATTAAATATTAAATATTAAAATATTAAATATTAAATATTAAATATTAAATATTAAATATTAAATATTAAAATATTAAATATTAAATATTAAATATTAAATATTAAATATTTAAAATAATATTAAATATTAAATATTAAAATATTAAATATTAAATATTAAATATTAAATATTAAATATTAAATATTAAATATTAAATATTAAATATTAAATATTAAATATTAAATATTAAATATTAAATATTAAATATTAAATATTAAATATTAAATATTAAATATTAAATATTAAATATTAAATATTTAAATATTAAATATTAAATATTAAATATTAAATATTAAATATTAAATATTAAATATTAAATATTAAATATTAAATATTAAATATTAATATTAAATATTAAAATATTAAATATTAAATATTATTAAATATTAAATATTAAATATTAAATATTAAATATTTAATATTAAATATTAAATATTAAATATTAAATATTAAATATTAAATATTAAATATTTAAATATTAAATATTAAATATTAAATATTAAATATTAAATATTAAATATTAAATATTAAATATTAAATATTAAATATTAAATATTAAATATT